>CM024753.1:59972117-60323826 GCA_014218235.1 Colocasia esculenta | reverse complement strand
GCTTGCTAGCTGGGCAACAAGTGGTATCAGAGCCAAGTCTCTTCGACAAAGAAGATATCGCGATCTGAAGAGCAAAGATAAATGGCAGCTCTAGGGTATGCGGAAGGTCAGTCAGTCAACCGACCCCCTCTATTTGATTGTGAGGACTACAACTATTGGAAGATAAGAATGGAGTTCTTTCTCCAGGGTCTTGATTTTCAACTGTGGTCCATCATAGAAGAAGGAGACTTAGTAGTTCTCAAGAACAGAGAAAATTGGACAGAAGACGATAAGAAGAAGATATCGTTAAACTGCAAAGCAAAGAGTATACTGTGCTGTGCGCTGAGCAAGAAAGAATTTAATAGGATCTCAGCGTGCAAATCAACAATGGAAATGTGGGAGAAACTCAGAATCACATATGAGGGAACAGACAAAGTCAAAGAAACTAGGATAGATATCTTGGTAGCTCAGTATGAGAGATTTCAAATGCAACTAGGAGAATCAATCACACAAATG
Source organism: Colocasia esculenta (assembly GCA_014218235.1). Lineage (NCBI taxonomy): Eukaryota > Viridiplantae > Streptophyta > Magnoliopsida > Alismatales > Araceae > Colocasia > Colocasia esculenta. The sequence continues at coordinate 60,323,331 of CM024753.1, read as the reverse complement.
TACAGTAGATTCACGAATATCACCAATGGTTTGGCTGGTCTTGGAAAGAGATATGGCAAGAAAAATATTGAGATCCCTACCAGCTTCATGGACTCCTAAAGTGATAGCCATAGAAGAAGCTAACGACCTAAGGAAGATGTCTCTTGAAAAGCTCATTAGGTCACTAATGGCCCACGAAATAAACATGGAAAGGCTTGGAGAGTCCTCCAGCAGAAAGAAACACAACAATGCTCTCAAGGCTGCAGAAGGAACATCTGGTGATGAATCAGATGGTGATAAAAGCACTGGAAGCAGTGAAGATGAGGAAGCATTCCTATCCAGAAGGTTGCAACGCATATTGGCCAAGAAAAAATGCCAGTCTAGAAGGAGATATTTCATGAAAGGAAAAGACTTCAAGAAACTCGAAGTCAAGGATACAAAGAAAGCTGAACCCATATGCTATGAATGTAAGAAGCCTGGACACATCAAGGCAGAGTGTCCAAAGCTGAAAAAGACTGAGTTCAAGAAGAAGGACAACTCAAAGAAATTCAAAAGGTACAGAAAGAAAGCCATGGCAGTTGCATGGAGCAACGACAGTGACTCAGACAGCGAGTCAAGCTCTAGCGAAGAAGAGGAAGAAAAGGTCAACCTGGCCTTCATGGAAAACTTTGAGGGAAAGGTAACTTCTGACTCATCCTTTAATTCATGCAATGATTTAGATTCTGATAGTTTAGAAGAAGCATTTAATGAATTATATAGTAAATATATAGATGTGTGCAAATTATTAAAAACCACCAAGAAAAGTCATGCATGCTTCGAAGTCACAAACTCATATCTAAAATATGAAACCGAGCAGTTAGAAAAATAAATCTCGAACTGAAAAGAATAAATGAATTGTTATGTCAAGACCTAAAAACTAAAAATGAACAAATAGCAAATTTGGAAAATCAAGAAACTTTAAATAAACTTAAAAAGGAAGTCGACACAGTAACTAAGGAAAATGAATATTTAACTAATACAATTGAAAAGTTTACAAATGGTAAATCAACTTTAATAATAAAAGGAGCTAGAAGATCAAGCAAGAAGAAGTATGGCTTAAGGATATACTCCACCAGATAATGAAGAAATAGTAGACCATCCTAAAATCTATCCAACGTCAAAATTTGTAGCTGAACAAAATACTGAATATAAATCTAACCTTAAGTACATTCCAACTGAAAAAGCAAGTATAATATCTTACTGTAGTCATTGTAATAAATTAGGACATACCAGACCAACCTGTACGACAAAACACCTAAAATGGATCCCTAAAAGAAAAGTTGAGGAAACTAATCAGCTAGGACCCAAAAGAACTTGGGTACCTAAATCCTAGTATTTTAATTGTAGGGAAGTCTTAGAGCATCGAAGTGGTACTTGGATAGCGGATGCTCAAGGCACATGTCAGGAAACAAAAGATTATTTTCTTCTATTAAAGATGAAGAAGGTACAGTGACTTATGGTGACAATGGAAAGGGCACAGTGATCGATTGTGGACCAGTTGGTAGCCAAGGCAGAATTCTCATAGAAGATGTGTTATGCATTAAAGGTCTCAAGCACAATTTGATAAGTATCAGCCAGCTGTGTGACAAGGGTCACCAAATCAGATTTCAAGAGTCAAGGTGTCTTATTATGAAAGATGGTGCAACTGTATTCGAAGCTTGCAGAGAAAAGAATTTATATGTGCTTCATCTAGAAGAACTAAAGGACTAGGATGTGTGTCTTGCAGCAAGTAAAGATCAAAATGCTGAGCTATGGCACAGGAGATTGGGTCACTGTAGTTTGAATGGAATTAGAAAATTGGTCAAGTGATATCTAGTGGAAGGTTTGCCCAAAATAAGCTCAAGGATAGAAGATGTGTGTGAACCTTGTGCAAAAAGGAAGCACACAAATCATCATTCAAGTCAAAAACAGTTGTAAAAACCTCCAAACCTTTAGAACTGTTACATATGGATCTATTTGGGCCGATGAGAACCACCAGCCTAGGAGGAAAGAACTTTGGATTTGTGATAGTGGATGATTATTCAAGATTTACATGGGTATCTTTTTTGGAGCATAAAGATGACACCTTTGATAGCTTTGTTAAGTTCAGTAAGAAAGATCAGAAGGACAAGAAGTTCAGTATAATAAGTATTCGATCAGATCATGGAGGAGAATTTCAAAATGAAAAATTTGCAGAATTCTGTGATGATCAAGAAATTGAGCATAATTTCTCAGCACTAAGGACACCATAGCAGAATGGAGTAGCTGAGAGGAAGAATATATAGAACATTATTGGATATGGCCAGAACCATGTTATCAGAATACAATATTCCTAGATATTTCTGGGCTGAAGCAATCAACACAGCATGTTACATAATAAATAGAGTGATGATCAGGCCAATCCTGAAGAAGACAGCGTATGAACTTTACAAGCAAAAGAAGCCCAAGATCAGTCACTTCAGAACGTTCGGATGCGCTTGCTTCATCCACAATAATGGTAAGAGAGATATTGGTAAGTTAGATTCCAAATCTGATGAAGGAATATTCATGGGGTATACTTCTAAACCTAAAGGTTATAGAGTCTTTAATAAACAAAGTTTATTAATTGAGCAAACTGTCCATGTTATTTTTGATGAATCTAACCCTTCCTTGAGAAAGGACGTAGATAGTGATGATGATGATGCAGAAAAATTATCCAAGAAACTCAAGGATACGTCTATCAAGGATAATGAAGATCCACCCTTGGAAGAAATGCAACAGAAAGAAATATCTCATAATGATCTTCCAAAGGAATGGAGATACAAGTAGGATCATCCAAAAGACAACATCATTGGAGATCTATCAGTTGGGATAAGAACAAGAGGTAATGTTATTCCTTGTGACTATTTAGCATTTGTTTCTCAAATTGATCCAAAGAAAGTCAATGAAGCACTGTTTGATGAATCTTGGATTCTAGCCATGCAAGATGAACTTAATCAGTTCAAGAGAAACCAAGTTTTGCCCCTTGTTCCAAGGCCATCAGATCATCCTGTGATTGGCACCAAATGGGTGTTCAGAAACAAAATGGATGAAGCCGGTGTTATCACTAGAAACAAGGCTAGACTGGTTGCTCAAGGCTATTCCCAAGGGGAAGGCATAGATTTCGATGAAACCTATGCACCAGTGGCCAAACTAGAGGCGATTCGGATTTTACTTGCCTATGCATCTGCATTAGATTTAAAACTTTTTCAAATGGATGTAAAATCTGCATTTTTAAATGGATACATAAAGGAGGAAGTCTATGTAGAATAGCCTCCTCGTTTTGATGATGTAGAATTTCCAAATCATGTTTTAAATTGCATAAAACACTATATGGTTTAAAACAAGCACCTAGAGCATGATATGAAAGGCTTAGTGCATTTTTATTGAACCATGGTTTTATCAAAGGATAGGTATATAGCACATTATTTATTAAGTCAAAAGTCAAAAATATATTGCTTGTGTAAATCTATGTGGATGATATAATATTCGGATCTATTGATGAATCTCTGTGTAAGTACATTGAAAAGCTTATGCAAGGAGAATTCGGAATGGGCATGATGAGGGAACTCAATTAGTTCCTTGAACTTCAAATCAAGCAAGGCAAAGAAGGCACACACATCTGCCAAGCGAAATACACTAAGGAATTATTAATGAAATTTGGCTTTGACAATGCAAAGCCACTGTCCACACTAATGAGCACATCTACAAGGTTAGACAGTGATAAAGATAGTTAGAAAGTAGATTAAAAAACTTTACAGAGGTATGATAGGATCATTACTTTACTTAACTGCTAGTCGACCTGATATTCTATTTAGTGTATGTATGTGTGCAAGATATCAGGCTGATCCTAAATAATCTCATTTAATTTCTGTTAAAAGGATTTTTAGATATCTAGCTAGAACTCATGATCTAGGTTTATGATATCCAAACTCATGTGAAACTAGTTTAGTAGGATATTCTGATGCTGACTATGCTGGATGCAAGGTAGATAGAAAAAGCACCAGTCGAAGTTGTTAATTTCTTGAAGGATGCTTGATTTCATGGTCCTCAAAGAAACAAAATTCAGTAGCACTATCAATAGCTGAAGCTGAGTATGTAGCTGCTGGAAGCTGTTGCACTCAACTACTATGGATAAAACAACAGCTTGAGGATTATGGACTCCACATCAAGACCATTCCATTGCTGTGCCACAACACCAGTGTAATAAATCTCACCAAAAATCTAGTTCAGCACTCCTTGACAAAGCATATAGAGGTTAGATATCATTTATTAGAGATCATGTAGCTAATGGAAATTTAAACATTTCTTTTATAGATACGTTGAATCAGTTGGCAGACATCTTTACAAAAGCCTTACTTGAAGAGAGATTTACATCTCTTAGAAGGGAATTAGCCATGTGTAATTTGTAATAGATTTTCTGCACGTAACTGAAATAATAACAATTTCAGAATAATGCTTATTCTCTCCTCTAGATTTAAGGAAATCCCTTTATTGCTTGCATCATAAATGGCTCTAACGATTCGTTATTTCAAATGGCTTTATGTCCTGCGAAATCGTCTCCTTTTTGTCGTTTTCCGCATTTATTGCGGTGTCCTTTCAAAAGCAACTTTAAGTCCTACTTTTAATCCTGTAATCTATGCCATACTGATTCCACCTTTCTCTCTCATCTCTTTCGACTCACCTGGAACGATATACTCTATCGATTCCGACATCCTCTTGTGTGATTTCAAAATAATCCCTCTGTTGTCGCCAAAATCTCTTGAGGGCTTCTGTTCTACTCCTTCCCACGATCCTCCAGAACCTCTCCTTGTTCAATTCCATGGCAGTTTCTGGGGTTTCCGGCACAGTTGGTGGCTACGGCGTTGCGTTCCTCGCAGCAGAGCAGCAGGAGAGATTTGCAGCGGTGAAGACGAAGCTCCGTGGTGTAGACACCCGATTCCGATTAATGGGTTGAACCACATTTCATGTTATCCTAGTTAGCCCCTAGTTGGTCACTCACCTTGAGCCTATCATTAGCCTTGATTGAGCCCATTAACCATTCAAAATTGCCTTGAAATCCCGCCTATTTTGGAGAGTCCATGTGCAATTTAAACTCATATATGTTGTGTGATTGGCTGATAAATCCAAAATAATTCGATTTCCTAGTCGCGACATATCGTAGCGCCACGACTCTAGTCGTGACGGCCCTGGACGCCGCGATAGCCCATGCATGATATCCATGCACGTGGGCTTACTATCGCGACGCCCCGACCCGCCGCGTCTCTAGCCGCGTCCCCACGATACGCCGCGACAACGCCTGAGCGCGCCAGACTCCGCAACAACTTCCCATTTATCCTCCTATTGAACCAGCTTTATCCCTAGGAGATATCTCAACCCCTTGGGGCGAGATTCTGGCCCTAGGGACTCTTGTGAGGATCCCTTGGACTCTCCCTTACAGTTTTAAAAGGCCATTATCTCTCAGTCTGAATTTTGACCCTTTTTAAGAGATAATATCACCCATTTCTCTCTCATGGCTCTATAAAAGAAAGGCACCTCCTGAAGGACGGGGAGAGCCTCATTTGTTACCCTGAAGGGCTGCCGAAATTTCCTTTGACAGATACTTAGCCACGTAGCCACCCTTCTCTTCCATTTCTCTCACATCCCTCTCCACTAAAGCAACCCATTTCATCATCTATGAAGCACGGGACATGAGAAGGGAGACTTCAACACCCTCTCCTGAAGCTTTTGGACGATCCTTCGAGCTGCAATCACGCCAAGGAGTCGCCCTAATGGGGCACACTCTCTCCCTTTCCTTTTCTCCTTCTTTTGCATACATTTTTCATGTTATTATTAGATTGAACATGTTCAGCATACACCCACGTTTTCCTACACCCAAAGGGGTTTAAAAAACCACCCCCAGGTCCGTTCCCTTCATGCTTCACATTGTTCTTTCATTTAAGAATGGTTACTACACTTAACATAGTCTAACAGGGTTTTATTTCTTGTTTTCGTTGTTTTGGCAGGCTCCCAAGTGAAGATCCACGAGGAGCTCTCATCCTCTAGCCAGTTGGAGGACGGGAAGAAGGTCCCATCCATCATCTCCCGCACAGAAGAGAATGCGACGGTGGAGGGCGATGCGACAAGGAGACGCGTCCACCAAGGGCGATGCGTTACCATGTTGTCGCGACCGCTAAGGCCGCCGCGACATCAGGTTCTCCCTAGTTCTCTCTCATTTTCCTAGTTAAGTTAGCCGTCTTCACATTCATTCATAAGGCAGCTTGCTAAGTGGCGATCACATTCTATGTTCACACACCACTAGTTATAGTACTTGTTCGTGTCGAGGGGGGGGGGGGGGGGGGCGTCAATCCCCGTGATTACACCTTTTGGCGATCACGGTGGGACCTTCACTGCCACCCTCGTGGGTTTTGACTGCTTGCTTGCCATGTTTTCTTCTTTGTTTCTCATGTTAATGCCCTGCTAGTCTTTTTCCTTGTTCCCTGTGTTTTTTTTTCGTGTTCTGTTCTTGTCGCGACCTATCGCGGCGACGCGATAAGGTCGCATCGTTTGTCGAGGAGGCGTTAACAGGTTAGCCTCCTCCTCCTTCTATCTGCCTTGTCTTGTTTCTATCAGATCATGTATCCTTCTGATATTTCTCTGTATCATATGTTGTCGCATTCCTGAATGTTAAAATCCTACTAGGGATCGGATTTTCCTTTTATTTTTACTTATAAGTTTTCGGTTCGAGTCGCGGAGTATAGAGAGGACGCGACAAGGTCGCGTCGTGGGTGGGCGTCGCGTTATCAGGTATGCTTTGTATGTTACTATTTTGACTTATGAGTCGGTCCCTGTGTACTTCTTGGTCCATGTAGTATTGATTCGCCATTTTGTGTCTGTTCTCATTTAATAGGGTAGTCTGTTTGAGTTAGTTGAAGATCGCTTGGTGTTTCGGGCCTCTGTTCCTATCGCGGCAGGTCGCACTGTCGCGATAAGGTCGCGGTGTATACGGTCGTCGCGACTCTACCCGAGGACCATTTGGTCGCCCTGTTTGGTTCTCATCTATCACCTGTGCATACATTTCAGGAACTTAGGCCCATTGCATATGCTTTTGAAACCCATTTATTTAGGTTCCCCCTTGGATGAGTGAGTCCTCTCACCTACGAGCATTCGTAGGCTGACTCAGGCCCACCTTCCGAGGACCTCCGTAAGACCCCGTGACCGTACGCACGTTGCGGTTCGCCGGGCTGGTTGTACCAGTTGCACCCCTTAGTTTGAGCCACTTCTTTGCGTGTGAGTATACCATTCCTTAGCTTCACCGGAAGGACTTGAGTCCATACCCATTAAGGTTCACTTGATCGAGTGACATCCTCTTAATTAATTCATCTAAAGGTCAAGTTCAAACCTTAAGAAATTTGCGCTTTAAACATGACAACTTGAGTGCTCATCCCTCCTCCTCTCAGTCTTTCTTGCTGTGATTGAGTCTAGGTTTTGTCTGTGTCCACCCTATTAGTCTTGGGGGGGGGTATGCATCATTGTTTAGGGAGATCGAGTCAATCCCCTTCTTTCTTTGTATCGTATCATAATCCCCTCTTCGACATGGACCAATTTCGGGTCTTTGCCGACAATGCTCTTCCTCTCCGGTTGCTCGAGGAGGTGGCCCAACCCTCTATGGCCACGCTCCAGGGGCATATCAAGCCTCCCTCCATCACTGAGATTCGATCCCGTCCTGCCTCTCCTCCTGGGGGTGATGACCCCCACTCGCAATTCAGCCAGCTTCTTCCACACCTCACTCCGGACCAAGTCCGAGAGTTTATAGCTGCCGCCAAGGGGAAACAACCTTTATCTTCCCGGGGTCAGATTTCAGTTCGACCGACGGATGCCTCCGCCCATGTCGCTTCAGCACCTCACCTTCCTTCATCAGGGGCAGATCCTACACCCCCCCGCCCTCGGGCCATCCATTTTTCAGAACCAAGCTACCTTCCTCCGCGAGAGGTCCGGCCTCGATCTCCCCCAACTACCTACTATTCGGCCGAACCAGCTCCCCTTCCCCGTGAGAGGTCTCACTCATTCGAGCAACCTCGCTCCCTTATTTATGCGCATCAAGTCTAGTCTCCCTCTGACTTCCTTGCGGAGTGGACAAGCATGAAGAAGGAGCTTCATGACCTCCGGAGGCAAATCGATCCTCAGAAGGTAGCTGATATTGCCCTCCCATCCTTCTAATACCTCCGGGTGCCACCCCAGTCAGAGCTCCCTGTTTACCGACGATACTCTGGGGTAGGGGACCCTTATGTTCATCTGAAAGACTTTGTCTACGAGTCAGCACCGCACAAGTACGACCGCCACCTCATGGCATACTTGTTCAAAAAATCCCTGGATGGTCCGGCTTTAGAATGGTTCTACTCATTGCCCTGGGAGGAAGCCAAGGATTTCCAAGTTGTTCAAGAGAGATTTCTGCAGCAATTCCAAGATCGGGTGGGACACGAATATTCTTTTGTAGATCTGGTAGCTGAGAAAATGAAGCCAGAAGTGGAATTCTCCACTTATGCTGACCGGTGGCGCTCTTTGGCCGCCAAGGTCCGCTGCCCCATGCCTGAGGAGGAGAAGGTGAAGTTGTTGATTTCCAATGCCACTCCAACCTACCGAGCTATTTTGTCCATGAACGATATTTCTACCATGCACCAGCTATATAGCCGAGCCCGTTTCATCCAGACCCAACTTAAGGACTCGCCCATACACTCTATGTTTGAGACTCCCAAGGCCCGTTACACCAAGAAGTCACAGGGCCCAGTCACCGAGGGGATTCAAACCAATGAACAAGTAGGTGCAGTTAGCAATCCCCAAGGCCCGGTAGGTAGGTCTCCCTACACCCAGCAAGCCCAGCAGCCATGGAACAACAACAACAATAGACAGCCACCTCCCCAAGGACAAAATCCTCCACAAGATTAGCGCAAGTACTCCCAGGTCCCTCCACCTCAAAATGGCTACGCCCCTAGGAAGCCCAATGGACCCAAAAGAGCCCAATACCCTCCTTTGCCCGAGTCCCTGGCCGACATCTTTGCCGCCCTCATGTCCTTGAATGCCCTGAGACTCCCTCCCGAGAAGGCAAACTGGAATATGGCGGCCGATCAAACAAAGTACTATGTCTACCAGCGCCATCCGAGCCATAATGTGTTGAATTGCTTTCAGTTTCGGGACATGATATATGATCTTCATGAGCAAAATCAAATTGATTGGGCAGAGATGAGAAGATTAATCCAGACTTTGAGGGACCAGCAGGGTGAGAGGCAACAACAGTAACAACAGAGGCGACAGCAGCTGCAGCAGCAACAGCAACAACAACAACAGCACACAACAACAGCAGCAATACCAACCCTTCCAACAACAATATCAGCAACAGCAGCAACAACAGCAGCCGCAGTAGCGGCGAATGACCTAGGCATAATTCGCAACCCCATGCCGCAACATCAGCCCGCTCCAAACCCCCAGCCAGCTCCACCACCTCCTCCACCCACACATGTTAACCCTGTCATCCACCATCCACCACCAGAAGCTCAGTGGACCTTTGATGATGAACATGAAGTGGGCCAGCTCCTGGTTATTTCCCACATCACACCCACTACCCCCGCGCCTACATCCACCGCACCTCCCTCCTTCACACCCCACATTGCTACCATCACCTCACCATCCTATCCCCCCGTCATGTCACCTATTATCCCTCCACCCAGCAACATCCCTTTCTCCCCTACGCCAACACCCTTACTACCCAAACCTTCTATCCTTGACACCGCGACCCCTCCACTCCACCAAAATCTTGCCCTCCAGAGCGGGCGAATGTTCCATCGGATGTATCCTAACATATCCATGCCAGGTCAACCGACCGAACAAACCAACAGCCAGCAGAAGCAAGATATGGAAGAAATCGATCTGGCTTTGAGGACTCAATATGATATTCTGAAGCATTTGGATCAAACCCCTGCCAAAATTTCCATACTAGAGTTAATCAAAAGATCACAGACTCATCAAGACGCCCTAAGGGCCTTTCTACAAAGGGTCATGGTCAGTGAAGACATGAACCCGGATAATCTGCCTTCAGGCTCTCGATTGTAAACAAAGGTTCCACTATTACCTTTTCTGATGGTGAATTGGCTACCCCAGAAGCCCGAAAAATGCCCTTATGTGTGACACTCACCATAAACAAAGTGGCCATCGATGCAGCTCTAGTGGACACGGGAGCCTCTATCAATCTTTGTCCATTAAGCACCCTTAGAGCATGCAATATATCGGAATGCCAACCGCAGCCCACCCCGACCACAATCGCTACTTATGACAATTCACGATGTGCCTGCCATGGAGTCATCACGTTACAAGCAGAATTGGGGCCACTAGTCATGTCAGTAGAGTTCTATGTATTGAACATTGATCATACTTACAAGGCCATCTTAGGGCGCCCATGGATTGAATCATTAGGGGCAGTGCATCTACAGTGCATCAGTGTTTGAAGTTCCCCTTCCAAGGGCGAATAGTCAAGGTGAAAAGCGTGGCAACGACACATACAGTAGAGGCAGTTGAGAGGGTGCTGCCATCAGTATGGCCATCCAATAAGCACGTTATCTCTATGCTTGATGTCAACTATGCTTGGGCCTATACTTTCTCTTCTAACCGCCCAATTCGGTCTCCCCCTGTAATGGCAGCCAGGAGAGATGTGAGCACAAACCTAAAGGGGTGGGATATCATGTTTAGACTGGGTTATCAGTCAGGAAAAGGCCTGGGTGCCCATCTCCAAGGGCGAACCAAGACTATGGCCAGCACTAAGAAATTCACAAAACATGGCCTGGGATACTCAGAATGGGCTGCTTTCTCATTTCCTTCACAGTCGGACCATGGCCCACTTACCTGGTCTTTGTACGAACACTTCGTCAGAGGGCCCGTGCAGCCCGGATACAACACAACTATAGAGGCGCTAAAATCAGCTTATCAGTCCTTAGAAGAGCAGCGGCCCAATAAGAAGAAGGGAGTCGAGGCAGGTACAGAGGACCCAGATCAGGAAGATGTCATCTCATCAGTCGGTCTGTTGTTTGAAGAACTAGAAGCTGGGGCAGAAGAGTCAGAATTAGAAGACCTTATTTCTGCAGTCAATCGCCTGTTCAGCGAAGAAGATGTGCTGCAAGTAGCAGTATTGTCAGCATCAGCAACCACCACCAAGCGACAGTTGCTTGGATTTGGTGAGGAGAGTCAGCCAACCAATTCAACCATTTCAGCAAGGGAGCTCTGGCCAGGGTTTTCCCGGCCTCCCATTCATCTTATTTCATCCATACTTGTTTATAATTTTGATGTTATTCCCATGTCTCCCCCTTTTATTATTCAACTCTCTCCCAGCGCCGTTGAGGCGTTAATTTGCCCTTCACCCCTCTTCACCATTTTCTTTGATGGCTCAGTCCTATCTTTCTCCCGGAGCCTCTTAATGTAATGTAGTTTCTTTCATAATAATATAAATATATATATATATATATATAAAATATATATTAGAAAATCAGAAAATCCAAAAAAAACCAAAATATATGTGTTTCCCCCCATTCGTCTTTTCTCCTCTTTTTTCGGACGGCGATCCCCGTCTTCCTCCTCTCCTTTCTTCGAATGGCGATCCCCGTTCTCTCCTTCCCTATTCATCAGACGGTGATCCCCGTCTTTCCACTCTTTTCTCCCTGCTTTCTGCCTCTAGCTATTGAATTCCCCTACTCCCTTGACGGCGATCCCCGTCATCCCTACATTCTCCTCTGCTCCGACGGCGATCCCCATCACCCCGCACTCCTGCTTCGACGGCGATCCCAGTCACCCCACACTCCTCCTCTCCTCTCGGGCGGCGATCCCCGCCTTTCTCCTCTTTTTGTGCAACCGTGCCTTCGTCTGACTGACCAACATGGTCACCTTGGGCATTCTGGGCAAGGGACCTTCTGTTCCCCTACGTCCCGTTCCTGCGGCCGGCACCCTAAGCTTGGGTGGGCCGCCTCTTCCTCCAGCCCCATCGAAGGACCCTTGCGGCCCTGCCGCATCTTTTCCTGTTCATTCCAATAAACCTCTAGACACTCCTCCAGAATCTCCAGTAAATATTGGGCTTAGTTTAGAATCGGGGGTAGAATCTAGCAAGTCCTCGTCCCCATCTAGGAAGAAGAAGGGTAATGGCATACCCCGAAGGTATCTGCTTGACTTGATTCAAAAATGTGGCGCTCTTCTAGCTGTCGAAGAGTTCGTCCAAGAAGCAGTGGTTTTGAACGTAGAGGATCTGCATATAGATGAAGGGCTAGACGACGGTTGCGGAGTTTTTGAAATCGTAGCCGAAGGAGACCCTTTAGATGAGGATGATTGTGATATAGAGGATGCTGCTGAGGCGTATGCTAGTGGTATGAGGAGATTCGATGAACCTACCTCAACAGTCGATGAGCCCACTAAGGAGGTAAACGTGGGGACTGAAGAGGACCCCAGGCTTTTAACCATAGCTTCCAGCCTCCCTCCCGAAGAAGAAGAAGCACTCATAGAAATGTTGAGGGAGTTTAAGGATTCCTTTGCCTGGTCCTACGATGACATGTCCGGCATTGACCCTGATTTGGTGGAACACAGGCTGATCTTGAAGCCAGGGGTAGTTGCCGTCAAACAAAAGTTGAGGAGGTTCCTCCCCCCCATCACTTTGAAATGAAAGAGGGAATTGATAAACTACACAAGGCTAAGTTCATCCGTGTAGTCCTCTATCCATTGTGGGTGGCGAACATCGTCCCGGTTATGAAAAAGGACGGAAGGGTGCGAATCTGCATAGACTTCCGAGACTTAAACAAGGCATGTCCTAAAGACGATTTCCCCCTACCTCACTTGGATGTTCTGATTGATAATACTGTAGGGTTCGAAACTCTATCATTCATGGACGGGTATTCAGGCTACAATCAAATTCGTCTAGCCCCGGAGGATCAAGAGAAAACCTCCTTCACCACCCCATGGGGAACATATTGCTATGTGGTCATGCCGTTTCGGCTAAAGAATGCCGGTGCCACTTATCAAAGAGCAATGTTAGCTATCTTCCACGACATGATTCATATTGATGTCGAAGTCTACGTGGATGATATCGTGGTGAAGTCTCGGACCATAAGAGAACACTCCTCCGTGCTTACCAAGGTATTTCGCCGCGCACAAGAGTATCAATTAAAGATGAATCCAAAGAAGTGCGTGTTCGGGGTTTCTTCGGGCAAGCTTTTAGGCTTTATAGTTAGCAAACGGGGGATTCAAATAGACCCGCACAAGGCCATGTCGATAATGAAATCCCCTCCTAAGAACATATCTGAGCTTCGAGGTTTGATTGGTCGGCTCCAGTTCATAAGGAGATTCATATCTCAGCACTCTCAAAGGTGCCGTCCTTTCTATGAACTGTTGAGAGGAGGAGTTCAGCTTTGAATGGAATGCTAAGTGCCAAGAGGCCTTTGATGAGCTCAAGAGTTACCTTATGAATCCTCCCGTGCTTCAGGCGCCCATCCCTGGGAAACCCTTGATCCTGTATCTGTCACTATTGAGGACTCCCTAGGAGCTATCCTTGCTCAGCATGATGAATCCGGCAAAGAAAGGGCAGTCTATTACCTATCTAGCTCTTCAATCAATCCCTCCGAGCTCAAACTCACCACAATGGAGAAAACATGTGCAGCGCTAGTTTGGGTAGTGCAGAAATTAAGCACTACTTCCTAGCTCATAAGGTGTTTGATTTCAAGAATGGATCCTATTAGGTATCTCCTTGAGAAGCCAGTCCTCGCCGACAGATTGGCACGCTGGCAAAGCTTCCTCTCCCAATTTGATATTTCCTTCATAGTTCAGAAAGCCATAAAAGGGTATGCCATTGTTGAGCACCTTGCTCACCTTTCTCTTCCCCATAGTGACACGGTTCAAGAGGAATTCCCCGATGAAAACCTGTCACTCATTTCTCGCGATCCCTTCTGGTCGCTCCACTTCGATGGGGCTCTCAATTCTAGGGGATGGGGCATAGGAGCTGTCTTGCTCACCCCAGAAGGGATCACCATTCCTCTAGCCTATCAGCTTCAATTCCATGCCACCAATAACATCTCCGAGTATGAGGCTCTCCTTGCTGGTCTTAAGCTCGCCTACCTCTTAGGCGTGCGTCACATCAAGATTATAGGAGACTCTCAGCTCGTTCTTCGGCAAGTCCTTTCTACCTATCACCCTCCTGACCCTAAACTCAAGCCCTATCAAGATCTGGTCACTCTCCTAGCCAAGCAATTCCGTCAACTCATCCACATTCATACTCCTCGTTCTCAAAATATCCTGGTTGATGCCCTCGCATCCCTGGCCTCCTCTCTCTCCTTCCCTCTCAGCCGTAGCGCTGAGACAATCACCGTTCAAAGGTTAGAGGCTCCCTCCACTCAGGACCCTTGGTTCGTTAACCTCAGGAGTTCTCTAGTTTTGAAGGCCGAGAGAAAAGAGGCAAAGGAGTTATTACTTGTTGAGCTAGGAGAAATGATGTTAGAAGAAAGACCATGGTACCATAAGATTGAGCAATATTGCAGAGACGGTACCTTTCCCGAAGAAGCTGAAGTGGAGGACAGGCGAGCCATCCATAGAGCGGCGTTAAAGTACACCCTCATTGGTGAAGTTCTTTATAGACGCGTTCTAAATGGAATGCTCCTTAGATGTGTGACAGATGAAGAGGCTCGGAAAGTAATGGAAGGATCCCACTCTGGTGAGTGCGGAGGGCATGTCAATGGCCAAATGTTGGCCAAGAAAATTCTTAGGCAGGGCTACTATTGGCCAACCTTAGAAGAAGACTGTGCCACCTACGTTCGTAGGTGTGTCAAGTGCCAAATCTATGCCGACAAAATCCATGCCCCCTCCTCCTCTTTACATCCACTATCCTCCCCTTGGCCTTTCTCCATGTGGGCCTTTGATATCATCGGGCCTCTTGGTGATCCTAATGCTCAGGTAAAACAAAAATCTTTCATTCTCACTGCTACTTAGTATTTCACCAAATGGGCCGAAGCTGAAGCATTTGCAGAAATCAAAGGTTCGACCGTGTGCAAATTCATCATGAGGAACATCATCGCGCGGTTCGGAGTGCCAAGCAGCCTCGTCACCGACAATGGACCACAGTTCATATCTCAAGAGCTTCAGGACCTATGTAAGAAATTCAACATTTCCTTGCATCATTCATCTCCGTACTATCCGCAGGGCAACAGCCAAGCCGAAACCACAAACAAAACGCTCTTAAAAATTCTAAAGAAAACTTGTGAGTCTAATAAATTTGCTGATTGGCCAGAAAAGTTAGTTGAGGCTCTGTGGGCCTACCGCACCTCCGTCCGTACGCCCACCGGGCAAACTCCGTTCTCACTTACTTATGGGATGGAGGCGGTATGTCCACACGAGATCCTCATTCCTTTGCTAAGAGTCTAGCTGGACAAGGAACTCAATCCCGATCAACATTGGGAGGCGTTACTGGTACAACTAGAACTCTTAGACGAACGGCGTCTGGCCGCGGCCGATCATGTGCTCGCATATCAAAACAGACTCTCAAGGTCTTTTCAAAAGAAAGTGATTGAGCGTAAATTTGAAGAAGGAGACATGGTTTTGAAACGCATTTTTGTAAAACCTGGAGGTCCAAGGTCTAAATTTTCAGCAAATTAGGAAGGGCCGTACGTTATTAAGGAAGTGTATCCCAAATGCGTATAGGCTAGTTAATGCCGAAGGTGAGGAGCTCTCTCACCCATGGAATGGGCTGTACCTTAAAAGATTCTACCCCTAACATTGATAACAACACCAAATTGCAAATGAGAATGTTGTTGGCTATGTGCCTCGTTTCTTCTCATTGTGGTGAATGGTCTCTATGTCCAGTCACACACACACAACATGGCGACTTAAGGCCAATTCCCCTTTGTTTATGGTGTTTTCACCCAGCCCTCATGTAGGGAACCTGAGGTCGATTCTCTTCCCACTCGGACAAGGTCCAGGGGCAAAGGGAAAGCTAGCATGTAGACCAGCAAGCGGCATGAGTCATGTGCATGAAGTCTCAAAGAGGGACGGTCAATTCAAAGGAAAAGCAAAAAAAGGGAAAGGAAACAAAGTTAAATAAAAAAAATACTAAAAATAGGGGCATGTCAAAGAGTGGCAGTACAGTTCCCCGCAGGACGCCCTTGAGCCCGGTCGTACGCATGCCCCCCATCCAAAGAAGAGCAATGACCCTAAAGTCCCTAGACAACAGAGAAACTGCACATGTGACATACCCATTGTAAATCTTACAAGTCAATAAACCCAACCCCAAGACCAAGTCTTGTCTCATTACTAATCTTCCTATTCTCCCTAGAAGACCTAAGGACTCCGACATTTGGTCTGTGTTAGAACATCAATATTCAAGGGGCAAGAAGCCTTGGTGAGCTAAGGACAAATGCACGCCGCGCATAGACTTTATCCATCAGACAAGGGATGGGGACGAGATCCATGGCCAATTACTCAAAAAAAAAAAATGTAAGAAGTGTTGTTATCAAAATTTCAAAAAAAAATCCAAAAATCAAAATTACAAAATAGAAAAATAAAATTTCAAAATCCAAAAAATAAAAATTACAAAAATCCAAAAGAAAATAAAAAAATTTCAAAAATCCAAAAAAAAATATTAAAATCCAAAAATCAAAATTACAAAATAAAAAAACAAAATTACAAAATAAAAAAATAAAAATACAAAATCCAAAATTACAAAAATAATAAAAATTTAAAAATAAAAAAAATAAAAAATCCAAAAATCAGAAATAAAAAATCCAAAAAAATAGAAATCTCAAAATTAAAAAAATAAAAAAATCCCCCAAAAAAAAATGTGTTACATATCGCTTTCCTTTAGCATGCATTGTTTATTTTCCTTTCCGCCTATTTAATAAGGCTCAACCTATTAACAATTGCGAAGTTAAATTCATGATTATTTAAGCGCAAGGGGCTGAGCCAAAGAGCAGATCTAACTTGTTCTCCTTTTACTAAGTGTGCAGGGACATGTAATTCTAAGTGACGTACAGCACCGTACTCAATGTTCTCTGCCTCTCTCTCTCTCCCATGTTCAAATCTCATCTCACACTCGTGTCAATAAGCAAACCATTCATTCCATAAATAATTGACATAAGAAAGGAGTTCACTTAAGATTTGAAGAACATGTAAAAAAGATGGGGAGGTGGCTCACAAGGCTCCTCAGTGTCCACCGCCACTCTCCCCAGATCCCTCTTACCGGTCTGGTGGTGGCGGCATCTCGCTGCCACCCCTACCGCTCTGGGCACTCCCATCACCCTGGCTGTGCCTCTCCTCCTCCTCGTTCCTCCGTCGGCTGGAGGAACCTACCAAATACTATCCTACAGAGCCGCCGGTCGCCCTGCTGGCACTCACCCCGCTCTGGCTCCGGCTGCGTGAACGGCCTATGTCCGTCACGATTTGCTGAAGGCTCCGCGCCACCGTCTGCTGCGCCAGCAGCTCCGCACGCAGTCGGGTGACCTCCTCTTGGTCTCCGGGCGACCTCTGCACCCACAGCGCCGCCAGCTCCTTCGTCGCCTCTACGACCTGCGCCTCAGCTGCCTCTGCCCGGATGCGCAGCTGGTCCCTTTCGCTTCGAATAGTTTGGACCTCCCCCCGGAGCCGGTCCCTCTCACACTGGAGCTCCATGGCATGCTCCGTGGTGAGCTGCAAATCTCTCTCCTACATCAGAGCAATCAGTCAATAATCAATTGTTAAAAATAATCAATCATAAGTTCTTTTGTGCTTACCCGCTCCTCCAGGTGCCTCTGGGCCTCCCCAGCCCTCAGCACAGCTCCTGCCAGTTGGGCCTCCAGGAGTGATGGAGAGCCCCCCGCACCTCGTGAAGAGGAAGCACCACCTACTCCGGTGCCCCTCATTCTCTCCAGCTCCCTCCTCTCTGTACAAAAGCATGTCAAATTCCAAAATTTGCCTAAATTAGATCAAGTGCTGAAGTTGGGCAGGGTACTTACCAGCTCCGCTGTCTGCCTCTGCGCTGCCTCCCGATCTTGCACCTCCGAGTAAAGCAGGGCTCGGAGCGATGCAATCTCACCAGTTACATCCACCTGCAATGTATTTTCAAATCATCAACTCAATTCCATAAATCCAAATTCACTAAGTCGTGATTTAGGAGTTTTACCTGGTGCCGGGCGTTCTTGTACACTTTTCCCCCATACTTCAAGGCATACGCCTGGAGGTATGCGTCGTCAGTAGTCGCAGTGGACTTGACTGCCTTTCTCTTGTGCTCCCAGTTGTTGATTTGTTCCTTCGCCCGCTCACGCCAATCGGTAGTGTCGTGGAGTCCCCGGAAACTCCGACCCGACCTGCGAAATGTTAGAATGTGGAGCCCGAACTCTGAATGATTCGACTCATGTAGTCGAATGTCAGATGTGAATGATTCGACTCATGCAGTCGAATGTCAGCATGAAGGATTCGACTCATGCAGTCGAATGTCAAATGTGGAGGATTCGACTCATGCAGTCGAATGTCGTTCTAAGGCGATTCAGAGACAGGACCCTTTTGCCCTTGTGTGACTCGATTGTGGCGCCCTTTCCTCCTAGTATATAAAGGGGGGTTTTGTCCTCTTTGTATGACATATAGTGTGTATCTTTTCTTGGAGAAGAAGTATTGAAAGCTGCTGTGGCCGTGGACGTAGGAAGGCTTCTTGCCTCCGAACCACGTAAAATCCTGGTGTTCCTGTCTTCTTCTTCCCACCTCCTTCTATCTCTCTCTGGTATCTACGAGTGGGTAGTGTGAGAGAGCTGTCGCTGGTCTGTGCAGCAGTGTTTGCCTCCCAACACGAAAGCGGTCTCGGACGGGGAACTCCACTGCACTCTGCCGAAGCCCGAGTGAGCACTGGCAAAGGAACAAGTGAAGAGGTAGCACAAGGTTGAGTGCATGCAACCACACCGACCTACCGAAGTAGGGTCGGGCCTGCACTAACCAAGGCTGTCCCTCATCACCTTCCCCCAGGTATGGCTTCCAAACCACCTGCAAAACAAATCCGATCAATCACCAAGCAATAAAGTCAAGTAATCAATCAAAAGGAAAAGTTAGGAGTACTTACATCCAGGTAGGGGTAGCCGTCAATAGCTTCCTGCAGATGCTCGAGCTGGTCCCCTAGACTGCGAGAATCCCGGATAGGATCCCAACGGCGTGATAGGGGTACCAGACCCGGCCGTGCAAGCTCACCTCTCCCCAAGGCCAGGAGGTGAAGGTAAGACCAGACTTGCAAGGTGAAAAGCAAGTTAGATGGCAGTTTAGAAGGAATTCAATTCAATTCAAAAGGGTCAAAGAGAAGGTGTGTACCTGGAGGAAGGGGAAGAACCCGCTCGTCGAAGTCTGCCGCTCCGAGGCACCCAGGCTGTCAAATTGATGTGCTAAGAAGGCTGCACCTCAAGCATACCCCCCTACCTCACCTAGGTCGGCCAGCAGAGGCAGGAAGCGGCAGTGGACCGCATCGCCCCTCGTAGCAAACAACAGTCTGCCAAGAAAAAGCACGAGGAAGCGGCGCAAATCCAAATCTGCCTACGCCCCGGGCTCACACTCTAGCTCCCTTCGGCTAACCCGAGTCAACCTATCTAAGTGCTCCTGGTCGCTCTCTCCTGCTACCTTCCCCACATCGAACAACCCGAGGCTCTCCTGGAGGAGTACCCTAGGCACTAGGGAAGACCTGCGCTCTACGGGTAGCTCTAGTAGTCGCTGGGCAAGGTCGTGGTAGCAAGGATAGGTATACCCACTCACTGGCTGCCCATAGGTCCTGAGCCAGGTGATCCGGCTCACATCCTCGAGGCTAGGGATCATATGTCCCCATGGGAATGCGAAGGCGGTCGCCTCCGCATCCCACCTGCTCCGCAGAGCCTGAGTGAGGGCCGGATCCACCCTCATCCTCTCCATCCCCAAGATCTCTCCGAACCCCATCTCCTCTACCCTCTCTCTCTGGAAGGGGGGAAACGCAAGGTATACAGCCAGCACAATCAGCCAAGACACTCGGGCCCTCATCTCACCCTGCAACCTTTTCCATTTGTTAAAACCAGTCAGTTTTAATGTTCGGTCGGAGTCGCGGTAGCCGTAGCGACCGCGACCCTGTCGTGACGACGCGGGGCACCGCGACCTTATTGCATCGCCTTCCGAGGCCGTGATAAGGTCGCGTCTGCCTGGGTCGCCACGACAGAATCACGACGGTTGCTCTCTAGGGGCTCCGTTTGCTAATTTTATACATCCATACAAGGTCCTAAGGTTGATTTACTTACTGATTTCATCGCCTTGGCGCGTTTCCTCTGTTCTTCGTCCACGTTCATGATCGGGGCTTCTTCTTCTTCTTCCACCACCATCTCCTCATCGTCCACCTCCTCCTCGACTGGAGGCACCTCCGTTTGGTGTCGGGAGCTCCGCCGCTCTGCCTGGCATTTCCTTCGCGAGGAACCCTCACCCAAGTTCTTTCCTCCCTCCATGTGGATCGACGTTGAAGTGAGCAAGCTTGTGGACAAGTCAGGATGTGGAGAAGAGCAAGAATGTGAAGGATGCAAGATGGCTCAAGGATTTTTGAGTTTGAAAACCCGGAAGGGAGGAAGAAAGGGCCGTTTGCATTTTGAATCGGTCGGTTTGAGTCGCGTCAGGATGGTGGGCCATGATTAAGCCGCGTCGGCTTGATTGACCACGACTATGTTGCGGCCAGCCGCCCTGACGTGTTATGAAGGCAGTTGCCAGGGGTGTCGCGTCATCAACCGAGCCATCTGAACTTGCAGAAAATTCAGTTTTGTTCATTCCAATTCAAATCGCTACATTCACTAATTCTTTCTATCAAATACAAATGCTCTAATTCCTTTCCTATCTACCATCTGATTCGTCGCCTACAATTAAATAAATTGAATTTCAAACAATCCCCGCCGCTGGCTGAATTTTCTTCAAAGCTTCAACATATTCTTTGATCACATCATCGTCTTCCTCTACCTCGGCTTGAACAACACTCCTCGCACATCCTTCCCAATGGACGACAGCGCTGCGCACGTCGCGCTCGTCCTGCTCATCACCCCTCTTCGTCTCTTGGATATGAAGGTAATGCGATAGGACGGGGACCACCGTGCGTGCTGCGCTGCATTGGAGGTAGCACCGGTCTGGGTTATAGGCTACCAGTGCTTCATTGCCCAAGAGTCGTAAGGCGAGCCCGGTGCGCTGGGGTAGATGAATCATCTGACCGTGCATGAAACGGGGGCGCGTGTCAAACTCTGCCACTGTCATCCTTTTGAAGTAATCACGCCATGCTTTCCGTCCTTTCAGCTGTGCCATCTTGCACCACGCCTTGGTGCTCATGCGTTGAGGGCCGCCCACGAAACCCAGTGGATGGTTGAGCATTGTCTCGCGCTCCGTGGCCAACTCCTCCATTGCCCGGAACTGAATGTGAACACCCATCCACAACTCGAGGGCAATAATGGAGCCGAAGAAGGGACCTCCCGTAGCTACAGAAGATAGACCGGCATAGAGGAATCCCAAAACAGCCTGTCCAATGCTCATACCTTCTGAGAGGGAGTCCACGATGCTGAGGTTTGCAAAGGAGATAGCCCCGTCCGTCGTGAAGAAAAGGATGACCCCGCATATGCAGATCGCGGCCGCTTTGGCAATGGCCCGATAATTATGTGTCTTACGCTTGCATTGAGACATAATCCCTTGTGAAATAGGGAGAAGGTGGACATGCATCCCGCTTGTCATGGAGTGCAAGTCCGTTTTCCTCGTCGTGATCTCCGCAAGGATACTCCAAGAGTTAATCGGCTCCATGGTATATGAAACCGCAAGTTCCTCGCCCCGTTGATACCGTGGGAGGCCGAGCATCACCTCCAACTCCTCCAGAAGAATCGTGGCTTCAAACGTCGGGAAGAGAAACGTGTGGGTCTGCGGATGCCACAACTCCGCTAGCACCATAACGCTATCCCACACGTGTACGATTTTATCGTACTTCTTAGCGAGAACAAGAATAGTGGCCAGACCCCACTCCTTTAAGTGGGCAATGGAAGCATGGGGAAGCATTTCCAGCATAGGGGAGAGCCATGGTAGCTTGGAGAACCTCCTCTAACCAGGAAAAATCTGAAGGGGAGAAGAAGAGGAGAGTTTAAGAACGGGGAAGAACAAAACATAGCAGAACATAAGTACAGAAAATTCAGAAATTGAGAAAAGCCACTTACTTGGAGATCCGGGCGCATGTAGATGTGCCCCGGGATGTCGGAGAGATGCTGAAGATTGGCATATGACTCCCTAGCAGCCTTTGGACCGGAGTAGGGAGGGATCTCCTCTTGGAAAGCTGAGTAGCTTCTCTTCATGGTGGCAAAAAGAGAAAAACAGGAGAAGAAATTTGAAAAGAAGAGAGGCTAAGGGTTAACTACGGGATTAGCCCCTAAATCCTCCTATTTATGGAGTCTTAAGAGGTCCACTCCTACTCTAATCTTGAAACTAGGTGTTAGGATAGCATTAGAAGAGGTTTAGGAGTCCTAGTGTTAGTCTAGATGTCTTAGGATGAGGATAACCTCCGTTTTCTTGGTCTTTCTGGGTTTGGTCCAAGTCGCGACGGCGCGATCTGACGCGATCAGGTCGCGATGGGGCGGGCTGACGCGGCTATGTCACGGTCATCCATAGTGTCGCCTCTCTACCCGAGGGTCTGTTTTCATGTCTGTGCCTTGGGTGTATGTTTGTTTGTTTGTTTATAATTGTGAATATATATTGTCAGTTTGTGTTCATTGTATTTGTTTCTTATCCAAAAAATCAAAAATTCTGAAAATAAAAAAAAGGGGGAACTTCGGCACAGGTAAGTCAGGTAAGTATTTCTATCCCCACTCCTCGCATTACTATATGGTACTCTAGCTATTATATCATTTCAAGGACCGGCTGGTTCTCAATGTGTTCTGAGATTTGAGTTCCCCTTTACCAAAAACAGTGATAATCTAGGTGCACATTGTTAATCATTAGATAGGCCGTTGAGTTGTTTAAGTTCGGGAACGATGGATTCAGGCCTGCACTACGGTTGTAGGTAGTCTCTTGACCCGTTCTTATTTGGCTTAACAATATTATCCTTGATATATTTTCTATTTTCTCCCTTTATTTGCATTTGTTTTGATGGTTTCTTTTATTTCAGCCCAGCATGCATCATGTAGGACTTTGAGTTTTCCTGACTCACTCCTGACTTTTGATGAGCCCTTGTTGAGTGCCCAATCATCCTCCAGTTTCCAAACATGAAATCCAATTCCACTCTGAATCGGAAGGTTTGCCTCCAAGTAAGTTGTTCTCGTCAGTTTGACAAGAATTTCCCTGTCTGGATTCTCTATCAAATTTTCATCCTATTCCTTTGATCCGTTTTGGTTGTGAACTGCTCCTAGGACAGATTCATGAGTCACCTGCTTGGCACGCACATGTCCCTCCAAGGCGAAACCTACAGGCCAATCGGCTAGGGTACCTCTCAATAGAGGGGTTGATCGTCCTCCTCTTTTCTCCTTCTCATCCAGAATCGTTCTTCTTGGCATCCTGCACGAGCAGCTGACTCGGGGCTTTCATGAAGATTCCAGTTGCCTGTTAGTTAGACTGGGTGTCTCTTTACCTTGGCTCCCACTTTTCAGTCCACTCCGCGTCATTTCCGCTTCGCTGTCACTTCATGACATCTCCACTCCACTTCCGCTTCTCTACCATGCAAAGAGGAAGCTAAGGAGGGGCAATCTGTGGACACCCGGTTTCCGATTAATGGGTTGAACCACATTTCATGTTATCCTAGTTAGCCCCTAGTTGGTCACTCACCTTGAGCCCATCATTAGCCTTGATTGAGCCCATTAACCATTCAAAATTGCCTTGAAATCCCGCCCATTTTGGAGAGTCTGTGTGCAATTATAACTCATATCTGTTGTGTGATTGGCTGATAAATCCAAAATAATTCGATTTCCTAGTCGCGACATATTGTAGCGCCGCGACTCTAGTTGCGACGGCCCTAGACGCCGCGATAGCCCATGCATGATATCCATGCACGTGGGCTTACTATCGCGACGCCCCGACTCGCCACGTCTATAGTCGCATCCCCACGATACGCTGCGACAACGCCTGAGCGCGCCAGACTCCGCAACAACCTCCCATTTATCCTCCTATTGACCTAGCTTTATCCCTAGGAGATATCTCAACCCCTTGGGGCGAGATTCTGGACCCTAGGGACTCTTGTGAGGATCCCTTGGACTCTGCCTTACAGTTTTAAAAGGCCATTATCTCTCTGTCCGAATTTTGACCCTTTTTAAGAGATAATATCACCCATTTCTCTCTCATGGCTATATGAAAGAAAGGCACCTCCTGAAGGACGGGAGAGCCTCATTTGTTACCCCGAAGGGCTGCCGAAATTTCCTTTGACAGATACTTAGCCACGCAGCCACCCTTCTCTTCCATTTCCCTCACATCCCTCCCCACTAAAGCAACCCATTTCATCATCTATGAAGCACGGGACGTGAGAAGGGCGACTTCAACACCCTCTCCTGAAGCTTTTGGACGATCCTTCGAGCTGCAATCATGCCAAGGAGTCGCCCTAATGGGGCTCACTCTCTCCCTTTCCTTTTCTCCTTCTTTTGCATGCATTTTTCATGTTATTCTTAGATAGAACATGTTCAGCATACACCCATTTTTTCCTACACCCAAAGGGGTCTAAAAAACCACCCCCAGGTTCGTTCCCTTCATGCTTCACATTGTTCTTTCATTTAAGAATGGTTACTACAGTTAACATAGTCTAACAGGGTTTTATTTCTTGTTTTCGTTGTTTTGGCATGCACCCATGTGAAGATCCACGAGGAGCTCTCATCCTCTAGCTGGCTGGAGGACGGGAAGAAGGTCCCATCCATCATCTCCCGCACAGATGAGAATGCGACGGTGGAGGGCGACGCGACAAGGAGACGCGTCCACCAAGGGCGACGCATTATCATGTTGTCATGACCGCTAAGGCCGCCGCGACATCAGGTTCTCCCTAGTTCTCTCTCCTTTTCCTAGTTAAGTTTTCTGTCTTCACTTTCATTCATAAGGCAGCTTGCTAGGTGGCGATCACCTTCCATATTCACACACCACTAGTTATAGTACTTGTTCGTGTCGGGGGGGGGGTGTCAATCCCCGTGATTACACATGGAAACAAGGCAGTGGATGTTGTGGATTTGGAAAAGAATGGGATGCAGAGTGTGGCAGCAGCAATGTAGAGAATGAAGTGGACAAGGATTGTGACTATTTCGGAGGCAAGCTATCCTGACTTGGTAAAAGCTTTCTATATCTTTTTGAAATCTGAGGAGGATGGGTCCCTGACCTCCACAGTCAAGGTACTTCCATTCACATTACATATGATCTGTTGGAGAGTCTATTTGGATTGTCTACCAGTGGTCGCAGTGGAGTAGGCAGCATCGACATCCATGTCAAGGGACTGAGAATTATCGGTACTAAATATAAGCTGAAGGATGGTAAAATCAACATCAATCAATTGAATGCCTTCAACCGGATTTTGCATTTCATAGTGTGCCAAATCCTAGTACCAAGAAGGGCAACTTTAGTCACTTGCCCGAAGGCTGACTCCAACATGATGTTCTGGGTGATTCAAAACCAAGATATCAATATGGAAGAGGTGATCATTAAGAAGATGAAGTTTGCAACTGTGATGATATGGGACAAGAAGAACAAGCTCAACATGTCCCTTCCTTATGCTCACCTGCTGACAAGAATTTTCTAGCACTTCAACATAGACCTAAGCGGTGAAGTTTTGGAGAAGATGTGCCAAGCCAACAGAAGCAGAAATCTGAAAAAGAGTGTCTTTTCTCTTGTAGCCGAAGTTTGGACAAAGACATCAGTCGCTGATGGTGAGGCCATTATTGGAGAAGCTCAAGAAGTTCCTATTCCAGAAGCAGAGGCAGAGGCATAAGTGAGGGTTGAAGACCCTGTTGTAGAAGTTCCAGCAGCCCCAGCAGTCTTGGAAGAGGTAGCAGCAGTAGTCAGGCTAGAAGAACCAGTAGCTAGCCAAGCAGAATTGCAGAAATTCCTCCAGAACTCATTGAGCCCGTTGGGCAATCATCAGAGGTTGATACCCCCACGACAGTTATTACATCTATTCTTAATGAAATATTGGATACTGTCGCCAGCATTCAGGGGGAGCATGAAGAAGTTGTTCCGGAAGTTGTGGCACCAGGCCACAGTGATGTTCAGATGGAGGATGCTCCTGCTCAGGGGGAGCATGTGGCTGAGATGGTAGGAGATGTTCAGGGGGAGCCCACGGCTAGCCCCCATATTGATCAGTTCTAAGAAGGTGTTGTGGAGAGCACATCGGATGAAGATGAAGTTCATGTTGATAATGTGGAGCCAGTTGTTGGCACCAGTGATAAAAGCAATGGTGTAGCTACTACAATTCCATTACTTATAAGGAAGGCACAACAGAGGTCAAGGAAGAAGAAGATCCATATGCACTTGATGCCAATAATTGAAAGATTAGATGCACAAGGTCAGATACTTTGCTCTGTTCAATCTGATATTTCATCAATTTTCATTAGTTAGAGTACTAGAGTGAAGGAAATGTCAATGATGAAGGTAGTACTACGAGGAATGAAAAATGAGTTGGTGAGCATGAAGCAAATGATATCAAATCTTTCAGATTTAGTGAGGGCGCAAGCCACTCCTGTCCCTCCTGCTCCCACTCCTGTAGTGCCTGAAGAAGATGTTCGGCCATCAGGGCCAGTTGAAGAAGAAGAAGTCCGGCCATCAGGGCCAGTTGATGTTGAGGAATCTGGGCCATGAGGGCCAAAGGTTGCTAAAGAATTGATGTAGTCTGAGCCTGCACAAAAAGCTGGGCCACCGGGGCCATCCGTTGAGCAGTTAGGGCCATCCGGGCCAGTGGAATCTCAGGCAAAACAGGTCAGAGATGAAAAGATTGTAGAAGAGGCTGTGCCCCCAGAGCCCCCTTCTTCTCCTCTTCAGACTCTAGCCCCTCCTTCTCCAGCTTCATCTACCACTACTCCTCCAGCTCCTGCCACCTTCAAACTAAAGGATCGGGGAAAGATGTGGACAAGATCTAGAGGGGGGGGGGGTTGAATAGATCTATGCCAATAATGCGGAAGCTTAACAATTTTGAAAAACTCTTGAATCAGAGACAAATTGAAAAAAATTTTAACAGATCTGAAGATAAATTGAGTGAGTTGTGCCAAAAGGAGTGTGTGAACAAGTTGATTAGATGAATTCAAAATGATCCTATGCATGCATCTAACGAAAGGTAATTTAAACCACAATTAGATCAATGCACAGAGATTTTTTAGGTGGTTCGGAAATCACACATGCGATTCCTACATCCACCCCTCACACAGTGAGGATCCACTAACAAACTTGGGTACAACACACCCACTGGAGCCTGACAACTCCAACACCCTGAGTTCAAAACTCACACACCTCTAGAGCAAAACTACTCTAGAAACCTGAGCAAGACTTGCTCAACTACAACTTGAGTACGACGACTCAAAAACCATTGAGCACGACGGCTCACAAAAACGTGCTAGAACGACAGACAAGACTCAGATCCTCTAGCAATAGATCTAGTCTAACAAGAGTTAATTCATGAGACTTATGCAACAACCCATGCACAATCTCAGAATCACTCAGAAGAGAAAAGGAAAATGAGAATTGTATCGATGAGCTTTCTCTTCAGATGTACTCCCTTATAGAAGGTCGAATTGTGAAGAGCTTGATCTCTGAAGTTCCTGGGCGATGCTCTGCAATCTGATCTCAGGATCTTCCTTGAATTCTTCACAAGAGTCAGCTTCTACTGATTTGCTTCCTTGAGGTGATCCAATTACTTCTTCAACGATCAATTTCCACTTCTCATGCTTGAACAGATGAGAATTTGGCTTGACGAAGCACCAGGAAGGCAAGAACAAGGAGGAGAACTCTTCTAGCTGTCAACGAATTTCTGGGAGGCTCTGAAAGGGTTCTTGCATGTTGGATAGCCAATAGGAGGTATTTATACCAATAGTCCAAGTGTACCCTTGGGGGCTGTGGGCCACGATCCAAGGCTAACCAACAATTCCCTAGGGTGCCACGTGTCCAGGAGAGACTTTAAGTCAAAAAGTTTTTGGAGTGTGTCGACCTGCCCATAGGGTGTGTCGACACACTGTCCCAGACTGGGCAAAACAGTTCCCTGGGAGAGGCATCTGGTGTCGACCTAAGATTGAGTAGTGTCGACCTACCATAGTCAGCTGAAAAATAGGCCTTCTGGGAAGGCTCTCTAGTGTCGACCTAACTGCATTTGGTGTCGACCTGAGATTGATGCCTATTGATTTGTTTCTCTGGGATCTGTCTCTAGTGTCGACCTGCCCTGGTTTAGTGTCGACACTAGTTGACCAATTCTTCATATTTTGGCTTAGGGCTTTGAGCATTGTGTCGACACTAGTGTGGGGTGTGTCGACACTACCCTTGCAATAAATGTTTGTCCTTGAGAAATAAACACATAAATCATTAGTCAAATGTATTATCATGAATATAAATGATAAATGTGTTTAGTAACATGTTTTTTAAATATTGTTATTTCAGGTGTGATGTATTTCACATATTCCAAATGTTATGCATTAAAATCACAACTTGTCATCATCAAAATGTGAGGAGAAATGAATTATATTTCACGCTCAATCCAACAATCTCTCCCTTTTTGATGATGGCAACATTAAGTCCATATAAAAATGAAGTTTCGATGAAATGTGATTTTAAGCATTTTCATTTCCTTTTATTCATACTTGTCAAAGACCTTTGAACATTTTTTAGTGACATTTGAAAGTTGCACACATGAAAGACACAATGTTACTAGAAATAAGCTATTTTCACACAAAGGTCAAGCAGCTTGACAAGCATTCATACATTCACATATTGACATTCATTCAAAGAGTTTTCAATCACATTGAAGACACAAAAGTTTCTATTCATTTCATTCAAGGATATGAACATTACAATCTTCAAAAAGACATTACAAACATTCTTTCTTCTTGCTATCTTCTATCTTCTCCCCTTTGACATCAGCAAAAGAAATAACATTAGGTGGAAGGAGGAGGAGGAGGAGGAATGGGGATCAAGATGGTCTCAATATCCGACAATCTCTTGTCCATTGAAGTCAAACTGAACTTCATTTGAGCTTGGATAGTTGAGAGTCTTGTATGTACAAGATTTTCCATTCTTTCTGAATTCTCTGTCATGGTTGCTTGAAGTGCACTGAAATCAGTTGACATTGGCTGTGAAGATGAAGAAGAACCAGTTGACCAACCATAGCTATGCAAGGTTTTGAATTCCTTTTTCAATTCAGACATCTCTTCATCAATATGAGCAGATAAGTTCTTCATGCTCTCTAAGTCATCTACCAGATGAGCAAAAGACAGTCTTGTCTTAGTTATCTGAGAAAGTGTTTCTTTGGTGTTGAAGACATCAGCTTGAGAATTTGCCAAAATTCCCTTCAGAACTGTTTCCAACTATTCTTGATGTTCTTTAAGCTCAACTGAAGCATCTGCCAATGTGCCAATTAGCCTGTTGAATCTTTGCACTGCATGGTCAGAGGCTGCTTTTTGCTCAATAAATTTGGCAGACATAGTGTTCTCCAACCTCTGTACCTTTAACTCAAAATTTTTTGTCATTGTCTGAATGGAGGTGTTCAAGGCATCAAATTTGTCATTTAGAAATGTGTACAACTCTGGTGGAATAGAAGGTCCACCAAAGGGTGTGGATGCTTGAACTTGAGGTTGTGGAGAAAAAGATGGAATTTCTATGTCAGGGTTCAGGGAGGAGGAGGGCTAAAGTTGAGGTGAAAGTGGGGCATTATGGGGTACATCAACTTCATCTGCAACATGAGGCTGATCTTCATTCACTGGAGGCTGGTCCTCATTTATTGGAGGTTGTCCCTCTTGAACTGGAGGCTGATCCTCTTGCACTTGAGGTGATCCTCTTGAACCACAGGGGCCTCTACTACAGCTAGCCCTCTCCTAACCTGGTCACCAACAATCCTAAAGCCCATGAACTTTTGAACATGCTTGAAACAGTAAATGATGGACTTAGGAATTTTCTGGGACTTCTCATTTGCAAGTGACATATCAAAGTGCTTAAAGACTTCAGTCAAATGGGCTGCATAAGGAAGTGATCTATGTAAATCTGCCCTAGTTGTCTCAGATATGATCTCGTACATTATGACATGGAGATTGATCTTTATGTCCTTGTTCATGCAGTATATCACAAATCTATGAATGTCTGTGAGTCTATCCCTCCCACCACCTTGGGGTGTTATGATAGTGGTGAGAATATGATGGGTAAGTCTCAACACAGGTGGAAAAGTGTTTGTGTTGAAATTGGTGACATGAGTTTGCTTGGGATCAGACACATCTGCTTGCAACCCAGTTAAGATTGTATAGGCTTCATGAAGGTCAAACTCAAAGTTGTGGTAATCAGCTCCTTCATCTGGAATTTTAAAAAGGGTAGCTGCTAGGTCTAAAGGCAAATCAATCTTAATTCCTTTGACCTCTGACTTGTAGCCCTCATCAGTGCATTCCAAATGCATATAGAATTCCTGGACAAGTCTAGGGTATATTATGCGAAACTCAGAGATGAAGGATTTCCAAGACTGAAACTTGAAGAAATTGATGACTTCAGGAAAAGCAGCATTCAATGCACTATCCTCTAAGTCCACTGCCCTGGGTTTCAAAATGATCTTTCCTTCACGAACTGACTTGGAAGGAGTTGCCTCAGAAGGCTGGGAAGACTCAGAGGATGAAGAGGATGACTGCTCAGAGACTTTAGGAGAGGAAACCAAAATCTTCCTCCTAGGGTATGCAGACCCTCTACCCCGACCAGAAGATGAAGTTCTACCTCTCTTAGAAGACGACGGGGATGCAGAGGAAGGCCCTGGCTACTCCGCAGGGTCATGGCGCCTCTTGGTTCTCCTTTCAGTGGGAGGAGCATCGTCCACCGGAATGGGCCTTGCCGTAGCCCTGGACCTTGCTCTACGGCGAGGTGCTTGCTTGGGGGCCATAGAAACAAAATGGAGTGGAATAGGAGAGGATGGAGAGGAAGAAATGAGAGAAGAATGACAGGGATGGAATGGAGGAGGGAAGAGGTGGAAAGCCTACCGGATTCAAAGGTAGAAGACGGTCGTCGGGTCGACCTGCAGAAGAAAAGGAGTTTTCAGGGTACACTACCCCGCAGGAACAACCAAATCCTTAACCGGCGCCCACGGCGAATATGACTCTGGCAGGGGGTCAGTGTCGACACTAGAGGAGGTGAGTGTCGACCTGAGCTAAAGTGTGTCGACACTAGAAGAAAGTAGTGTCGACCTGGCCTGATGAAAAATTGAGATTTGAGTATGGAAAAATTTTGTGACCTTTGGGACATCTTTATAATGATAAGCAATGGGTGGAATAATCATTTCAAGGATTTTTAAGAGGCTAAAAAATTCATTTGTTATATTTTGCAAAAATTCAGCACAATTCAAGTTTTACACAACATCCAAAAGGATATGAGCATTCAGTGACTTGAGCCATTAAAATGATGATTTGAGGGATATAATACATTTAACAATCAACTACACACTACCATATTCTTCAAGTCCAAAGAAATAAAAAAAATCTTTTAGACTGAAATCAAGTATGTTGAAAGTAAACAACTTTTTAAAACAACTTGATGATGGATATGAATGATTCTTTTAGACAAATCTCCAATGATACACACTTTTTGTTTTTGAAACAAACTATCAAATGAGATAAATCTTGTTCACTCAAGAACTAATGCTTTTCACACACTATAGTCTCTGGATATTAAAGATTTATCCATTATCAAGTCTCAAAGGGGTAAATGATGATCTTTTGACATGAAAATATACGTTTATCAGACGCCAATATTTCCAGTTACTCAGTCATCATCAAAAAATATAGGACATATTTATTTTGTTTTGTAATTATTTTTGATTTTAATCCCCTTTGAATAGAGATAGCATTAGTGCCTCATGACATACATGACACTTTATTCATTGTGAAGGTGTGCAGTTTCTCAGCACATGTGCCATTGCTCTGTTGAATTATCAAATTTTGTAGAGTTTTGTAAGATAGAAATCATTTATATCCAATCATCAGTTGCAAACAAAGAAATGTTTAAATTCAAGGCACACAATATCCTTCAGTCTTTGAAAGAAATCTGAATTTCTATAGTTTTGAAGAATAGATGTGAGAGTTGACAAATGAATATAGTAGATCACTCAAAGGATCATTTTGAGACTCTAGACACCTGAATGAGGACATCATGCAAGGAAATTAATGTAATGCAAGAAAAGTTTTGAATTTTTCAAAAGACATGACTTGAATTCTCTAGCTCCCCCTGAGATGAGGATTTCAACCACTTTTCATCAGAATAAAGATATGCAAGTTTTTGAAATCAGAAATAATTCTCTTTGAACAACAAAAGCTCCCCCCCAACAATTGCATATTCATTTCTTGGTACTTGGCGGAGACATATACTCTCGCATAGTGAAAGTGTCCAGACAAGCATAACTTGTCCTTCTTCAAATCACCATTTGATATACGAAGAAGTTCAACACAATGTGATGTGAAGAGTTCATTGTCAAAAAAGAAATAAAGTGAAATGGAGAGAGATATAAGCAATATGAATAAAGGAAGCAAAGGATAATTATGATGCAAATAACTCTGCCTCGGAAAAAGCCTAACACTCAACCCAATCCCAATGAGAGAGATCAAGAAAATGGACATTTACAAAGACCAAGCTCTCTCCTCAAAGATGAGAATCTACTGTCAGGAAGGGGTTTGGTGAAGATGTCAGCAATTTGTTTTTCATTTTCTATGAAATGGAGTTCAAAGGATTTCTTTGCTACCTCATCTCTCAAGAAATGATGCATAATTTCAATATGCTTGGTTCTGGAATGCTAAATGTGGTTCTTAGACAGATTTATTGCACTTGTATTATCGCATAGAATGAGAATACAACCTAAGTCTTGGTTATAATCAAGAAGTTGATATTTCAACCAAAGAATTTGAGTTCCACATCTACCTGCTGCAACATACTCAGCCTCTGCAGTTGACAGAGCAATTTAATGTTGCTTCTTAGAAGCCCAAGAAATCAGGCACCCACCTAAGTATAAACACAAGCCACTTGTGCTTTTTCTATCTAATTTACATCGAGCATAGTCAGTATTACAATAGGCAATCAAATCTAACTTGCAACCAGTAGGATACCAAATTCCTAAATCACGTGTTCCAACAAGATATTTAAAAATTCTTTTAACAGCTAACATGTGACTTTCCTTAGGATTTGATTGAAATATAGCACACAAACACACACAAAACTGAATATTAGGTCTAGAAGTTGTAAGATAAAGTAGAGAACCAATCATACCTCTGTAGGTCTTTGGGTCTACTGACTTACCAAGAGAGTCTTCTTCTAGCTTAGCATTAATAGCAATTGGTGTGTTTGAATGCTTGAGGTTCTGAAAGTCAAACCTTTTTAGAAGTTCCTTGACATATTTGGTTTGACTGATGAAGATTCCCTCATGTGTTTGGTTAACCTGCAATCCCAAGAAAAACTTTAGGTCTCCCATTAAGCTCATTTCAAATTCATTTTTCATTTGATTTGAAAATTCAGTACACAGACGTTTATTGGTTGATCCAAATATTATGTTATCAACATAAATTTGGACTGCAATTATTTGTTTATTGACTATTTTTGTGAACAATGTTTGATCAACATTTCCTCTAGAGTATCTTTTTTCAAGCAAAAAGGAACTCAAACGATCATACCAAGCTCTTGGAGCTTGTTTAGGACCATAGAGAGCCTTATGAAGCTTGAAAACATGGTTATGATGTTTTTCATTTTCAAATGCAGGAGGTTGTTCAACAAAAATATTTTCCTTTATATATCCATTTAAAAAAGCACTTTTGACATCCATTTGATAAACTTTAAATTTCATGGAGGATGCAAAAGCAAGGAAAATTGTAACTGCTTCTAGTCTAGCTACAGGGGCATATGATTCTTCAAAGTCAATTCCAAACTCTTGATTGTACCCCTTTGCAACTAGCCTAGCTTTATTTGTTATGACTTGACCATTTTCATTCAACTTTTTTCTGAATACCCATCTAGTGCCAATGACTGTTTGGTCACTAGGTCTAGGTACTAATTCCCATACTTGATTTCTGTCAAATTGATGAAGTTCATCATGCATTGCATTGATCCAACCAGAACTTGATGAAGCTTCATCAATTGACTTTGGTTCAATTTTGGAAATTAGAGCTGGTGGGTCTTCTTCAATAGCATGCAGGAATGATGATCTAGTCCTAACTCTATCATGCAAATTGCCAACTACATTATCTAATGGGTGATCTCTCAAAATTCGATGTTCAGAAATTACCTGTTGAGGGGTACTTAAATCTGGAGCAATGTTACCTGACCCACTTGAAGATGGTGAATTGATGTTCAAATTCTCACCAATGTCTTCAAGATCCTCAACAGTTGGTGAAGAGTCCACAATGAAATCATCCTCTTCAGTGTCTTGTCTTTCCCTGCAAGATTTAGAACTATTAGTTGAAAATGAATTTTCATCAAAGATAATATGAGGAGACTCTTCAACAGTTTTGTTTTTGAGAATGTACACTCTGAAAGCTCTTGACACTTCTGATAGCCAAGGAAGATGGCTTCCTGACTCTTAGCATCAAACTTGTCAAGATTTTCTTTATTATTGTTGTGTACAAAACATTTACACCCAAAGATTTTGAAGTAGACACAATTGGCTTTTTGCTTTTTAATAATTCATAGGGGTTTTCTTGATTTTTGGTCTGATCAATGCTCTATTGAGAATGTAGTTTGCTGTATTTACAGCTTCAGCCCAGAAGGATTTGGGCAGATTACTCTCAAGGAGCATGGATCTAGCCATTTCCACAAGAGTTCTGTTCTTTCTTTCCACAACTCCATTTTGTTCTAGAGTTCTTGGTGAAGAAAACTTGTGGAATATTTGAAGTTCAGCACATAAATCAGAAAATGATTAGTTTTCAAATTCACCCCCATGATCAGTCAAAATGTTTTTGATTTTATATGAAAAGTTTGTTAAGGCAGTGGTACAGAATTTCCTGAACTCAAGGCAAGTATCACTTTTGTGGGACAAAAAGATAACCCAAGTAAATCTGGTAAAATCATCAATGATGACAAACCCATATCTCTTGCCACTTAGACTTAGAATTCTTGTTGGGCCAAAAAGGTCCATGTGAAGTAGTTCTAGTGGCCTAGATGTGAGTACCTCATTGAAAGTTTTAAATGATTTCTTGGTTTGTTTTCCTTGGGCACAAATCTCACAAACTTGATTTTCAATGTTAGAGAAAGATTCAAGAAGACCCTTAACCAAATTCAGCCTTAAGAATTTATTCAGAGTTCTGAAACTTGCATGGCCAAGTCTTTTGTGCGAAGTCCATGCAATTTCATCTTTATTAGCAACAAAGCAAATTTTCAGAGAAGTTTTTATTGAGGTCGATCATGTAAACATTGTTCTCCCTTTTTCCAAAAAAATTATTTTATCAGTTGATGAATCAATGATCTTACAGAAATTGGATTCAAACACAACTTTGTGACATTTGTCACATAGTTGGCTAATACTCAGCAACTTGTAATCTAGACCGTCAACTAATAAAACATTATCAACAGAGTTTGAGAAAGTTTGACCAACCTTTCCAGATCCAATGATCTTTCCTTTATTTTTACCTCCAAATGTTACTGAACCTCCCTCCTTCTCAATCAGGAATGAAAATTTGGCTCTATCTCTAGTCATGTGTCGTGAACACCTACTGTCAAGGAACCACACATTCGAATTGGGTGCACGACCTTCCTGCAAAATCAATCAGTGGAGAGAAGATTTTGGTACCCAAACAGTGTTGGGACCATCAGAATGTTTGAACATTGTCATCAAATCTTTTCTCACCCAAATTTGATTTGTTTTTTATTTTTGTTTTATTACAGTGGTGTTCTCTATCTTTTTCACTTTCTTCTTTCCCTTAGGAATGAAAACACCAGTGTTTTTGTTTTCAGTAGGAGGGGTGTTTTTCATTTGGATATGAGGAGAGTGTAGATGAGGAGGTGGAATCCAAGGATTTTGTTGGTACATCAGAAAATTTGGATAGAAGAATTGGGGATGATACCAACATGGGTTATGATACCATTGGCTCCAAGAATTGGTCCAATCAGCTTGATATGCTGTCTTGGGTCCAATGTTTTTCATGAATGATTTCCTTTGACTTTTTCTTATTTTTCAAATTTTTATTTGAATTTTTTATTTTGTGGTTGTTTTTGTTGATGTTGAGCAGGTCGACCTCTCCTTGACTGGTGTCGACACAACAGCCGCAGAATCCTTCTTCTTGTGGACTGGTGTCGACCTATCAGGTGACTGTGTCGACCTGGTTGCCTTGTTTTGATTCTGAGTTTTTGGAATTTTTTGTGTTTTGCTTGATGTTTGTTTGATTTCTGTGTTCTCAAGACTAGGGCCTTTGACAAATTTAATTAATGGTGCTTTATCCTTCTTCTCACCAGATTTGTCTTTCTTAGGTTTTTGTTTATTAAATCCTAGTCCATGAGAAATTGATTTCATTTTTGCTCCCAGCAAGGCCTTCAGATTATCTTTACCATTTGTGAATGTTTTAATAACTTCATCCTTTTCTTTTAGCTGGTTTTGTAAGGTTTTGATTTCTTCAACCTTTTGTTAATTATCATGGTTTTCCATTTCCAGCTTTCCAGACAGTTCTTTGAATTCAAGGATGGCCTTTTGAGAGGCAAGCTTAAGCTCATCAATCAAGTTCAGAAGATTTTCCTTTTTTTCATTCAGTTCTGTTACTTCATTTTCTAGTTCACAAATTCTTTTGTTGAAAGATTGGTTGTGCAAGACATTTTCAATTTTCTTTTTGATGTGTTTGTTTTCTTTCCTCATTTCAGTGTATTTTTCAACAAGTTCAGTATATGCATCTTGCCAATCCTCAACTGAATAGTCTTCGAAGGATGTACTTACCTTTCCATCAGAACTATTCGCCATGAAGCAGATTTTCTTACTATCAGAGCTTGAGGATTTTTCTTCTTCTTTCTTTTCACTTGAGTCTTCATCAGACCAAGTGGCTACCATGTCCTTTGGCTTCTTGAACTTGTGAATCTTTTTGTGCTTCTCCTTCTTGTTTTCAGGACATTCTCCCTTCATATGTCCTGGCTTGTTGCACCTGTAACAAATGACAATTTCGTCAGATTTTAATTCTTGTTAAAATTAGCATTGGAAAAGGAAGTGTTTCTTTTACCTGATGAAAATTTCTTTTCACCAGAAAGTTTTCCTTTTCTATATTTCAAGAATTTTCTGAATTGCTTGGTCATGAGAGCAATCTCATCCTCATTTGACTCAGACTCATCAGAACTGGTTTTCTCCTGACTCTTGTCTTTATTACTTGATGAGGTCTTTAGTGCTACTGGCTTGGTTTTAATTATATGATCTTCATTTCTCTTTAGATTAATTTCATATGTCATTAAAGATCCTATCAATTCATCCAAAGAGATTTGGACAGATCTTTAGAATCTTCAATGACAGTGGCCTTTGTGTGCCAAATTGAAGAGAGAGAACGTAGAATTTTCCTTACCAAGTCAGCATCTGAATAGTCCTTACCTAAGGCCTTCAGTCCATTGACTATGATCATAAACCTGGCAAACATTTCAGAAATTGTCTCATTAGATTTCATCATAAACAGTTCATATTCAGAGACAAGAATATTAGCCTTAGTTTCTTTAACCTGAGATGTTCCCTCATAGAGTAACTCAAGTTTATCCCACATCTCTTTGGCAGATTTGCACATTGAGATTCTTGAGTACTCTTTGGGGTGGACTGCACATTAGATCATATTCATGGCACTATAATTTAAAGTGGCCCTCCTTATCCGTTCCCTAGTCCAGTCTCTTCCTCCCCCTGATTTTCATAGGGACCTACTTTGACTACCTTCCATATTTCATAGTTTTGGGCTTTAAGGAACACCTGCATTCTATTCTTCCAATAGGTGTAGTCTGTTCCATTGAAAAAGGTGGCCTATTTATAGAGTGACCCTCAGCCATGAACCCTCTTGAATCCATTAAGACAATTAGATGGTGCAAAGAAGAGATACTTAGCAAACAATCAAGACACACAGAACACTCAGAAATTACTCAGATCAAATCAGATCAAGTGTAAACTTGCTCTGATACCAATTGAAGGATCGGGGAAAGGTGTGGACAAGATCTAGAAGGGGGGGGGGGGGTTGAATAGATCTATGCCAACTAATGCGGAAGCTTAACCAATTTTGAAAAACTCTTGAATCAGAGACAAATTGAAAAACAGATTTCACAGATCTGAAGATAAATTGAGTGAGTTGTGCCAAAAGGAGTGTGTGAACAAGTTGATTAGATGAATTCAAACGATCCTATGCATGCATCTAACGAAAGGTAAATTCAAACCACAATCAGATCAATGCACAGAGATTTTTAGGTGGTTCAGAAATCACACCATGTGATTCCTACATCCACCCCTCACACAGTGAGGATCCACTAACAAACTTGGGTACAACACACCCACTGGAGCCTGACAACTCCATCCCCGAGTTCACAACTTACACACCTCTAGAGCAAAACTACTCTAGAAACCTGAGCAAGACTGCTCAACTACAACTTGAGTACGACGACTCAAAAACCATTGAGCATGACGGCTCACAAACAACTTGCTAGAAAGACAGACAAGACTCAGATCCTCCAACAATAGATCTAGTCTAACAAGAGTTAATTTATGAGACTTATGCAACAACCCATGCACAATCTCAGAATCACTCAAAAGAGAAAAGGAAAATGAGAATTGTATCGATGAGCTTTTCTCTTCAGATGTACTCCCTTATAGAAGGTCGAATTGTGAAGAGCTATGATCTCTGGAAGTTCCTGGGCGATGCTCTGCAATCTGATCTTCAGGATCTTCCTTGAATTCTTCACAAGAGTCGGCTTCTACTTGATCTGCTTCCTTGAGGTGATCCAATTACTTCTTCAACGATCAATTTCCACTTCTCATGCTTGAACAGATGAGAATTTGGCTTGAGTAAGCACCAGGAAGGCAAGAATAGGGAGGAGAACTCTTCTAGCCGTCAACCGGATTTTTGGGAGGCTCTGAAAGGGTTCTTGCATGTTGGATAGCCAATAGGAGGGTATTTATACCCCTAATAGTCCATGTGTACCCTTGGGGGTCGTGGGCACACGATCCAAGGCTAACCCAACAATTCCCTAGGGTGCCACGTGTCCAGGAGAGACTTTAAGTCAAAAAGTTTTCGGAGTGTGTCGACCTGCCCATAGGGTGTGTCGACACACTGTCCCAGACTGGGCAAAACAGTTCCCTAGGAGAGGCATCTGGTGTCGACCTGAGATTGAGTAGTGTCGACCTGCCGTAGTCAGCTGAAAAATAGGCCTTCTGGGAAGGCTCTCTAGTGTCGACCTGACTGCATTTAGTGTCGACTTGAGATTGATGCCTGATGATTTGTTTCTCTGGGATCTGTCTCTAGTGTCGACCTACCCTGGTTTAGTGTCGACACTAGTTGACCAATTCTTCATATTTTGGCTTAGGGCTTTGAGCATTGTGTCGACACCATTGTGGGGTGTGTCGACACTACCCTTGCAATAAATGTTTGTCCCTGAGAAATAAACACATAAATCATTAGTCAAATGTATTATCATGAATATATATGATAATGTGTTTGGAAACATGCTTTATGAATATTGTTATTTCAGGTGTGATGTATTTCACATGTTCCAAATGTTATGCATTAAAATCACAACTTGTCATCATCAAAATGTGAGGAGAAATGAGTTATATTCACACTCAACCCAACACAAACAACCTCTTCCTAAAAATATTTACTCACCTACACCATTTCCTGCCACATCTTCCTCTTCTCCTGCTTCCTCCACATTTATTCCTTCTACTCCTTTTGAGGCACCTCCAGCATCATCCTCCTTAGTTGGAGCCTCCTCTTCTCGTCCGTCATTCGCTGGACCATCTATACCCCCTCCTTCAACTTCTTATTCTTTCCTTCATCCTCCGACTCCTCCCTCTTTTGTTACCATTATTCTAGAGGGTGCACAACTTGAAGGTCACATTATACAGGTCATCAAAGATGAGTTTGAAGTAGCCATACTTCGCTCAGTCCTATCAGTGGGCACTCACATTCATAGGACAGGCTCTTCCAGCCATGTTCCTAAAAAGAGAAAAATATCTTCCAACCTTGATATTTCTTCTAAGCCTCATTTTCCACCTCTTTGGTTTTCTCTCACTGTTGAAAATCGAAAAAGGTCTATCTATTGTGAATTCCTCCAGAAATGCACTTTTGCCACCATTTTTGGCCTTCTTCACCTACATCTCACCGACCACCTACATGTTGTTCTTCCCCTCTCCTCTCTTTCCAAAGCTGAACAGTCAAAAATCTTCTCTATGACTGAGGCTAAAAATGAAGATCAGTGGCCTCGGGGCCATCAGTCTCTATATAAGAAATTCATACTTGACAGATCTGATCGATTCTCACCCAGGGATCCTCCACTCACTCTCTTTGAGTGGTTTATGATTCATCACAAGAATATGTGGGGTCCATTTATTCAGAAGGAGATAAAGCTTATCAGATATTTCCAGATGTTCATGATTACAGATATCTCCATAATCTGCGAGAGGTTCAGCTTGGCCAATTCTGGAAAGCTATTTCTCTTCTTAGTTAACACACTACTGTCTCCACCTCAATCCAAGTGGACTTCGCCACTTTGAAAATGCTAGATGTTGTGTTCCTGCCTCCCCTTCATTCTTTGGTCATGGAATCTGCTGTGGGCCCGATCATTTTTGAAAGATTTGTTAGAGTCATGGGCCGCATTTTAGTTCAGAAAGGGAATTTGCTTGCATTCCACCGCTTTCTGTTCTAGGAATATCATCAGGGCCACCTCAAATATGATGTTCTTGCCCCTCTTTTATCTAAATGTGAGCAGCTCTCTCCTGCTGATTGGGAAACACATTACCCACTCACTGCTCAGTAGCTTATTGACCTTAATACCTCTCAGGCCAGAGCAAATCAACCTCCTCTTTCTCCTGAAGATTTTCTAGATCTGAACTCCATTCACCTTGTTCAAGACCCTTTTGCCATCTGGGTTGAGAGATACAAGGTTTATGTCTCTTTGAAAAGGAGCTAAAGGCAAATTAGATTTTCTATCCAATTTAGTTGATCAGTTCCTCCAGCATGCTAGTTTTGGCACCTCTACCTCCTACAAATTTTCTCTTGGCAGTGATGAATATGCCACTTTTTCGAAGCTCAGAGGCAGCTGCATATCCACGCATGGTTCCTGTTATGGGACCATCCTATACTATTGCTTGGGGTTCTTTCAAAAACTATTTTGAAGAGCAGGAACTCAAGGCTTGCCCGATTATTACTCACCATGCCTTTCTCTTATCTCCTGCCATCTATATTCCTGTACCCCCGCAGTGATATAATAGATTGATGTTTGGCCACCATTTATCTTTCTTCTCCTCTTTCTTTGTTTATCTTCATATCTTTTTGCTAAATGAAAAAAAAAAAGGGGGAGAAAGTAAAATGTTCTGAAATACACTTTGTAAATTTATCCAACAAATTTACTTAGATTCAATTCAGAGCTTTATATCTTTATGTTATGTTTTGTCATCACCAAAAAGAGGGAGATTGATGATCAGTCCATCCCCATATAATTTTATTTAATTATATACAATTTTGGTGATTAACAAAACCTTAACAAATATTTTCTAACAAGTTTTTCTGAAGTTCATCCACAAGGAATAAGTCAAGCAAAATCTATAAGTAATTTTTACATTGTATCATTTAAAGTTTAGAGCATGCATTTCTTTTAAGTACACATCAATTTTCTTTGTAGAACAACGATTTCCCTTACAACATAACGATTTCATAAGTCAAAGAACGGTTCTATCGTGACAACGATTTTGATCTTATAACAATTTGATAAGTGAGCATGAACGATTCTATCACTCAACGATTTCATAATTGAGTACAACGATTTCGGTTTCACATCGATTTCGGTTTCACAACGATTTCGTAAGTGAAACAATGATTTCGGTTTCACATCGATTTCGGTCTCACAACAATTTCGTAAGTGTAACAATGATTTCAGTCTCATATCGATTTCATAAGAGAAACAAGGATTTGATTGTCATATCGATTTCATAAGTGAAAACAACGATTTAACTCTTATAACGATTTAATAAGATAAAACAACGATTTAATTGTCATATCGATTTCATAAGAGAAAATAACGATTTGATTGTCATATCGATTTCATAAGTGAAAACAATGATTTGACTCTTATAATGATTTCATAAGAGAAAATAACGATTTGATTGTCATATCGATTTCATAAGTGAAAACAACGATTTGATTATTGTAACGATTCGATTTGTGAAAACTACGATTTGATAACTAGAACGATTTGCCTTTACAACCATTTGATCTCAAACAACGATTTGTTTTTGTTTGAACAACGATTTGCTCAAACAACGATTTGTTTATGTTTGAACAACGATTTGCTCAAACAACGATTTGTTTATGTTTGAACAACGATTTGCTCAAATAATGATTTGTTTTTGTTTGAACAACGATTTACTTGCACATCGATTTGTTTATGCTTGCACAATGATTTGCTTATATATGTACAACGATTTGCTTGTACAACAATTTGCTTTCTCTTGTATAACGATTTACATAAACAACGATTTCATAAGTTGTACGACTATTTCATTCTCATAACGACTTCATAGATAACATCGATTTTGTACATGATATTCAAATATATTTTCAAATATTGTGAAAGTCAAAGTCTTCCCATGTGCATCACTAATATCCTTGCATTTAATGAGATTGTGCACTGCTCTGTACGTTGCATATCTGAGTGCCTTCTATTCTTATGTTTCTATAGAAAACACTTTTCAAGATAGCAGAATGGCATTTCTATTTTGGTGTACGATCTTACAGCATGGGTTCTAACGTTGACTGACAAGCATAGAGACAGT
Source organism: Colocasia esculenta (assembly GCA_014218235.1). Classification (NCBI taxonomy): domain Eukaryota; kingdom Viridiplantae; phylum Streptophyta; class Magnoliopsida; order Alismatales; family Araceae; genus Colocasia; species Colocasia esculenta. The sequence goes on along the minus strand of CM024753.1, from coordinate 60,280,214 downwards.
CTAGCTATCTGTGCTTCGACATTTATTATGTGCAGGTATTTGCCAGTATCATATCTTACAACGTTGGACAACCAGAAGCTGAAGGATATCTGGATGAATCTTCTCTTTGCATGCATGGCTCTAGAGCATTAATTGGCTGCAGGTTTACCTGTTGTACCCCTCGGACCATGCTGTCTAATGTGCTTCAAGCTTAGAGACAACGACCATTTCAACGACTATATTTTCAAGAGAAGATATATGGAAGACTGATGTCTCCATGTAGAACAATTTTTTTTTGGCACCTTAGAGCTTTCAGAGAACCAACCTACATCTTGCGACCATTAGAAATAAGAGCCCGAAAAGCTTCACTCCATAATCTTCTGTAGCTTTTAGCTCTCCGTGTTCATTTGCTTAGCCTTTTGAGAGCCTTTATAGTTCTGAGAATTTTCATCTAGTGAAAATCTTTCTCTCTCAAACATTGCCTCAGATCAAGCATTTGTTGTAAGCTTGGTCTAGGGGCCATTCGCTTTTATTCACATCTGTTGTGAAGTTCCTCTTCGGGTTGTGAAGAGAAGACCTGTTGGAAACAGGTGGTTGGTATTCCCTTCGTTGAGGAAGGAAGACCTGCGTATCAGGGTGGTTTTTGTACCTCTTCGGGGTTAGAAGAGAAGGCTAGCTGCGGTTGGATATGTAAGGGTCCTTAAGGGGGAGAGTACCCTTGGTTAGTGAAATCCCAAGTTGTTTCTTGGGGACTGGACGTAGGACTCCTTGGGATAGGAGGTTCAAACCAGGATAAAATTTTTTGTGTTGTGTGACTGTGTGTTTGCTCTTTTGTCTTCTCTATTACTAACACTAATAATCAATCTCAGTGTTTTTCTGTTAAGCATTTTTGTTGACAGGATTTCATTTAAATGAATTTTTAGAATCCCATTCACCCCCCCTCTGGGCTTGCTAGCTGGGCAACAAGAACAGTAAGTGCCTAATCATTCTCATACATCCTTCGACGCAATCGAACTGAATAGGAAGGATATTATTTAGATTATCACTTTTTACCCATTCATGAATATTTGATCGCACTTAGATGGTCATTTACTATGTGTCTATACAATTTGTTGAAAATTTCGGCAGCATCTCCTCACATGTCTCCGATATACCAAAAATATTTATTGATTAAGAAATTTTCTTAAAAACTTATTTCTAAGTGGTTAAGAAAATTTTCAAAATCAATATAGGTATACCAGAGAGGAGTGAGAAGATGGAACAGAAATTTTCAACAAGTTGTACAAACACATATACTAAATGACCACCTCAGTGAGATCAAACATTCATAGACTGCCCAAAATGGGACAATTGAAGACTTTGAATTAGTTATATATGTTCTCATCATTGAAAATGAGACTCGTGCACATCAATCCCAAAGTCTTGAACAGGAAGGTTCATTGACATGAACTTAACACGCTCTCGTGAGATGTGTGTAGTGTTAAATTGCTATGTATACATAGATCAAATTTAAATGCCACATAAATATGAAAGGAAAGTAAAAACAAAGTCTTACATGTGAACAAGTGCAATACTAAACCAAATTCACACATACATGTAAATGAATTGCATTAAAGTAAGAAATGCAATACTAATCATTAAACTGAAAGTAAACAATTAAAAGTAATCCATATAACAGTGTATTATTGAATTAAGTTTGAATCAAGAATCTTGTAACACCCCATATAAGATTATGTTAAATGGACTAAATTAGTAGACTACCAACAACATAGACTAGTCATTTTTAGAGCTCGAGTGGGAAAAGAACTCTGAAGTTAAGCATGCTTGGTTGGGAGTAGTCCCAAGATGGGTGACCTTCCTGGGAAGTCTACCAACTAGCACGGTTGTTGGGTCAATTTGCTAGTTGGGTTGTCTTAGATCTAATGTTTACAAGGATGAGTTTGTACTCATTCCCCCCCTAATTGGGATGCATACCTCATTGTTCTTTCCATTTGGCTTTTTTACATCTCATGTTTCAATATGTAAGCATATGGGATTTCATTTTATAGGAGTTGTTTGGAGTTAAAGCCCCATTTGCATTGCGCTGTCTTGGAGGGCACATATCCCATTTGAATTGGGATGCACATTTCATTTCGATTTACATTGGCTAATTGATTTCCTCATGCTTTGGTGGGATGTGAGAAACTAAAGCCATAGTGCAGTGACGTTGCAGGAGACACTAATATGGAGAACCCAACCAAGGAGTCTACCGATGATTTGTAAATATTGCCCTAATCGACAAGAGAGAAATTTCATTATCATATGTACCAAGAGTAACGGTGGCCACTGCGTTAGACATGGACTGGAGGTTCAAAAATGATATAATTTTTTCAAGAACAATGCTACCTACCCAGTTATCAAGATAAATCATTTATCTGATCAAGCATAGGATTTGTCGGTTGTTTGCTTTTAGGGCGTGGGACTCAGACAATCGATGAATCCCACGCTTATTTGCCCAGCCAACTAGGTAGGTAGCCTTTCTCTTTTTTTAATAGAGGACACATATTAGAGTTTTTATCTGCAAGAGATTGCATTGCTAACATGCTTCATTTTTTATGGCTAACAAGAGTATTGTTTTTTTTTAAATTTTTTGTTTTATTATAAATGGTCCTCAGAGACAACAAACTAGAAGAGTGCACCCTCTCCCAGAAGGAGAGAGTGGTCCCACTCCACCAGTGTCAGCACCTGGGCCTGATATATATATGAATGATAACAATACAAGATCATAAGGGCATACCCTAGTCAAACTAGTCTAACATGCAGATGGCCAGTTTTATCCATGACAATTGGCCCCTTACAAATATGTGGTAAGCTATCAGACCCCCAGAAGACATCATTTTGTAGAGAATGGCACGCATGATTAGCTAACGAATCAGCAACTTGGTTGGTTTCCCGGAAGACATGGGAAAGCAGCAGAGAATTCCTTTTTATCATATTCCTAGCATCCCGCCACCACCTATAGGAACTCCAGGAGATGCACCTGTCCTACTGGAAAGAATTAACAAGGACCTGAGAGTCTGAATAGACTATAGAGAGACGAAAACCAAGAGAAACCGCCAAGCAAAGACCATCACAAAGAGCTTGGATTTTCTGTGATCATGTTGTTACCAACACCATAGAAATGAGCAAAGGCCACACGAACATTGCCCTGACTATCCCGGATACAGCCTCCACCACTACACTCCCCTAGATTACCTTTACAAGCACCATCAACATTCAAACAAAAGTCGGATATAGGAGGGATCCATCTGATGAGTTTCAACTACTTAATTGTGCAATAAGGGGCAAAACTGAAGTCATTGAGGATCTGTAACTCATAGGGTGTAGGAGCAACCTTGAAAGAAACTTTACTCAGGGAAAAAGAATTCATGAACTTTATGTTCTTGATAACTTCCCCAGCAGAAATGGTCTTGAAGTCAAACCTGGCCAAACACTTCCCCTTCCATATTTCCCTCAACATAAGAATAAGGCAATAAAGAGAGATAAAACCAAAGAGAGAGTTAATGTTGGAGTGCAAGATGAAACTCCAAACTCTAGCAGTAATATGACTGTGAAGGTAGACCCTGGAGCTGATGAGAGGCTAAAACCAACTCCAAGGGTGGCAGCAATGTCACTATGAATGAACAAGTGGTTAGGATCTTCAGACTGGGGTGACATACAACTGGAGCAGAGAGAGACCATTTAAATTCCACATTCAGAAATTCTGGTATCCACTGGGACCGCCCTGTTCAGAATCTTCCAACAGGACAGTGACGCTCTACGGTAATAAGAGTGATGCCAAATCTTCAAGAAAGCCGGTCTCTGAACTCCAACAAACCTAACCAAGTTGTAAGCAGATTTGGCAGTAAAATAACCATTTTGAAAGGCCGCCCAATCATACTTATCCTCTTCATCGGATAGCACCAATCCCTATAAGACCGAAGCACAAGGAAGGAGGAATCTAATAGGATGAGTGGCATCCAAATCCACCTCCTATAGAGAAGCTCTACCACCCTCATACGTACCCTGAAGCAGGCCACAAAGAGGCTTATCCCCAATCTATGTATCATTGAAAATGTCAATGTTATTACCCTTCATATGTATCCATCTGGTATTGTTCTGAATAATCCTCTCGACTTCCATACAAACCTACTTTGGCATCCCTGGAAGTATTTTATTACAACCTGGTGGATAGCGCCTTCTGGCATATGAAGCCCATATGGAAGAGCCATGGTGGATGTTCCAAAGTTGCTTGACAGAAAGAGAAATCTGTACATGCCATAGGCTGCGGACACCCAGGCCTCCTTCAGCTTTAGGATGTTGAATTGTAGACCAGCCCATCCAATGGCGACGTCGGATGCCATCAGTTCCATTCCAGAAGAAAGCAGCATACATTTTATCTATATAAGTAATAATAGATTTCGGAAGAGAGGAAACAGCTGCCAAGTAAACTAGTAGGGAAGTGATTATAGAATTAATTAAAGTGACCCAGCCAGCTTGGGATATCAGCTTCAATTTCCAGCTTGCAAGTTTACCATTCACGTTATATATAAGTGATTTATAGTCAGCAACTAGAACCCTACCTGGTCTCAAAGAAACTCCCAGGTAGGTGAGAGGTCCTCGTTTTCACATGTACCCAGTTAACTCCTTGATTCTATTAATGGTCTGAGAAGAAACCTGGTCAAAAATCATGAAGCAACTCTTGCTAGAATTAATATGATGACCAGAGGACTGCGCATACTTCTTCAAAAACAACATCAATCTCCTAACATTATTGATCCCCCCATTCATGAAAATAAGAGTATCATCAGCATACAGGAGATGGGATAGTGGCGGACAGCCTCTAGGCCCAGCATACGATTGAAGACGACTAGTAGAAACCAAATGCCTAAGACTTCTGCTGAGGGCTTCTTCCATAATGATAAATAAAGCTGGTGCAATAGGATCGCCTTGCCTTAAACCCTTGGTAGATTTAAAATAACCAGTGGGGGAACCATTAAAAAGGACAGAAAACCAGCAGTTAGAAAGCATCATACCAATGTAGGAAATGAATCTAGAAGAGAAGCCAAACATCTTGAGAACTGCAAATAAGAAGTCCCATTCCACACTGTCATAAGCTTTCTTAATACCCAGCTTAAATATAGCATTGCTCCCTCTGACTTTCCGACCAATATCCCTAACAAGCTGCCTAGACGAAGAGACATTATCCAGAATAAACCTGCCTTTGACAAAAGAACCTTGCTCCTCAGAAATAATCACAGGAAGAATATCAATCAGCCAATCACAAATGATCCTGGAGACAATTTTATAACAAAAATTGCAAAGGCTAATCGGTCTAAAATCACTAAAGGTAATAGGATATTGCTTCTTGGGGACAAGAGCAATCAAGGAGGACGTGACCCCTCTAGGGAAAGGAAAGCCCTGGAAGAAGCCTAACACCACAACAATGACATCTTGGTGAACAATATCCCAGTATGAGGTATAGAAAAGTCCTGTAAAACCATCCAGCCCTAGAGCACTCTTGCCATTCAACACCACACCGCTCTCTTAATTTTTCCTTGCTCGGGATAGCACCCAGAGTAAGATTCTGATCATCAGAAATAAGCGAGGGGATAACTGTTGGCTAACTTGGTACGGTTGGCAGCACGCTATTTAGAGGGGGGGGGTGAATAGATTCACTGCAGAAATAGAAACTTAAACACAGAAATTGCAACTAAAAACTTTGGTTAGTTAGTGTGATAGTGTGTGATATAGAGTAGCAGTGCGGAAGCAAATAAACAATCACACAATGAACACAAGGATTTTTATCCTGGTTTGGTACTTCATAGAAGGAAGACCTACGTCCATTCCCCAAGCAAGATCTTGGGATTTCACTAACCAGGGTACAATCCCCCCAAGGATATACCAACCCCCAGCTCCCCGCTAGTTCTCTTCCTTTCTGAGTAGGAAGGATACTCACTTCTATTACAGGTTAAAAAGCTAACATCCTGGAACAAACCCCAGTGCGGTTCTGCTAGACTTAAACCCCAGCTAGGTTCTGTTGAAACAAACCCCAACAAGGTTCTGCTGACACTAACCCCAGCTAGGTTCTTTCCTAAAGGAAATGCTAAGAAGAGTCCATTGGCTGGACCAAACTCTTTCTTATGAAAGAAAGAACAGGCTGAGAGTTGTATAGGATGTACACCAACTCAAAGACTCACAGCCGAAAGACTCTCCCCCAGATTTACAATGATGCATAGAGAGAGTGTAGAGAAGAGAGGAAAGCTTGAATGCTAGGAGCTTTGAAATTCTTCAGCTCTGAAGGCTTCTCTAGAAAGGGCTCGAGATCTTCTCTCTTGCTTGAGTGTATGTGGAGTTGAGGCTTCTCACAGGATGTACACTCCTTCAAAGATATTCAAGAAAAAGCTCTCATCTTCTTCAGCCTTTCTTCATCCTTTATATTTGAGCAACTTTGAACAAATCCGTTGAAGGATGCAACGTTGGAGTTTTGGATCCGTTGGAGTTCTAGCAATTGCTCATCTTTCTATTCTTCATCTTCTATGTGACAGACACTTGGTGGTCTTCGAGGTCTGCAAGCATAGAAGAAAGTGTTTAGACCAAAGAGTGTTTCTGTCAGAAGGCTAATACCTCTGTGTTTTATACTGACACCCAGAAGTGGTAGGTAATCCCTTTTTGTCTGATAGGAAGGAAGATATCCTATGAGATAAGAAAAAAGATTTTCTGTCAGTAAGTTACATATATGAAATGCATTAGGTTTTTCATTGGGCGCTAAAGACAATTTTAAGCATTTGAAATACAGAGGAAATCAATGTTTAAGTATAATAGAGTCGATGTGAAAAGCAGTCAATGTTCCAATGTAATTCATGTATGAAATTGATATTTAAGTTGAAGTCGTTGTTTAGTGAAATTGATGTTGATGGAAGTCGATGTTTAACAGAAGTCGATGTTTAAACTGAAATCGTTGTTTAAACAAAATCGATGTTCTGATGAAATCGGTGTTCAACAGAGTCGATGTTTAAGTGAAATTGATGTTAAACAAAATCGATGTTGAACAGAATAAAATCGATGTTTACATGGAGTCGATTGTAAAGTGAAATCAGTGTTCAACAGAAGTCGATGTTCTAATGAAATCGATGTTCAAAATAGTCGATGTTTAAGTGAAATCGATGTTGAACAAAATCGATGTTTACATGAGATGAACCATAATCGATGTATTTGTATGGAAGTCGTTGTGGTACTTAGTCAGTAATTGATGTGTATTGAACAGTCATCGATTTGGCTTTTCAGTGCAAATCACGAAGCGATAGTGCCATAAAGTTATATTTATTTGAAAACATAATATTAAATATATTCAATAATATTTAATTAATCATGAGTTTTGTTATCACCAAAATAAATGATAAATTGTAAGAGTGGTTCAACAATCTCCCCCTTTTTGGTGATGATAAAACTTATGAGAATTTTCTGACAAAAATACTTAAAACATAGAAAATACAGAAAATTCACAGATTAAACATACTCACCCCCTTTTTGTCACTAACCAAAAGGAAGGATCTTACCATTTTCATTCTCTCCCTTTTGTGTGAATACTTCTTACCAGTATGTGAGTGAGAGGGATTCAACAAAGTTTGACATTAATGTGTAGCTCCCCCTTAGTCTGTGCTCCCCCTGAATGAGAGACTTGATAAATCTTCACTTGTCCGTCGACAGTTGTTTGATCTTGTTGTTTCTTGACAAATTCACTTGTTGTTTGTCAAGTCTACAAGGGTCTTATCTGCATTGATTTTATAAAAAGAGAGACTTGTAAATAGTTGTTAGTGGTACTATAAATGTAAATACAAATTTATGACTACTCCCTCTTCAGATATGAGTTGGATGAAGAGCTGGTAGTCACCAATGCCTTGAGCATCCTTTGTTCTTGATGCTCCAAGGGTATCCTGCAAACAACTTATTCAGAAGTAGGTACCCAAATCTTTTTGGGTCCTTGATGGTTAGATGCATGAAAATATCCTTTCGGAATCCATACTAGGTGCCTGGTTGTGCAGGTGATTACTGTGTGTCCTAATTTATTGCAATGAGAACAACAATGGATGTAATTTATTTTGCAGTTCTTATTGTCTTTGTGATGTTTATTTAGAACACGATTTTTAGAAACCTTTTTCCTTTGATAAAATTTGTTCATTATAGGGGCCTTTTTCTGAGGCATTTTGGTTTCCTTTAAAAATTTTGGCAATGGATATTTTTCAGGAATTATGACTTGTTTTCCTTTTTCAGGAGATTCATATCCAAGACCTTGTTTATTATTTCCAGTTTTTGATCTTTTAAGCATAGATCTAGAGATGTTTTTCCTTTGGTTAACTTCCTAACTGATTCTTTTAAATAAAGATTTTCTTCAGTTAGAGTTTTTAATTTTTCTTCTAACTCTAATGTTTCATTTTTCTTACTTTTCAAGTTTTCATTCAAAAGATAATTATTATCTTTACTTTCCTTCAATTGTGTTTCCAATTGTTCCATTTCTGATTTAAGATCAGAGTTAATATTTTCTAAGCAAGTAAGATTATTTTTAGATTCTTTAATTCTTTTATGACACCTTTATGTTTTTCATAAAGTTCATTAAAGACTTCTTCTAAGTCTTCAGATTCTGACCTTGAATCAGCGCACAAATCAAAAGATGGGTCAGAATGTACCTCATCTAGTCCTACCATTAGGGAAAGACTTTCCTACTCATTCTTTGATTTTGAGCTAGATGATTCTGAAGTAGTGACTTCTTCATTTTACCAAGCAGCATCCATTGTTCTTCTTTTGAATTTCTTGTGCTTCTTTTTGGACTTTTCTGGTTGACCAGTCTTCTTGAGTTTTGGACAGTCTGGTCTTAGATGTCCAGGTTTTCTACATTCATAGTAGGCTGGTTCTTTCTCTTTTTTCTCTTTCTTTTGGATCCTTCTTGATCCATTTTTCTTCTTCATAAGAATTTTCTGAAGTTTGGACAGTACATTATCTACATCATTGTCTTCAGATCTTGTAATTTTTGAACTAGAAGAAGAAGATGTGGAAGGAGCAGCTATAACTTTAAGAGCATTAGTAAATTTCTTCTTGGTTGACCCTTCAGATAGTCTCTCCATATTGATTTCATGTGCCATAAGGGAACCAATTAATTTATCAATGAAAATTTGGTTAGATCATGGGCTTCTTCAATAGCAGTGACCTTAGTGGTCCATGAATGAGTTAAAGACCTAAGTATTTTTTTTGACAGTTTCTTCACCAGAAAGATTTTTACCAGAGAACTTAGACCAACTACTATGCTTGAAAATCTATTATACATTTGAGTAATATTTTCGTTTGGAAGCATTTTAAATTGCTCATATTGTGAAACAAGAATATCTATTCTAGTTTGTTTTACTTTATATGCTCCTTCATATGTTACCTGCAGTTTATCCCATATTTCTTTTACAGATTTACATACAGATACTCTATTGAATTTTCTTTTGGAAAAAGCACAACATAAATAGTTCTTTGCTTTAAAGTTTATAGACAATTTACTTTTATCGGATACTGTAATAACAGTAGTACCTTCAGCAGGAACAATAACAAAATCACCTACCACTATTACCTACCACAGATCAAAGTCTATGCCTCGCATGAAGCATTCCATTCTCATTTTCCAGTATTGGTAATCTTCTTCATCGAAGAATGGTGGTCTAGTGACTGATTGGCCTTCAGCAATTCCTTGGGCTGCCATGGATCTTTGCTCTTAGATCGTTGGATCTTCTTGATAAATTAGAGACCCGCTCTGATACCACTTGTTGGCCCACTTGATACGGTTGGCAGCACGCTATCTAGAGGGGGAGTGAATAGATTCGGTGCAGAAATATAAACTTAAACACAAAAATTGCAACTAAAAACTTTGGTTAGTTAGTGTGATAGTGTGTGATATAGAGTAGCAGTGTGGAAGAAGATAAACAATCACACTATGAACACAAGGAATTTTATCTTGGTTCAATACTTCATAGAAGGAAGACCTACGTCCAGTCCCCAAGCAAGATCTTGGGATTTCACTAACCATGGTACAATCCCCTTAAGGGTATACAAACCTCAGCTCCCCACTGGTCTACTTCCTTTCCGAGTAGGAAGGATACTCACTTCTATTACAGGTCAAGAAGCTAACCTCTTGGAACAAACCCTAGTGCAGTTCTGCTAGACTTAAACCCCCAACTAGGTTCTGTTGGAACAAACCCCAACAAGGTTCTACTGACACTAACCCCCGCTAGGTTCTTCCTTAAAGGAAATGCTATGGACAGTCTCTTAGCTAGACCGAACTCTATCTTATGAAAGAAAGAATAGGCTGAGAGTTGTTTAGGATGTACACCAACTCAAAGACTCTTAGCCGAAAGACTCTCCCCTAGATTTACAATGACGCACAGAGAGAGTGAAGAGAAGAGAGGAAAGCTTGAATGCTAAGAGCTTCGAAATTCTTTAGCTCTGAAGGCTTCTCTAGAAAGGGCTTGAGCTCTTCTCTTTTGCTTGAGTGTATGTAGAGTTGAGGCTTCTCACAGGATGTACACTCCTTTAAAGATATTCAAGAAAAAGCTCTCATCTTCTTCAGCCTTTCTTCATTCTATATATTTGAGTAGCTTTGAATAATCCGTTGAAGGATGCAACGTTGGAGTTTTGGATCCATTGGAGTTCTAGCTGTTGCTCATCTTTCTATTCTTCATCTTCTGTGTGACAGACACTTGGTGGTCTTTGAGGTCTGCAAGCATAGAAGAAAGTGTTTAGATGAAAGAGTGTTTCTATCAGAAGGCTCATACCTTTGTGTTTCTTGCTGACATCCAGAAGTGGTAGGTAATCCGTTTTTGTTTGACAAGAAGGAAGATTTTCTGTCAGTAAGTTACGTATATGAAATGCATTTGACTTTTTATTGGGCGCCAAAGACAATTTGAAGGGTTTGGAATACAGAGGAAATCAATGTTTAAGTATAATAGAGTCGATGTGAAAAGCAGTCGATGTTCCAGTATAATTCATGTATGAAATCGATATTTAAGTTGAAGTCGTTGTCTAGCGAAATCAATGTTGATGGAAGTCGATGTTCAACAGAAGTCGATGTTTAAACTGTCATCGTTGTTTGAACAAAATCGATGTTATGATGAAATCGGTGTTCAACAGAGTCGATGTAGCACCTCAGAAGATTCAGTAATTAAAAATTCATAATAATAATTTCTATAATATCGAAATAATAGAAACATGAGCGCGTACCATTATCGTATGTACAAGAACCCATCGGAAAATTTCGTAAAAATTGAAAATCAACCCCAAACATTATTCCTAAATGTTCCACAAAGAAATTCATGCAACAAAAAATCCGATTGGCCATGTGTACGTCACAATGTGACTGATTATCCAAATTAGGAAACTAAGTCGGAAAACCGTAAACACGGAAATATAACCTGATCATAAATTAAATAAAAATGTTGGAGAGACTTCCAACAACATGTATTGATGACCCATTATCGGAATTGGGCCAATGGATCACTTTTGGCCCAAGAATAAAATGGAGCAAGAAAAATACCTAGAAATTCGTAACCCTAATTTAGCTGAAAATAGAAGGGGTAATTAGGGCAAATCCCAAGGCAATTAGCATTTCTTGGCAACTCAAATTTGTGCCTAACCATGGTGGAGGTTTCCTAAAGCCTCACACACACCATTGGGGTGAGAAATGATCAAATTAAGGAAGGTGGAAGTCCAAAACCGCACCTTGCCTTTCTTTCTCCCAATGGGACTTCTAAAACACCCTAAATGTATATACTCATGCCATGAAACCCTAGGCGATGAAAATACACATTGTCGGGGTCATGGGAGGCTGTTCTTGAGCACCCAAAAGAGGAGGAAATCGCCCCAACTCAGAGCCTTCTTCCCTACTACGTCTGCATCGACCTGTGCAGATAGCTCTCCTTGGAGTCGACCTAAGGTAGGCCAATACTTCACCAAACCATGCAAGACTTATACCCCTAGAAATAGGGTCGCGTCTAGTTCCTAATCCCACTGGTTTGCCTATTTTTCATTCAGTAGATCGGGTGTAGTAAGCGTTCTCCTCCAAGTGGCCTGAATAAGGGTTTTATGGAGAATGAGACTTCTTCAACCCAAAAGGTAGGTGATATTGGCCCAAATTTTAATAAATAATATACCAATGTGTAGAGCATTGAGTCTACTTTCATGTCCAAGTGGTTTCATCGAATTTCATTGAGTACATCTTGAGTTTTAACCGTTTTGCCAAAGTCGCGCATGTTAATGACTTCTTATGTTCATGTTGATTTCTTGCACATCATAAGGCCGTTTTTAATGATTCCAAAACCATAGTTCTCTCCTATTCCATGTTCCTAACAAGTTTCATGTTGACACTATTGTCCTAGAAGCCCTAGATTAGAAGTTATAAGCGTTGTATGAATCAAATGCATATTTTCTGTGTTTTCAGGCAAGAACCCAAAACACGACGGGACTAGACGACGCATTTTGCCATGCCTGTGAATTGCGACCGTGCCCTACGTCACGATTTAGAGCGCACCTGTACGGCTTTGGCGCCTCAAACTGTGCACTGCATGGTTTTCAACGCCTGCATGATACGCGACGGGGACCCCCGTAGTGATTCATCCTGTTTTCCCGCCCAAGGTTTTCAGGCTACTTTTATATTCTTATTTTAAACACATTTCATGAACGTGATGGGATACCCCATCGCGATTCATGCATGAAGGCGACGACATAGGCCGTCGCCATTTTCATCTTCACATGCTAGTCTTGTTCTGACTGTGCACAACGATATTAAATGCGTCGACTGTGTCCGACGTGGATTGCAAGACCTACCGGAGACCTATTTTACATGGTATTGAGTTCATGATTTGCATGTCTTGGTTCTGGTCATTGAATGAGGTCTGTTTAATGGCTTAAAAGCTGTCAATCCATTAAAAGCTATAACTACATGAATGTTATTCTAAGTATTCCTTAATGATGTGACCATTCATGCAACTAGTGATTTGCTCTTCTCATTGTTATATCTTGCTATAATGATTTTTTTTTTATCTTAAAATGTTGTAAACCATGCATAGTTAAATGCATAGTTCATCTCATGCTATCATGTTAATCATTTTCCGCAAGATTGGAACCGATGGATTGTGGATTAAGACACGTGTTCACTACACACTTGCACAATTATGCACCCCTTTCTTGGGGGATTGGAAACTCACGGCCGGTCATTCCGTATCGGCAGTCTAGTAACCCTTCTCTTAAGACCTCCGTAAATCTCCGTACTCCATGGATTCCCTCATGGAGACCGAGTTGGTTGTACCTTTGAAGTTCTTTGGAGATAGCGTGCACTTTCTCTCTCATCTTATTCTCGTGAGTGTGATTTGAAGGATTGAACTTAAGCCATTAAGTAAAACTACAGTGTAAATTGTGTCGTTATGCTGCCAAAATTCAATCTTGACCATTTCTATCATGTTCACATATCTTGTCATGTTTGAAATCGTTATTGACATGACACTCTTTATAAGACTTCGAACCATTGTTATTGAATTGATAGTCATTACCCTTCTCGACAAACTTGTTCGTGATACATACTCTTTAACTCACTCGCGATATGATAGTCTCGAACTACTAATGAAAATTGTCCCGTGACATGATCGTACTTATGTTCTCGAGCATCCTGACATGACATTCTTGAACTCTTGAAAGTACACTCTTTGGACCCTATGAGCTATTGTGGCTCCTACTGTGTTGAACTATCTAGCGCTATAACGACTCTTGTAACTCTACTGGACATGAATGCATACTGTTGAGGGCACGGAGAGTGTCCGAGGGGCTCCAATCTAGTCCTGGGGGTAGAGAGCCACCCGAAAATACCTGCAGGGGCTAATGACGGTGTCTGTATTTGCACCGGTTCTGACTGACTGTTCTGAATTAGCTAGACATCTGACTGTTATATTGTTACTGTTAGTGTGTTAGTTCAGATGTACTGCACTATTATTGTACTGCCACTGACTGTTACTAAACTTTTATTGTCCTACTATTGAATGGCTACGGCCCATGCTCTCTTATTGCACTATTATTACTCAATTAATGTTACTTGTTATTAATTGAATGTAACAAAGTACTTGCTCATCTCGTGAAAAGCACCCTACACATTGACAGCCTATTTCTATTGTCTTGACATGTTCCTGTCTGCATGATATCTTGCAAGCACTTTGTCACCAATTTTATCCTGCCTATGATTTAGCTTGTCACTTGTGCATGTCTAGTTCTTAAAGCGTTAATCACTTATATCATTGTCTGCACATTGAGATATAAATCCTACTGGGCTAGTTTGCTCATACCTGCCTCTTAATGTTTCAGGTAGTGAAAATGAGGAGTACATTTGATGATGGGACTTGTGCGCCGAGCGTGACATACACCATAGAGAGTCATTGTTTAGTTAGTTAGTGAGAAAATAGTCATTATTTTAATTTTGTCTTTCTTGGAGAGATGGATTAGACTAGTAGTAGAGAGTTGTTCTTATTTTGACATTGGAGATTGTAATAATCATTTATGATGAATAAAAGAGTCTAATTATTGAATTTATGGGCCCTATTGATATTAGTCATTTGCTTATGGCTTCAGAATGCTTGCTAGTTCGTCACGTTCTGAATTAAATTCCGCTGCTAAAATCGGGGACGTGATAGAGTGGTATCAGCGCCTAGGCTTCCTTAAGTCCAACGATATATGTGAGGTTAAGTTGTGAATCTATGCTATAGGAATCTTGACCATGAGGATCTAGGATCCATAAAGTTGTGGTCACCATTATGCTAGGCACCTAGTGAGATTGGGTAAAAGATTGGGGTTATGCTAGGAGCTTAACTATATGTATAAGCACCCTATGTTTAAAAAGAAATAAATTAATTGTTATTGCTCGTAGGAGACTAGAGGAGATGGCTGGTGAGCGTGCATAAATGCGTGAATTACAATGGACTGTATATGGACTAACTCAAGCCCTTAATAATGTGGTTCAAGAGGGAGCAAGGAATGGAGCAGGAGACTTATATGGAAACTTTCAACGAATAAATCCCCCTAGGTTTAATAGAACTCCTGATCCCGATGAAGCTGAAAATTGGGTGAAGGCGATGGAACGAATCTTTAGAGTTATGCAATGTTCAGAGTAGGAGAAAGTCCTTCTGGCAACCTTCCAGTTGGATTGCGATGCTAGAGCTTGGTGGGAAGCTGCCAGTCAACAATTACCCAACATAGACATAGAGTGGGATGAATTTTTAGAACTCTTCAACACCAAATATTTTTCCGAGAGGATTCGTGAGAAGAAGGCAAAAGAATTTGTGGATTTAAAACAATGGATGATGTCCGTAGCTGAATATGAAGCACAATTTGAAAGACTAGCACAGTATGCACCACATTTGGTGAGTACAGAAAAGATGAAGGTGAAGAGATTCTTAGAAGGGTTGAGACCTATCTATTGCGAAAAGTTGGCTCTACTAGACATTGTAGTATATTCAGACATGGTATTGCGAGCTCTATTAGTAGAAGACATCATAGAACTTCTTGGAAAGATCCATAAGAAGAAGGCGTTGAAAAGGGAACGTGCTACTCATTCCAACGACAATAGAAAAATAGATACAATAGATAGAAAGAGAGTGAAAGGGGGAGTGGAATGGAAGGATGTCTGTGAATTCTGTTGAAAGGCAGGGCATCAAGTTGAAAATTGCTGGAAGAAATTGGGCAGATGCTTGCGATGAGGAAGTCAACAACATCGAGTCGTCGATTGTCCAGTAAAGAAGAACTAACCACCACGCCAAGGATGATTACAAGCCTTGGTGGATATAAATCCTATCAATGAAGGTGGACAAGGTACCTTCACTAAACCCTTCATCTAAATTTAGTATTTGTCTTTCTCGATAGCAAAGTCTTAAGTGGGGGAGATGATGGGAGGAAATATTCAAAATAAATTGCTAGTCATATCAGATCATATAAATTTGGGGACCAAATTCTTTTAAGTTGGGGAGAGTGTAGCACCCCAGAAAATTCAGTAATTAAAAATTCAAAATAATAATTTCTATAATATCAAAATAATAGAAACACGCGAACCATTATCGTATGTACAAGAACACATCGAAAAATTTCGTAAAAATATAAATCAACCCCAAACATTATTCCTAAGTGTTCCAGGAAGAAATTCGTGCAACAAAAAATCCGATTGGCCAAGTGTATGTCACAATGTGACTGATTATCCAAATTAGGAAACTAAGTCGGAAAACCGTTAACATAGAAATATAACCCGATCATAAATTAAATAAACATGTTGGATAGACTTCCAACAACATGTATTGATGACCCATTTTCAACCTGTGGAGAAAGCTCTCCTTGGAGTCGACCTAAGGTAGGCCAATCCTTCACCAAACCATGCAAGACCTATACCCTTGGAAAGAGGGTCGAGTGTAGTTCGTAATCTCACTGGTTTGCCTATTTTTCATTCAGTAGATTGGGTGTAGTAAGCATTCTCCTCTACATGGTTTGAACGAGGGTTTTATGGAGAATGAGACTTCTTCTACCCAAAAGGTAGGTGATCTCGGGCAAAATTTTAATATATACTAATGTGTATAGCATCGAGTCTACTTTCATGTCAAAGTGGTTTCATCGAATTGCATTAAGTACATCTTGAGTTTTAACCATTTTGCCAAAGTCGCGCATGTTAATGACTTTTTATGTTAATGTTGATTTCTCACGCATCCCGAGGCCATTTTTAATGAATCCAAAACCATAGTTCTCTCCTATTCCATGTTCCAAACAAGTTTCATGTTGACACGTTTGTCCCAAATGCCCTATATTAGAAGTTATAAGCATTGCATAAATCAAATCCATGATTTCTGCATTTTCGGGCAAGAACCCACAACGCGACTGGACTAGGCGATGCGTTTTATCATGCCTATGAATCGCAACTGTGCCCTACATCATGATTTAGAGTGCACTCCTACGGCTCTGGTGCCTCAAATTATGCGCTGCATAGTTTTCAGCGCCTGAATGAAATGTGACGGGGACCCCCGTCGCAATTCATCCCGTTTTCCCGCCCAAGGTTTCCAGGCTATTTTTATATTCTTATTTTAAACGGATTTCATGAATGTGATGGGATACCTTGTCGTGATTCATGCATGAAGGCGATGACATAGGCCATAGCGATTTTCATCTTCACATGCTAGTCTTGTTCCGACTATGCACAACAATATTAAATGCATCGACTGTGTGTGACACAGATTTCAAGACCCATCGGAGACTTGTTTTACATGGTATTGAGTTCATGATTTACAAGTCTTGGTTCTGGTCATTGCATGAGGTCTATTTAATGTCTTAAAAGTAGTCAACCCATTAAAAGCTATAACTACGTGAATGTTATTCTAAGTATTCCTTAATGATTTGATCATTCATGCAACTAGTGATTTGCTCCTCTCACTGTTCTATCTTGCTATAATGATAATTTTTATCTTAAAATGTTGCAAACCATGTATAGTTAAATGCATAGTTCATCTCATGCTATCATGTTAATCGTTTTCGGCAAGATTGGAACCGATGGATTGTTGATTGAGACACGTGTTCACTACACACTTGCACAATTATGCAACCCTTTCTTAGGGGATTGAAAACTCACGGTCGGTCATTCTGTATCGGCAGTCTAGTGACTTTTCTCTTAAGACCTCCGTAAATCTCCGTACTCCGTGGATTCCCTCATGGAGACCAAGTTGGTTGTACCTCTGAAGTTCCTTGGAGATAGCGTGCACTTTCTCTCTCATCTTATTCTCGTGAGTGTGATTTGAAGGATTGAACTTAAGCCATTAAAGTAAAACTAAAGTGTAAATTACACTGTTATGCTGCCAAAATTCAATCATGACCACTGCTATCATGTTCACATAACTTGTCATGTTTGAAATCATTATTGAGATGACACTCTTTATAAGACATCAAACCATTGTTATTGAATTGATAGTCATTACCCTTCTCGACAAACTTGTTCGTGATACATACTCTTTAACTCACTCTCGATATGATAGTTTTGAGCTACTAGTGAAAATTATCTCGTGACATGATCGTACTTATGTTCTCGAGCATCATGACATGACATTCTTGAACTCTTGAAAGTACACTCTTTGGGCCCTATGAGCTATTGTGGCTCCTACTGTGTTGAACTGTCTAGTGCTATAACGAGTCTTGTGACTCTACTGGACTTGAATGCATACTACTGAGGGCACGGACTCCAATCTAAACATGGGGGTAGAGAGCCACCCGAAAATACGTGCAGGGGCTAATGACAGTGTCTGCATTTGCACCGGTTCTGACTGACTGTTCTGAATTAGCTAGACATCTGACTGTTATACTGTTACTGTTAGTCTGTTAGTTCAGACATACTGCACTATTACTGTACTGCCACTGACTGTTATTGAACTGTTACTTTCTTGTTATTGAATGGCTACGACCCATGCTCTCCTATTGCACTGTTATTGCTCAATTAATGTTACTTGTTATTACTTGAATGTAACAAAGTACTTGCTCGTCTCGTGAAAAGCACCGTACACATTGACAGCCTATTTCTATTGTCTTGACACATTTCTGTCTGCATGATATCTTGCAAGCACTTTGTCACTGATTTTATTGTGCTTATGATTTAGCTTGTCACTTGTGCATGTCTAGTTCTTAAAGCGTTAATCACTTATATCATTGCCCGCACATTGAGATATAAATCCTATTGAGCTAGTTTTCTCATACCTACCTCTTAACATTTCAGGTAGTGAAGATGAGGAGTACGCTTGATGATGGGACTTGTGCGCTGAGCGTGACATACACCATAGAGAGTCATTGTTTAGTTAGTTAGTGAGAGAATAGTCATTATTGTAATTTTTTCTTTCTTGGAGAGATAGATTAGACTAGTAGTAGAGAGTTATTCTTATTTTGACATTGGAGATTGTAATAATCGTTTATGATGAATAAAAGAGTCTGATTATTGAATTTATGGGCCCTATTGATATTAGTCATTTGCTTATGGCTTCTGAATGCTTGCTTGTTCGTCACGCTCCCGATTAAATTCCACTGCTAAAATCGGAGGCGTGACAGAGTGGTGTCAGAGCCTAGGCTTCCTTAAGTCCTAGGATATATGTGAGGTTAAGTTGTGAATCTATGCTATAGGAATCTTGACCATGAGGATCTAGGATCCATAAGGTTGTGGTCACCATTTAGCTAGGCACCTGGTGAGATTGGGTAAAAGAATGGGGTTATGCTAGGAACTTAACTATATGTATAAGCACCCTAAGTTTAAAAAGAAATAAATTAATTGTTATTGCTCGCAGGAGATTGGAGTAGATGGCTGGGGAGCGTGCACAAATACGCGAATTACAACGGACTATACATGGGCTAACTCAAGCCCTTAACAATGTGGTTCAAGCGAGAGCAAGGAATGGAGCAGAAGACTTATATGAGAACGTTCAACGAATAAACCCCCTAGGTTTAATTGAACTCCGGATCCCGATTGTAACACCCCGGAAAACTTTATTTATTTGAAAACATGAATAATATGGTTATTAGAACTAATTAATATTATGAGATTAAAATAATTAATATATGGGATTAATTATTGTTAACAAACATTACCCCAGTGTCGTACACAGAGGTGCGCGCTCCGACAGGGCGACACTGGAATTCTGTAACGAAATTGAAATCCGAAAACACAATAATTTCTAGAAAAATATGATGATATCAAAAATGTAAATATCCAGATTTGTTGACGTACGTATTTCGAGATTAAGCCGACACAACTATTTTCCGGTTGATTTTTCACCCAGTGAAAAATAAATTCTAAAAATCAAACTAAAACCATCATAATTTGTAAAACCATTACATTAATCTATGGCTAAAATTTCAACACAAATGGACATCATTTGAATCTATTTACATGAGGGTTATTGGGCCAGCTAAATTATGGGCTATTTACGGTGGTGATTTTATGGAATTAAGCTTGCTTACGTGTGAGGAGCTGGGGCAGCCACCTCACCTAATTGGGAGTCTCACATGTTAACCCCTGAGATGAGCATGTTTAACGTGTCAACAGTAAAAACCAAATGGTTTTTACTGTTACACCCGGGCAAGGGAGCTGTCCTCATGCATGGGGAGCATGCTGGGCTATAAAAACCTCTCCTTACCCTTCGTACGCACCCTTTTCCATTCTTGTTCTTGCTGCCTCTTCTGCTGTCGTTGCCTAGAGGAGATTGCTGCTGCTGGAGCTGCTCCTTTGCTTAGAAGAAGTTTTAGCTGCTCTCCTGTTTCTTGTTGCTTCCAGTGCATCTTTCTGAAGGTGTTGCTATTGCTTTTACTGGAGGTTGCTACGATTGTACCTTAGCACCATCTTTCTCCTGCTAGCTGGGAATCCTTTGAAGAGAAGGTTTTATCCTTCAAGTAGGTAAGATTCAATCCTCCTCCTTCCTTTCTGACTCTTATCCTTGAACTTGATACCGAACCTACTATTTAGATGTTTAAGCTCTTGTTTTAATCCAGTGAGTACCTCTAGAATCGTATGTATATCATGGGTTATTGTAGAAATTACTCTTGGAGTTCAAATGGTCAGTATTTTGGAAAAGATACTCTTCCAGTACCTTGTTGTGTTAAGTTCCTAGATAGTCTTATGGAGATAGTCATCCTTTGCGTCATTTTGTTCAACATAAAAATCAGTAGTGAAGGTTGCAAATAAGTCTTTCCATTTGATATTAGTCATACATAGATCCATAGGTTTCGTGGTTAAAGTTTTTAGAATGTTTATAGAGTCATTTTTGGAAGTGGGACTGGCGGCTGTCGACAGACAGGAGGTACCTGCCGACAGGCCCATGGTTCCAGAACTCTAGGTTGCTGGAAATAGTAGTAGCTGTCGACAGATGGACCCTAGATGTGCTGGAAAAAATCGAGAGTCCGAATTGAACTCCGTCAGTTTCCACAAGTCACAACCATCACCCTAGATGTGCTGGAAAAAATCAGATGCCAATCGGATTAGTATTTCTAATTTTGGACCCCCAATCCTAAGTTCTTCATTTCTAAACTAAACTAACTTGCTTAATGTGAATTTGAGCATCGAGCTCAAACTGGGAGTCTGAATTGAACTCTGTTAATTTCCACAAGTCGCAACCATTTCCCTGGCCGTAGTGGAAACAATCAGAGGCCAATCGGATTAGTATTTCTAATTTTGAACCCCCAAACCTAAGTTCTTCATTTTTAATCTAAACTAACTTGTTTAATGTGAATTTGAGCATCGAGCTCAAACCGGGAGTTCGAATTGAACTCCGTCAGTTTTCATAAGTCACAACCATCGCCTTTGCCGTGATGGAAAAAAATGGAGGACAATCGGATTAGTATTTCTAATTTTGGACCCCCAAACCTAGGTTATTCATTTTTAAACTAAACGAACTTGCTTAATGTGAATTTGAGCGTCGAGCTCAAACTGGGAGTCCGAATTGAACTCCGTCAGTTTCCACAAGTCAGAACCATCGCCCCGGCTGTGCTGGAAAAAATCGGAGACCAATTTGATTAGTATTTCAAATTTTGGACCTCCAAACCTAAGTTCTTCATTTTTAAACTAAACTAACTTGTTTAATGTGAAATTGAGTGTTGAGCTCAAACCGGGAGTCCGAATTGACCTCTGTCAGTTTCCACAAGTCACAACCATCACCCTAGATGTGCTGGAAAAAACCGGAGGCCAATCGGATTAGTATTTGTAATTTTGGACCTCCAATCCTAAGTTCTTCATTTTTAAACTAAACTAACTTGCTTAATGTGAATTTGAGCATCAAGCTGAAACTGGGAGTCCGAATTGAACTCCGTTAGTTTCCACAAGTCACAACCATCGCCCCGGCTGTGTTGGAAAAAACCGGAGATCAATCGGATTAGTATTTTAAATTTTGGACCTCCAAACCTAACTTCTTTATTTTTAAACTAAACTAACTTGCTTAATGTGAATTTGAGTGTTGAGCTCAAACTGGGAGTCCGAATTAAACTCCGTCAGTTTCCACAAGTCACAACCATCACCCTAGATGTGCTTGAAAAAATCAGATGCCAATCGGATTAGTATTTGTAATTTTGGACCCCCAATCCTAAGTTCTTCATTTTTAAACTAAACTAACTTGCTTAATGTGAACTTGAGCATCGAGCTCAACTGGGAGTCCGAACTAAACTCTGTTAATTTCCATAAGTCACAACCATTTCCCTGGCCATATTGGAAACAATCAGAGGCCAATCGGATTGGTCTTTCTAATTTTGAACCCCCAAACCTAAGTTCTTCATTTTTAAACTAAACTAACTTGTTTAATGTGAATTTGAGCATCGAGCTCAAACCGAGAGTCCGAATTGAACTCCGTCAGTTTTCACAAGTCACAACCATTGCCTTTGCCGTGATGGGAAAAACCGGAGGACAATCGGATTAGTATTTCTAATTTTGGACCCCCAAACTTAGGTTATTCATTTTTAAACTAAACTAACTTGCTTAATGTGAATTTGAGCGTCGAGCTCAAACTGGGAGTCCGAATTGAACTCCGTCAGTTTCCACAAGTTAGAACCATCGCCCCGGCTGTGGTGGAAAAAACCAGAGACCAATCGGATTAGTATTTCAAAATTTGGACCTCCAAACCTAAGTTCTTCATTTTTAAATTAAACTAACATGCTTTATGTGAATTCGAGCGTTGAGCTTAAACCGAGAGTCCGAATTGACCTCTGTCAGTTTCCACAAGTCACAACCATCTCCCTAGATGTGCTGGAAAAAATCGGAGGCCAATCGGATTAGTATTTCTAATTTTGGACCTCCAATCCTAAGTTCTTCATTTTTAAACTAAACTAACTTGCTTAATGTGAATTTGAGCATTGAGCTCAAATCGGGAGTCTGAATTGAACTCCGTTAGTTTCCACAAGTCACAACCATCGCCCCGGTTGTGTTGGAAAAAACCGGAGATCAATCGGATTAGTATTTCAAATTTTGGACCTCCAAACCTAAGTTCTTTATTTTTAAACTAAACTAACTTGCTTAATGTGAATTTGAGTGTTGAGCTCAAACTGAGAGTCCGAATTGAACTCCATCAGTTTTCGTAAGTCACAACCATCACCCTAGATGTGTTGGAAAAAATCAGATGCCAATCGGATTAGTATTTCTAATTTTGGACCCCCAATCCTAAGTTCTTCATTTTTAAACTAAACTAACTTTCTTAATGTGAATTTGAGCATCGAGATCAAACTGGGAGTCTGAACTGAACTCCGTTAGTTTCCACAAGTCACAACCATTTTCCTGGCCGTATTGGAAACAATCAGAGGCCAATCGGATTAGTATTTCTAATTTTGAACCCCCAAACCTAAGTTCTTCATTTTTAAACTAAACTAACTTGCTTAATGTGAATTTGAGCATCGAGCTCAAACCGGGAGTCCGAATTGAACTCCGTAAGTTTTCACAAGTCACAACCATCGCCTTTGCCGTGATGGAAAAAACTGTCGGAAAAACGGATTAGTATTTCTAATTTTGGACCCCCAAACATAGGTTATTCATTTTTAAACTAAACTAACTTGCTTAATGTGAATTTGAGCGTCGAGCTCAAACTGGGAGTCCGAATTGAACTCCGTCAGTTTCCACAAGTCAGAACCATCACCCCGGCTGTGCTGGAAAAAATCGGAGACCAATCGGATTAGTATTTCGAATTTTGGACCTCCATACCTAAGTTATTCATTTTTAAACTAAACTAACTTGCTTAATGTGAATTTGAGTGTTGAGCTCAAACCTGGAGTCTGAATTGACCTCTGTCAGTTTCCACAAGTCACAACCATCACTCTAGATGTGCTGGAAAAAACCGGAGGCCAATCGGATTAGTATTTCTAATTTTGGACCCCCAATCCTAAGTTCTTCATTTTTAAACTAACCTAACTTGCTTAATGTGAATTTGAGCATCGAGCTCAAACCGGGAGTCCGAATTGAACTCCGTTAGTTTCCACAAGTCACAACCATCGCCCCGACTAAGTTGGAAAAAACCGGAGATAAATCGGATTGGTATTTCGAATTTTGGACCTCCAAACCTAAGTTCTTTATTTTTAAACTAAACTAACTTGCTTAATGTGAATTCTAGTCTTGAGCTCAAACCGGGAGTCCGGATTGAACTCCGTCAATTTCCACAAGTCACAACCATCACCCTAGATGTGCTGGAAAAAATCGGATGCCAATTGGATTAGTATTTCTAATTTTGGACCCCCAATCCTAAGTTCTTCATTTTTAAACTAAACTAACTTGCTTAATGTGAATTTGAGCATCGAGCTTAATCTGGGAGTCCGAATTGAACTCCGTCAGTTTCCACAAGTCACAATCATCACCCTAGCCGTGCTGGAAAAAAATTAGACGCCAATCGGATTATTATTTCTAATTTTGGTCCCCCAAACATAAGTTCTTAATTTTAAAACTAATCTAACTTGCTTAATGTGAATTTGAGCGTCGAGCTGAAACTGGGAGTCCGAATTGAACTCCGTCAGTTTCCACAAGTTAAAACCATCGCCCTTACCGTGCTGGAAAAAACCAGAGGCCAATCGGATTAGTAATTATAATTTTGGACCCCCAAACCTAGGTTCTTCATTTTTAAACTAAACTAAATTGCTTAATGTAAATTTGAGCGTCGAGCTCAAACCGGGAGTCCGAATTGAACTCCGTCAGTTTCCACAAGTCACAACCATCACCCCGGCCATGCTGGAAAAAATCAGAGACCAATCAGATCAGTATTTCAAATTTTGGACCCCCAAACCTAAGTTCTTCATTTTTAAACTAAAGTAACTTGCTTAATGTGAATTTGAGCGTTGAGCTCAAACCGGCAGTCTGAATTGAACTCGGTCAGTTTCCACAAGTCACAACCATCCCCCTAGATGTGTTGGAAAAAAACGGAGGCCAATCAGATTAGTATTTCTAATTTTGGACCCCCAAACCTAAGTTCATCATTTTTAAACTAAACTAACTTGCTTAATGTGAATTTGAGCGTCGAGCTCAAACCAGGAGTTCGAATTGAACTCCGTTAGTTTTTATAAGTCACAACAATTTCCCCAGCCATGCTGGAATAAACCAGAGGTCAATCAAATTAGTATTTCTAATTTTCGACCCCCAAACCTAAGTTCTTCATTTTTTAAGTAAACTAACTTACTTAATGTGAATTTGAGCGTCGAGCTCAAACCGGAAGTCTGAATTGAACTCTGTTAGTTTCCACAGGTCACAACCATCACCCTAGCCATGTTGGAATAAATCGGAGGTCAATCGGATTAGTATTTCTAATTTTGGACCCCCAAACCTAAGTTCTTCATTTTTAAACTAAACTAACTTACTTAATGTGAATTTGAGCGTCGAGCTCAAACCGGGAGTTCGAATTGAACTTCGTCAGTTTACACAATTCACACTCATCACCTCGACCATGCTAGAACAAACTGGAGGCTGATCAGATTAGTATTTCTAATTTTGGACCCCCAAACATAATTAAGTTCTTACTTTTTAAACAAAACAAAACTAAAATTCACTGTTAAAGTAGATAAGCTAAAATAAAATCATTTGACTCACATGAGGGGCCCATGCTGATGTCGATGGTGCTGCCTAAGGAGGAATGCTGACCTGGGAGAGGGCCTGGGAGAGAGCCTGGGAGAGGTCCTAGGAGAGCTGAGCCTGGACAGCATCGGACACTTGCATATGCATTGTCTGGGCTAGATGAGACTCCAAACTAGAGATCGTATCTACAATGAAGCCCATCATCTCACTGGGAGTACCTGGACCACGAGGTGTGGTGAATGCACTAGTTGATGATCAATTTATCTCCATGTAATTCAAATAAATTACATATCTATTTTGGTGATTAACAAAACTATATAAAGTTTAATCTAACATATTGTCTACAAGTCTTGAGCATAGGAAATGGATCAAGAAAGGTCAAGCAAATTCTGTAAGTATCTCACCCTGAAGTATTTAGAGCTCAGTTCACATAAAATTTCTCTAAGTACACATCGATTTCCATTATAGGTCATAACGATTTCATATTCATAAGGATTCGCTATGTGCTTTTATCAATTTGGGTGGTATAATGATTTCTTCGGTTTACCTTCACAACGATTCGTTAAGTGATCGCAACGATTTGCCATCACAACAATTCGTTAAGTAATCGCAAAGACTTGCCCTCACAACAATTCGTTAAGTGGGTCGTAACGATTCCTTTAGTCATCATAGCAATTTGTTTTCGTAACGATTCCTTTAGTCATCATAACGATTTGCTCTCGTAATGATTTCTTTAGTCATCGTAACAATTTGCTCTCGTAACGATTCCTTTAGTCTTTGTAACGACTTGCTTTCATAACGATTCATTAAGTAATTCACAACGATTTATACATCAACTCATTCATAACGTCACAACGATTTGTAGATCAATTTGCTTATAAAGTCACAACGATTTATACATCGATTCATTCATAACGTCACAACGATTTGTACATCGATTTTCTTATAAAGTCATAATGATTTTTACATCGATTTGCTTATAACGTCACAATGATTTGTACATCGATTTGCTTATAAAGTCATAACGATTTGTACATTGATTTGCTTACAACATCATAATGATTTGTACATCGATTTGTTTATGACTTCATAATGATTTGTGTATGCATCTGTTTACACATTTGCATAATGATTTCATAAGTCATGCATATAACGATTTCATGGAAAACAACGATTCGATTTTCAGACTAATCCTTCAAAACGTTGAAAAGTTAAGGTCTTCATGTATATCCGTTTGACATCCATGCATTTATTATGACAGTACGTATCTCTGCATGCATGCTAACAATATCTTCCATTATTGTATCTTCTCTGTAAACATCTTTTAGAACAACAAAATGGCATTACTATTTTGATGAACATTCATTCTGACGTTGACTGACAATATGAGACAGCCTAGCTATCTACTGTTCAAAGCCATAAATATGTGTAGATCTCTGACAGTATCCGTCATACAACGTTGGACAAAATAGAAGCCAAAGAAGATTTCACAGGATCCTCTCTCTCTCTCTATTTACGTGCATGAAAGGAAAAAGGACTGTTGACTGGAAGCTTCTAACTGTCAAGCCGTCTAACATACACTTATGCATAGAGACAACGGGCACTTCAACGTTCGAATTTCAAAAGATGATATATGAAGTTCCTGAAGCGTCAAGAACAACAATGGTTGTGGAACAACAAGCTATACCGTCCTAAACCTTCTGCAAGATTTTCTTAGAGCCAAGCAAAAATTCCTATCAGCCTTAGCTCTTGCTCTCTGTGCTAAGTTCAGATCTGTGAGATAGCCTTTTGTCTGAGAAGAGTCCTTGATTGTAGATCTCTTCTTCTCAGTCCTTGCTTCAGATCAAGTAGTGTTCTATAAGCTTGATCTAGGGGCATCATCTCTTTGATTACATTCCCTTATGATGTTCCCTTCTGTTGTGAAGGAAGACCTGGTTGGGTATCCAGGGTGTTGTTCCCTTCTGTTGTGAAGGAAGACCTGGTGGGGTATCCAGGGTGTTGCTCCCTTCTGTTGTGAAGGAAGACCTGGTGGGGTATCCAGGGTGTTGTTCCCTTCGGTTGATGGAAGACCAGCTGGGGTGCTGGGTGCTATAGTGTCCTTAAAGGGGACTGTACCCTTGTTAGTGAAATCTTGAGATATTGCTCAGGGACTGGACGTAGGACTCCTAAGGAGAGGAGAACCGAACCATGATAATTCTCTGTGTCATGAGATTGCTTTTGTGTGTTTGATCTTTCGATTCTCTAACACTAACAATCTGCAAAGTGTGTTTTGTGTGACTATTTTGTGAACAGGTTTTCAGTCTTAAATAATTTTTAAGAATCCCATTCACCCCCCCCCCCTCTGGGCTTGCTAGCTGGGCAACAAGTGGTATCAGAGCTAGTCTCTTTAACAAAGAAGTAGATCCAACGATCTGAAGAGAAAAGATCAAATGGCAGCCCAAGGTCACTCAGAAGGTCAGTCAGTCAACAGGCTACCGCTATTCGACGGAGAAGATTACACCTGCTGGAAAACAAGAATGGAATACTTCCTACAAGGATTCGATTTCCACAAATGGTCCATAATAGAAGAAGGTGATCTAGTTGTTCTAAACAACAGAGACAACTGGACAGAAGATGATGGAAAGAAGATTTCTCTCAACTGCAAAGCCAAAAGTATTTTGTGTTGTGCCCTCAGTAAAAAGGAATTTAATCGTGTATTTGCCTGCAAATCCGCCATAGAAATCTGGGAAAAGCTCAGGATCACTTATGAAGGCACCGACAAAGTCAAGGAAACCAGGATAGACATTCTGGTGACACAATATGAAAGATTCCAGATGCAGCCAGGAGAATCTATAACCCAAATGTTTAGTAGATTTACAGACATCACCAACGGATTAGTAGGATTAGGAAAAAGGTATGAGATGGGAGACATGGTAAGGAGAATTCTTAGATCCCTACCATCTTCTTGGACTCCCAAGGTAACAGCTGTAGAAGAAGCCAATGACTTGAAAAAAATGTCATTGGAAAAGCTCATTGGGTCCCTCATGGCCCATGAGATAAACATGGAGAGATTAGCAGAATCATCCACTAGAAAGAAGCACACAAATGCCCTTAAAGTAGCAGAAGGCAGCTCTGAGGAACAATCAGAAGATGAAGCCAGTAGTGAAGACAGTGAAGATGAAGAAGCAATGCTGTCTAGAAGACTACAACGGATATTGGCCAAGAAAAAGAAGTATCAATCTGGCAGACGATACTTCAAAAAGGGAAAGGATTTCAAGAAACCAGAAGCAAAGGACATAAAGAAGAATGAACCAATTTGTTATGAGTGCAAGAAGCCAAGACACATCAATGCAGAGTGTCCAAAGCTCAAGAAATCTGAATTCAGAAAGAAGGACGGCTCAAGAAAGTTCAGAAGATATAAGAAGAAAGTCATAGCAGCAGCTTGGGACAACAGCAGTGACTCGGATAGCGAGTCAAGCTCAAACAGTGAGGAAGAAGAAAAGGCTAATCTAGCCTTCATGGCAGACATCACAGAAAAGGTAACCTCTAACTCGTCCTTTAATTCCTGTAATGATTCTGATTCAGATAACTTAGAAGATGCGTTTAATGAACTGTATGGTAAATATAGAGAAGTATCTAAATTATTAAAAGCTAGTAAGAAAAATGTTGCATTTCTAGAAAATACAAATTCAGATTTAAAATCAGAAAATGAACAACTAGAGAAGCAAGTTAGTGAACTTAATAGAAGAAATGAGTTGTTATGCGAAGATCTAAAAGATAAAAATAATCAAATAACAAAACTAGAAAAACAAGAAAGTTCAGACCAACTAAAAAATGAAATCAAAAAACTAATAGAAGAAAATGATAAACTATCAAGTACGTTAGAATGATTTACTAATGGTAAAAATTCTTTAATACTAAGAGGAGCCAGAAGATCAGGTAAAAGGAAGAATGGATTAGGTTACATTCTAGCAGATAATGAAGATACAACAGTGTACCCTAAAATATATCCAACTCCAAAATTCGTACTTGAACAAGATATAGCATATAAATCAAACTTTAAATATACTCCATATGAAAAAGTAACTAAAACAACATGCTGTAGTCACTGCAACAAGTTAGGTCACAGTAAAATAACATGTCCAACTAAACATAAAAGATGGATAATCCAAAGAAAAAATGATGACACTAACCAACCAGGACCCAAAAGAACTTGGGTACCTAAAACTTGATGTTTTCATTTCAGGAAAAACCTCGGGCATCCAAGTGGTACTTGGACAGTGGATGCTCAAAGCATATGTCATGAAACAGAAGGTTGTTTATCCATTTAGAAGCTGAAGAAGGCACAGTCACCTATGGAGATAATGGAAAAGGGACTGTGATAAGCAGTGGATCAGTGAGCAGCAAAGGCAAGACAGTAATTGAAAATGTTCTGTGTGTAAAAGGCCTGAAGCACAACCTTATCAGCATTAGCCAATTATGCGACAAAGGACATCAGATCAGATTTCAAGAATCCAAATGCAATATTATGAAGGATGGAGAGGTGATTTTTGAAGCCAACAAAGAGAAGAATATGTACGTACTTTACCTTGAATAGCTGAAAGATCAAGACATTTGTTTAGAAGCCAGCAAAGAGCAGTCAACTGAGTTGTGGCATGAGAAAGCTGATTAAGATAAACCTGGTGGAAGGTCTGCCAAAGGTCAGCACAAAAATAGACGGTGTCTGTGGACCATGTGCAAAAGGAAAGCACACTAAGTCATCCTTCAAGTCAAAGACTATGGTAACAACCTCCAAACCCTTAGAACTCCTTCATATGGATTTGTTTGGGCCAATGAGGACCACAAGTCTTGGAGGAAAGAATTTTGGATTCGTTATAGTAGATGACTATTCAAGATTCACATGGGTATCCTTTCTGGAACACAAAGATGATACATTTGATAGCTTTGTAAGCTTCAGCAAAAGGTTCCGAAAGATAAGAAGTTCAGCATTATTGGAATCAGGTCAGATCATGGAGGAGAATTCTAAAATGATAAATTCACAAAATTCTGTGATGACCAAGGAATAGAGCACAATTTCTCAGCACCAAGGACACCACAGCAGAATGGAGTTGCTGAGAGAAAGAATAGGACTTTATTGGACATGGCAATAATAATGTTATCAGAATATGATCTGCCAAGATATTTTTGGGCTGAAGCAGTCAACACAGCAAGCCACATCATCAATAGAGTAATGATCAGGCCTATCTTGAAAAAGACTGCGTATGAATTGTTTAAGGGAAAGAAGCCCAAGATCAGTCACTTCAGGACATTCGGATGTCCATGCTTCATCCACAACAATGGAAAATGAGACATTGGTAAGTTAGATGCCAAATCAGATGAAGGCATCTTCATGGGGTATGCTTCTAAACCTAAAGGTTATAGAGTGTTTAATAAGCGCACTTTATTAATTGAGCAGTCAGTACATGCTATCTTTGATGAAACTAACCATTCCTTGAGAAAGTAAGAAGATAGTGATAATGATGATGCAGATGAATTGTCCAAGAAATTAAAGAACTCATCAATTGAGGACAAGGAAGATCCACCTCTGGAAGACCTGCAACAAAAGGATATACGACATGAAAATCTTCCAAAGGAATGGAGATATAAGAGAGATCACCCTCCTAAAAACATCATTGGTGATCCATCTGTAGGGGTAAGAAGAAGAGGTAACATAATTCCATGTGATTATTTAGCTCTTGTTTCTCAAATAGAGCCTAGGACAGTCAATGAAGCTATCACTGATGAATCTTGGATCTTAGCCATGCAAGATGAACTGAATCAGTTCAAGAGAAACCAGGTTTGGTCACTTGTTCCTAGACCATCAGATCATCCAGTGATTGGCACCAAATGGGTGTTCTGAAATAAATTGGATGAAGCTGGTGTGATCATAAGAAATAAGGCCAGATTGGTAGCTCAAGGCTATTCCCAAGAGAAAGGCATAGATTTCAATGAAACCTATGCACCTGTAGCT
The DNA here is from genome assembly GCA_014218235.1 of Colocasia esculenta. Taxonomy (NCBI): domain Eukaryota; kingdom Viridiplantae; phylum Streptophyta; class Magnoliopsida; order Alismatales; family Araceae; genus Colocasia; species Colocasia esculenta. The sequence goes on along the minus strand of CM024753.1, from coordinate 60,248,631 downwards.
AGACTTGAGGCTATTAGAATTTTACTCGCATATGCATCTGCACTAGATGTGAAATTATTTCAAATGGATGTAAAGTCTGCTTTTCTAAATGGTTTTATTAAGGAGGAAGTCTATGTAGAACAACCTCCAGGCTTTGATGACACTGAATTTCCGAATCATGTTATTAAACTACACAAATCACTATATGGTTTAAAACAAGCACCTAGAGCCTGGTATGAAAGGCTTAGCTCATTTCTATTAGACCATGGTTTCATTAGAGGTCAAGTAGATAGTACACTATTTATCAAGTCCAAGGTCAAACATATATTGCTTATTCAAATTTATGTTGATGACATAATATTTGGTTCCACTGATGAATCTCATTGCATGTACTTTGAGAAGCTTATGCAGGGAGAGTTCGAGATGAGCATGATGGGACAGCTCAACTACTTCCTTGGATTGCAAATCAAACAAGGAAAGGAAGGGACTCACATCTGCCAAGCTAAGTACACCAAGGAACTCTTAAAGAAGTTTGGATTTGATAATGCCAAGCCTCTATCAACACCTATGAGCACATCAATAAGAATGGACAGTGACAAAGATGGTAAGAATGTAGATCAAAAAATCTACAGAGGTATGATAGGATCCTTACTATACTTAACTGTTAGTAGACCTAATATTTTATTTAGTGTATGCATGTGTGCTAGGTATCAGGCAGATCCTAGAGAATCTCATCTAATTTCAGTGAAAAGAATTTTTAGATATTTAGCTAGAACTCATGACTTAGGTCTTTGGTATCCAAAATCATGTAAAATTAACTTAGTAGGATACTCTGATGCTGACTACGCTAGATGTAAAATAGATAGAAAAAGCACCAGTGGTTGTTGTCAATTCCTTGCAGGATGTCTGATATCATGGTCCTCCAAAAAACAGAATTCAGTAGCACTGTCAACAGTTGAAGCTGAGTACGTGGCTGCTGGAAGTTGCTGTACACAACTCCTATGGATCAAGCAACAACTTGAGAATTATGGGCTACATATCAAGACAATTCCACTATTATGTGACAACACCAGTGCTATAAATTTGACCAAGAATCTAGTACAACACTCAAGGACTAAACACATTGAGGCTAGATGTCATTTTATTCGTGATCATGTAGCAAATGGGAACATAGATATTTCATTTATCGATACAAACAATTAGTTAGCAGATATCTTCACAAAGGCCTTACATGAAGAAAGATTTACTTCTCTTAGAAGGGAATTAGGCATGTGTAAATTGTGAAAGATGTATCTGTTTAAAACTAAAATATTAATTTTTTGAATTTGAATTATTTTTCCCTCCCAAAAGTTTGAGCAAAATTCCAATCCATTTAATTTTATCATGACGGTTCGTTATTTTATAAGAGTTTATTCCTTTCGATCTAGTCAGTTTTTGTCGTTTTCCGCCATCATGGCGCCCCTAAATTCTAAAAGTCTTCTTTTAATATTTCCAAAATCTGTGCAGCAATGATTCACATCTCTTCATCGTTGTCTTCCCTCTGCCCGAGGCGATACCCTATCGACTCCGACATCGACTTTCTGGGATTTTATGCTTCCAACCTCTTCCCGCCGGAAATTTCTTGAGGGCTTCTACTCCAATTCTGCTTCCAGTCCTCTAGAAACTTTCTCTGTTCGAATCCATGGCCTCCTCTTATGTTTCCAGCGGCGTCGGGGGCTACAGAGTTGAATTTCTTACTACCGAGCAGCAAGTAAGGTTTACGACCGTAAAAATCAAGCTATGCGGTCACAAAGCAATGGATGTGGCAGATTTGCAGAAGAACAGAATGGGGAGCATCGTCGAAGCTTTGGATAGATTGAAGTGGACGAAGATGGCTACTGTCTTTGAAGTAAGTTTTCCGGACCTTGTGAAAGCTTTCTATGTATGTCTGAAGACAGAGGAAGACGGAGCCCTGAATTCCATGGTCAAGGGAACCACGATTAGGCTCAGTCAAGACCTATTAGCATCTCTCTTTGGTCTGGGTACCTCCGGACACAGTGGAGTTCACACTGTGAATGTCCATGAAAAGGGTTTGGGGATAGTTGGTCCCAAGTTCAGACTAAAAGATGAGAAGGTTGATGTAAACCAATTGAATGCATTCAATCGCATCCTACACTTTGTAGTTTGTCAGATTGTGGTTCCCAGAAGTGCCACTTTTTCCACCTGCACTAGGGCTGATTCAGATTTAATGTTCTGGGCCATCAAGAACCAAGAAATCAACACGGAAGAACTCATGATTGAGAGGATGAAGTTTGCAAGCGCTCAGGTATGGGACACAAAGAGCAAGCTGAATGTGTCTTTACCTTATGCCCATCTCCTGATGAAGTGTTTTCAGCACTATGGTATAAGTACAGTAGGAGATGTGTCTGAGAAGATGGGCCAAGCAATCCGGACCTGAAATTTAAGGAAAAGTGGCTTTTCAGTTGTTAATGGGATTTGGACGAAGACCTCTATGGCTGAGGGTGAAGCCAACATTGGCGAAGCCCAAGAGGTCCAAGCAGCAAAACCACCAGCAGCAGCATCAGTTGAAGTTCAAGAAGAGCCAGCAATAGCAGTATCAAGCAGTAAGATCGAGGATATTCCTCCTGAGGACATTGTGCCTGTAGGATGCAGTTCAGAGGATCCTCCTCCCTCTTCTCGAATAGGCTTAGTACTCAGAGATGTACTAGTATTTATCCATGACTCCTTGAGGGATCCAGTAGCAAGTGAGGTTCCCATTGCAGAAGCTGTGGCCTCAGGCCACACTGAAGTTGAAATGGAGGAAGCTCCCATTCAGGGGGAGCAAGAAATCAATGTTGCAATTGATCAAGTGGAAGATGCTTCTGCTGAGGGAGAGCAAGATAAAGGAAATGTGGATGTGGCATCTGGTCACAATATTGTTCAGATTGAAGATCCACCTATCCAAGAGAATCAGGGGGAGATGTGCATATGGATGCACCCATGGAAGATGCCCCTGCTGATGGGGAGATTTTGGGTGGCAAGGGGAGTAAGACTCAGGGGGAGAAATCTTAAAATTCCCCAGAAGATCAGTTTAGAGAAGGAGAAACTGCATGTTCTTCCGAATCAGAAGAGTAGGATCCTGTGGATAAAGTAAGGGAGAAAGGAAAAGAAGTCGCATCAGATATTCCTCTCCTTGCGGATTCTTCACATCAGAGGGTTCAAAAATAGAAAATAGTTATCAATTTGAAGCCTGTGATAGAAGGACTGGATGCCCAAGGTGAAATTCTTTGTTCAGTCCAAGCAGATGTCAACTCTATCTTTATGAGCCAAGCCTCAGCTGCAAAGGAGTTGTCACAAGTAAAGAATGCAATCCGGTGGTTTAACAAAGAAATGGGAAGCATGAAGTCTCTACTTTTAGATATCTTAAGGGAGGTAAGATCATCAGCACCTCCTGCTTCTCCACCACCTGCAGCTCACCCTTCTGAGGGAACTGAAGGAGAAGTCCCTAGACCATCAGGGTCTCTGCCTACAGAAGAATCCGAGCCATAGGGGCCAGTTGAGGATTTGCAAGGGCCAACAGGGCCAGTTGAAGATTTGCAACGGCCAACAGGGCCAGTTGAAGATCTGCAAGGGCCAATAGGGCCAGTTGAGGATGTGTCAGGGCCAACCGGGCCAGTGGTGACTGAATTTGAGCCAGTCCAAGTTGAAGAGAGAGCTATTGCTCCTGAGCCCCCAGCTCCCTCTCCTATTCAGACACCAGCCCCTTCTTCACCACCCTCATCCTCCACAGCACCTCCTGATCCTCAACTTTTCAAACAACCTCAACCCCGAGTCATCTCCGCTCCAGCCCCATTTCCTTCACCATCCACTACATCTCCTATCTCTTCCACACACATTCCTCCACCGCCTCCTCTTTTTGAGGACACTCCAGCTTCATCGTCAGCTGGAGCCTCCTCTTCCTCTGGTCCTTCCTCTTCTGGACCATCTACCATACCTTCCTCCACCTCTCATTCTCTTCTTCATCCTTCTGCTCCTCCCTCCTTCATTACTATCATTCTGGAGGATGCTCATATTAATGGTCCCTATCTTAGGGCCATTAAAGATGAGTTTGAGGTAGCCATTCTTCAATCTGTTCTGAAGGTTGGATAACATATTCATAGGACAGACTTCTCTAGTCCTATTCCTAAGAAACGAAAAATCACCTCCTCTTTCTCTAAATCCTCAGATCCTTCTTATCCTCCTTTATGGTTTTCTCTAACAGAGGTCACCAAAAATAGACCTCTCTACAGGGAATTCCTCTGAAAAGTTGTTTTTGCCTCCATCTTTAATCTTCCTCATCTACATCTCACCGACCATCTCACCACTATTTTGCCTTACACCTTTCTTTTTAAATCCCTAAAATCCAAGATTTTTCTACAGTCGAATCCCAATCTAAAGAGCAGTGGGCTCGGACCAATAAAATTCTCTACAACAAATTTCTACTTGCCAGATCTGCCAGGTTCCCTCCAAGGGACCATTCCCTGACCTTATCCGAATGGTTCCTCATCCATCATAAGGACAGCTGGGCCCCTTTTATTCAAAAGGAGATCAGGATGATCAGGCACTTCAAACTCTTCAATGATTATCGGTATCTTCACCGTTTGCCAGAGATCCAGTTGGGTTAGTTTATGGAGGCTATTAAAGCACTTGGACCAGGTGGAGCTCACACTAAAGTCGTCCAAGTAGATTTTGCAACCCTCCAGCTACCTGAATCCGCCTTTCTTCCCCCTCTTCACTCTCTCATAATGGATTCCTCTGTAGGCTCAATTATCTTTGAGCATTTTGCCAGAGTCATGGGCAGAATTAAAGTGCAGAAAGGGTATCTGGTGCACTTCAACAGGTTTCTGTTCAGGGAATATCACCAGGGCCATGTCACTGCAGATGTTCTTGCCTCTGCTTTGTCAAAATGGGAAAGGCTATCTCCTGCAGATTGGACCAAGCTCTATCCTCTTTCCGCTCAGTAGCTCTCTAATGTAATTGAGTCCCTAGCCAAGGAAGGTCAACCTCAGATTTTAACAGCTACCTTTCTGGACATGAACTCCATTCATCTTGTTCATGATCCTTATCCAACCTGAGTTGAAAGGTACAAGGCCTATGTAGCTATGCGGGTAGATTTGAAGCGCAAGCAGAATTTCTATCCAGTCTCCATGGATCAATTTCTTGCCTGTGCCAGCTTTGGGAAAGTATTTCTCACTATGTCTCTCTTCTGTCTCCTGCTTTCTATCTCACTGTACCTCCTCAAGTATAATAACATCATTTTGTACTCTCTTATTTGTCTTTTCTCTCTTATTTGTCTTTCTTTGTCCCAATACCTTATCTTTTTGCTTAAATGACAAAAAGGGGGAGAAAAAATAGCAATTCTGAAACACATCTGTTATGATTTCACAATACCACTAAAGTGTTATTTCAGAATATCTTGGTTCATTGCTATGTTTTGTCATCACCAAAAAGGGGGAGATTGATGATCAGTTTATCTCCATGTAATTCAAATAAATTACATATCTATTTTGGTGATTAACAAAACTATATAAAGTTTAATCTAACATATTGTCTACAAGTCTTGAGCACAGGAAATGGATCAAGAAAAGTCAAGCAAATTCTGTAAGTATCTCACCCTGAAGTATTTAGAGCTCAGTTCACATAAAATTTTTCTAAGTACACATCGATTTCCATTATAGGTCATAACGATTTCATATTCACAAGGATTCGCTATGTGCTTTTATCGATTGGGGCAGTATAACGATTTCTTCGGTTTACCTTCACAACGATTCATTAAGTGATCGCAACAATTTGCCCTCACAACGATTCGTTAAGTAATCGCAAAGACTTTCCCTCACAACGATTCGTTAAGTGGCTCGTAATGATTCTTTTAGTCATCATAACAATTTTCTCTCATAACGATTCCTTTAGTCATCATAACGATTTGCTCTCGTAACGATTTCTTTAGTCATCTTAATGATTTGCTCTCGTAACGATTTGCTCTCGTAATGATTTCTTTAGTCATCGTAACGATTTGCTCTCGTAACGATTGCTTTAGTCTTTGTAACAACTTGCTTTCATAACGATTCATTAAGTAATTCACAACGATTTATACATCGACTCATTCATAACGTCACAACGATTTGTACATTGATTTGCTTATAAAGTCAAAACGATTTATACATCGATTCATTCATAATGTCACAACGATTTGTACATCGATTTTCTTATAAAGTCATAACGATTTGTACAACGATTTGCTTATAACGTCACAATGATTTGTACATCGATTTGCTTATAAAGTCATAACAATTTGTACATTGATTTGCTTACAACGTCATAACGATTTGTACATCGATTTGTTTATGACTTCATAACGATTTGTGTATGCATTTGTTTACTCATTTGCATAACGATTTCATAAGTGATGCATATAGCGATTTCATGGAAAACAACAATTCGATTTTCAGACTAATCCTTGAAAATGTTGAAAAGTCAAAGTCTTCACGTATATCCATTTGACAGCCATGCATTTATTATGACAGTATGTATCTCTGCATGCATGCTAACAATATCTTCCATTATCGTATCTTCTCTGTAAACATCTTTTAGAACAACAAAATGGCATTACTATTTTGATGAACATTCATTCTGACGTTGACTGACAATAAGAGACAACCTAGTTGTCTACTGTTCAAAGCGTGAAATATGTGCAGATCTCTGACAGTATCCATCATACAACGTTGGACAAAATAGAAGCCAAAGAAGATTTCAGAAGATCCTCTCTCTCTTTGCGTGCATGAAAGGAAAAAGGACTGTTGACTGGAAGATTCCAAGTGTCAAGCAGTCTAACGTACACTTATGCATAGAAACAGTAGGCACTTCAACGTTCGAATTTCAAAAGATGATATATGAAGTTCCTGAAGCATCAAGAACAACAAGGGTTGTGGAACAACAAGCTATAACGTCCTAAACCTTATGCAAGATTTTCTTAAAGCCAAGCGAAAATTCCTATCAGCCTTAGCTCTTGCTCTCTGTGCTAAGTTCAGATCTGTGAGAGAGCCTTTTGTTTGAGAAGAGTCCGTAATTGTAGATCTCTTGTTCTCTGTCCTTGCTTTAGATCAAGCAGTGTTCTATAAGCTTGATCTAGGGGCATCATCTCTTTGATTATATTCCCTTGTGATCTTCCCTTCTGTTGTGAAGGAAGACCTGGTGGGGTATCCAGAGTGTTGTTCCCTTCTATTGTGAAGGAAGACCTGGTGGGGTATCCAGGGTGTCGTTCCCTTCTGTTGTGAAGGAAGACCTGGTGGGGTATCCAGGGTGTTGTTCCCTTCGGTTGAAGGAAGACCAGCTGGGGTGCTGGGTGCTGTAGTGTTTTTAAGGGGGACTGTACCCTTGTTAGTGAAATCCTGAGATATTGCTCAGGGACTAGACGTAGGACTCTTAAGGAGAGGAGATCTGAACCAGGATAATTATCTGTGTCATGAGATTGCTTTTGTGTGTTTGATCTTTCGATTCTCTAACACTAACAATCTGCAAAGTGTGTTTTGTGTGACTGTTTTGTGAACACGTTTTGAGTCTTAAATAATTTTTAAGAATCCAATTCACCCCCCCCCCCTCTGGGCTTGCTAGGTGGGCAACACTAGTCTGTGAGGCTGAACTCGAGGTGCCAGATAACACCCTGCTCGTGTCCATACTGTGCCAAAAACCATACACATGGCCTTTCTTTGGGGCACCAGATGCCGCAACCCATACCTTAGGATCAAAGTGCGGCTGCTCTTCCCCAATGTACTTCTCTGTCATCTATTGTCTATACGACTCCTGCAAAAAAAAAAAATGACAATGTAATATCAATCAGTAACAAGAAAAATTAAATAGTGAATACCTTGTAAATACTTACCGCAACTCTCGGGCTCTGTCGCTAATGCACTAATTTGTCCCCTTTTTCTTATGTGTCTTATCAAACACCTCCTGAAATGTCGGAGGCCGTTTTAGCTCCTATTCCTATTTCACAAAAAAATGACATAAATGAGTACCTATATGAATAAAATATATCACAAATGGACATATGACTTACCAATCTGGACTGATGGGTTGCAAAGGAATGGACCGACTTGTATGCATGTTGGCCTCTAGATTGGCAGCCCGATTCACTTTCATGGTTGTGTAGGTTTGTTGCCATCTCTCTGCGGCCCATATGTTGCACAGACATTCTCAGTATTCTCTCCTCATCCATGTCAGTGCATGCTCCCTCCAAAGAGTCGGGTCTGCACTTTGAGAAACTTTATGTGTGTTTTTCCTCGGATTATACAACAAATGTTTAAAATTTGATCGTGCGGTGGTCGTCCATACTAATCAGGACCGCGCCTCATCCGAACGATGCGTGAATCGATGATTGCTCAGTACAGATAAGAGTTAGTTAACTGAATGTAGGAATAAGAAAACAAATAAATTATAATAAGAAATTACATACCATGAACATCTGAAACCATAACTCTTGGACCTCCTTTGGGAAATTATTGAATCTATGAATAGGCGCAGCAAAGTGTGCCTGAATTGTTCTTGTGATGAATTGAGATGCTTGGGCGCCCTCTATTTTAACCCTATAATTTTGTAATTTGTTACAATGAATTTATGAACTAAATATTGATGATCATATTTTCCCCATATAATTTAAATAAATTAAATATCTATTTTGGTGATTGACAAAACTAAGATAATGTGCATTTATAACATATTTTCTATGAGATTTAAGCACAGAAAATCTAACAAAGAAATACAAGCTAAACTGGTTAGTATTCTTCATACCAGCATTTACAGTCCAAAGCATATAATTTTTAAGTACACATCGACTCTCTAGTTGTTATAACGATTTCCTTAGAATCATAACGATTTCCTCATTCACATCGATTTTAGTTCTATAATGATTTCATAAGTCATTGCTATTCTATTGCAGTCTATCTCATAACGATTCGCTAAGAGATCGCAACAATTTGCCTCTCATAACAATTCACTAAGAGATCGCAACGATTTGCCTCTCATAACGATTCGCTAAAAGATCGCCACGATTTGCCTCTCATAACGATTTGGTTCATAACGATTTGGTCTTCACATCAATTTGATAAGTGAGAACAACAATTTGCTCTCACAATGATTTGGTCATCGCATCGATTTGATATGTGAGAACAACGATTTGCTCTCACAACGATTTGGTCATCGCATCGATTTGATAAGTGAGAACAACGATTTGCTCCCGCAACGATTTCAGTTTCAAAATGACTCGTTAAGTTTCATAACAATTCATTAAGTTACACAACGACTTGGTTGCAGTAACAATTCGATACATTAAACAACGATTTGGTTATAACAACTCGTCCATAACGATTTACTGATAGTATCATAACGATTTGTCTCTAAAACGATTTGGTTATTAATGCATAATGATTTGTGTGTGTACATCGATTTTCTTAGGAATGTATAACGATTCACATGAATAACGACTCATCAACACAACGATTTCATAAGTCATAATCATATCGATTTCATGATGTATAACGACTTGATATTCAAACCTATTCTCAGATAATTTGAAAAGTCAAAGTCTTCCCTCACTTTTCTCTTACATGCATGCATTTATTATGACTGATCATATCACTACACTGCATGCAAACGATATCTTCTATTTCTATGCTTATACTATAAACATCTTTTTAGAAGAATAGAATGGAACGTCCTTTTTGATATAAAATCAATCTAACGTTGACTGACAACAAGAGACAGCCTAGCTGTCTATTGTTTTAGCATTTAATGCGTGCAGGTCTCTGACAGCACATCTCAATACAACATTTGACAATATGGAAGATAGCGGACATCAAAGAAGACCCTCTCTCTCTTGTTGCATGCATGGAAAGCTAAAGAATGCTAAACAAGAAGCTCGACAGTGACATGCAGTCTAACATAAACAAAAGCTTAGAGACAATGGACACTTCAACGTTCAATTTTTAAATGGAAGACATATATAGAAGACTGAAGCTCCAGAAGTAGATACAACACCAACGACATTCTCTTAAAAGCTTTTCTGCGAGCATCTAAAAGAGAAAAGCCTCACTCCTTTGATTGTTTAGCTCTTAGCTATCTGCATTCATTGTGTTAGTCTTGAGAGCTTCTGTAAACTGAGAGTGTTCTTCATTGTATAACTTTCCCTCTTAGTCATTGCTTCAGATCAAGCGTTGGTCCTTAAGCTTGATCTAGGGGTGTATCAACTCTTGAATACATTCTTGTGTTCTTTCCCTTCATGTTGAAGGAAGACCTGGTGGTTTCCAGGGTGTTTGTTTCCCTTCGTGTAGAAGGAAGACCTGGTGGGATCCTGGGTGTTGTAATTCCTCTTCGGATTGTGAAGAGAAGACCAGCTGCGACTGGGTGTGTAAGTGTCCTTCAGGGGGACTGTAGCCTTGGGTAGTGAAATCCTGAGTTGTTGCTCAGGGACTGGACGTAGGACTCCTGTGGAGAGGAGGTCTGAACCAGGATAAATTCCTTGTTTCATGTGTTTGATTGCCTTGTGTTTGCTATACTCCTTTTACTAACACTAACAGTCATCGAAGTGTGTTTTCGTGTAAATGTTTTTCTGAACAGGTTTTAAAGTGATCAAATTTTTAAGAATCCCATTCACCCCCCCTTTGGGCTTGCTAGCTGGACAACAAGTGGTATCAGAGCATAGTCTCTTCGACAAAGAAGAAGATCCAATGATCTGAAGAGAAAAGATCAAATGGCAGCCCAAAGTCACTTCGAAGGTCAGTCAGTAAATCGGCCACCACTATTCGATGGTGAAGATTATACATACTAGAAAACAAGAATGGAGTACTTCCTACCAGGATTCGATTTTCAAATATGGTCCATAGTAGAAGAAGGCCATCTAGTCATTCTAAACAATAGAGACAACTGGACAGAAGATGATAAAAAGAAGATTTCTCTCAACTGCAAAGCTAAGAGCAAATTATGTTGTGCACTTAGCAAGAAAGAATTTAATAGAGTTTCATCCTGCAAATCAGCAATGGAGATGTGGGAGAAACTAAGAATCACATACGAAGGTACTGACAAAGTAAAGAAAACCAAAATAGATATTCTGGTGACACAGTACGAGAGGTTCCAGATGCAGTCGGGAGAAACCATTACACAGATGTTCAGCAGATTTACAGACATCACCAATGGGTTAGCTGGATTAGGAAAAAACTATGAGATGGGAGACATGGTAAGGAAAATCCTTAGATCCCTACCATCCTCTTGGACTCCAAAAGTGACAGCAGTAGAAGAGGCAAATGACTTGAAGAGAATGTCACTAGAGAAACTCATTGGGTCACTCATGGCTCATTAGATCAATATGGAAAGATTGGGAGAATCTTCTAGCAAAAAGAAGCATTCCAAAGCACTCAAAGCAGAAGAAGACGAATCAGAAGAAGGCTCATACAACCAAGAAAGCATGAACAACAACAAAGATGAAGAAGAAATGCTGTCCAGAAGACTACAACAAATATTAGCTAAGAAAAAGAAGTATCAGTTCGGAAGAAGATACTTCAAGAAAGGGAAAGACTTCAAAAGGTCTGAAGTCAAAGATACAAAGAAAAATGAGCCAATTTGTTATGAATGTAAGAAGCCTGGACACATCAAGGTAGAGTGTCCGAAGCTCAAGAAATCTGAGTTCAGAAAGAAGGACAGTTCAAGAAAATCTAGAAGATACAAGAAGAAAGCCATGGCAGCCGCATGGGATAACAACAGCGACTCTGACAGTGAGTCGAGCTCAAGTGAAGAAGAAGAAGAAGCCAAACTGACATTCATGGCCAACGTCGAAGACAAGGTAACATCAGACTCATCTTTTTCTTTTTGTAATGAATCAGATTCCGATAATTTGGAAGAAGCTTTTATTGAATTGTACAATAAATATAAAGAAGTATGTAAATTACTAAGAGCCAGTAAGAAAAATCTCGCATGCCTAGAAAATACTAATTCAGATTTAAAATCTGAAAATGAGCAAATGGAAAAACAAATTAATGAACTAAAAAGGATAAATGAATTACTGTGTGACGACTTGAAAAATAAAAATGAACAATTAGCAAACTTGGAAAATCAAGAAACTGTAAATAATTTAAAACAAGAAGTCAACACGTTAACCATAGAAAATGAAAAATTATCAAGCACACTAGAAAAATTTACTAATGGCAAAACAACATTAATATTGAAAGGTGCTAGATGGTCTGGTAAAAAGAAATATTCCCCCCGATAACGAAGAAACTAATGTTTATCCTAAAATATATCCTACACCTAAATTTGTACCTGAACAAGACACAACATACAAGGTAAACTTCAAATACATTTCGACTGAGAAGGCAACTAAGATATCTTGTTGTAGTCATTGCAACAAGTTAGGACATATTAAAGTATCATGTCCAACTAAACATAAAATATGGATAATTAAAAGAAAAATTGATGACACTAACCAACTAGGACACAAAAGAACTTGGGTACCTAAAGCTTAATATTTTTAATGCAGGGAAATCTTCGAGCATCCAAATGGTATTTAGACAGCGGTTGCTCAAGGCACATGTTAGGGAACAGGAAATTTTTTCCCATTTAGAAGCTGAAGAAGGTATAGTCACCTATGGAGACAATGGAAAAGAAACTGTAATTGGCAGTGGATCAGTAGGTAGATAAGGCAAAACAGTTATTGAAGAAGTACTATGCGTCAAAGGACTGAAGCACAACCTTATCAGTATCAGCCAGCTGTGCGACAAGGCATCAAATCAAATTTCAAGAGTCAAAGTGCAGCATTATGAAGGATGGAGCAGTCAACTTTGAAGCCAACAGAGAAAACAACCTGTACGTACTCTACCTAGAAGAACTAAAAGATGAGGATATCGGTCTGGCCACAAGCAAAGAGCAGTCAACTGATCTGTGGCACAGAAGATTGGGCCACTGCAGTATAGATGGCATCAGAAAGCTGATCAAGAGAAACTTGGTGGAAGATCTACCTAAAATCAGAACAAGAGTGGATAATGTTTGTGGGCCTTGTGCAAAAGGAAAGCACACCAATTCATCCTTCAAGTCAAAGACTGTGGTAACAACATCTAAACCCTTAGAACTCCTTCATATAGACTTATTTAGGCCAATAAGGACCACCAGTCTTGGAGGAAAGAATTTTGGATTTGTCATTGTAGATGTAGCAACCCTAAATTTATGGGAAAAAATAATTATTAATTAAATATTTATATTATTTAATTATAAAATCAAATAAAAGAAAGATGCATTAAATCAACTAGGAAATCAAATAAGAGAGAATTAAATAAAACCCATTAAAAGAAAAAGAGTAATGGGCTTTGCTATATTGACCCATTAGAAATTAATGGGCTAAAATAGAGATTTTAAAAAGGGGAATAATAGAGAAATACCCAAAATTCGTAACTAAAATATTACTTAAATAGAAAAGAGGTATTTAATGCATAAAAAATAGAAGTTTGAGTTGGATTGGGATTCCTAAGCCTACCCTAATGGGTTGGCCGCGAATTTAGATCCCAACCTAACCCAATTAGGAGTTCTCATGCTTAGAAAAAGGAGAGGAAATAGGAAATCCTGAAATTAATAGTAATTAGAGTCCTATTAGGAAATAGAAAGGGGAGAGACATAAATACTCTTCTAAACCTCCCATGGCCGGCCCTAGCTCGTGCCAAGAGGTTCCTGGATCGGGAGGAGAGTCCAAGAGGAGGAGAATTCGTGGAGAGGAAGGATCTCTCAAGTTCTTCCCCGAGTTCTTCAAGTCTTAACCCTAGAAGAGGAAAATGATCAAAGGTAGGCATTCTCACAAGCATAAACCATGAAACTTTTTCTATAGGATGCCTCATCTATTAGTAACAAAAACCCTTTGGTTTCATAATTTTCCATCGAGCATATCTTTCGTTCTTGATTTTTCATGTTTTGCAACTTACATGACCCCGAACCCTCTTCTTAATTCTTGATCTCCTTGTATACTGAACCCCATGCCACGAGATTTTTACTATAGGAACTGATCCATGTCAGGCATCTTTTGCCCCTAAAAGCCCTAAATTTGATTCATCCTATCTTGCGAATTTAATTGTTGATCTCAACTATGTACTGTTTCATATTCATCATGAATACTTGTGTTCAAAACATGTCCAAACCCTGATTGTTTTCCAATTCCGATTTATTGTAAGTACCCATGCATGTCTAGGTCGTCTTGCAACTAGTTTCATGATTTTTCGTTGACTATACCATTAGTTGTGATTTTTTGAACCACCCTATGTCAAATAGGGTAAGTTCTGGCCCGCAATCCAAGGTAATGTCCTTTCCCTGTCGGACCCGGGCACAGACCCTGTGAACGCGATGGCCCGATAGGCCGTGTTCACAAGGGTCATCGCGGCAGCGCCCTCTATCGTGATCTGATCGCGACAGGCCTGTCGTCGTGATCTGCTGCCCGACCTGACTAAGCCGGTCGCGACCCGTACAAGCACCCGTCGCGATCTCAGCTGACCCCGTGGCGACCCTCACCAGGGTACATCGCGATCTGGTTTCTTTTTGCAAGAAACCCCCTGCCTCAGCAATGCTTGATTATCTATAGTGTTTGTACTCTTGTTTAACAGTCATACACACAGAAAATAACACCTGTTATAAATTGAACATTTATGTATGATTAAAATACATGCACATGATATTGTCTATCAAAAATTTCATGACACTTACGCACACTTTGAACCATCCAATTATGGCATAATTTGGCATGAAACTATTTCATAATACATCTGGTAATTTATGTAATTAAATTACCCTATACTTGTCTATCGTTTCTCGCGATGTTTTGGGAATACCGATATCAACGCTCCACTGTTCTAGAATTCCTCTAGAACGTCGAGCACTTATTTCTATATACACTCTCTCTTGAATTGGACGAACTCTTCGTCGGATACACAATCTGCCGGACTAGTAAGTCTTTGTTCAAGGCCTCCGTAAGTCTCCTCTGTCCATGGATTCCCCCATGGTCGACGAGCCGGTTGTACCCTAACACCTGTTACACCCATTAGGGATCAATATGGTCCAAACGGCTAATAGAAATTCACTCTCATCTTGAATCACGCCGGACCTCTGGACCTGTGCTTAACATGGCCAGTGGTAAGGTCATGAGTTCCGCCTGACTGCCAACACCATGTGCGCGTGTTGTGCAACGGTTACTATTGCTCGTTACTCGATGTTTCATATGCAAGGTCCACTATCTCTCATCTATACTCTACTCGCTCATCTATTCATGTTCACTCTCCTATCTCGTCTATTCATCTAGTGCTCTCATCTACTTCTTGGTACTCTATATTGGCCATTGACTGATTGTCTAAAGATAAACAATAAAACTAATGCCTGGGAATATATAAAGGGCCCGATCTGGTCTTGGGATGTGCGCCCGAAAGTGCTAGTGCCCATGGGAGTTAAATGATCAGAGTGTTTGGCATTACACTCAAGTGCTATCTATCTTGACTATCTAAATGACAATCAAAAGTGTTATGTTCTCTCGTTGTCCATTGACAACAAAGTGCTATGCTATACTCGTTGTGCTATCTGTACTATGGCCATCTTGCTATACTTGACATTGTGCTATCTTGCTATTATTGTGTTATACCTGACACTTGTGCTATTCTTGGTAAGCCTACATTTGGAAAGTCTTGCTATTTCGTTCACATACTGTCCTTCTATATTTTTACTTGACACTCTCTTCCGTTCTGTCATTAGTTACTCTGCCTTTAATGCATTAATTACTTAAAGCCTGCTTGAGCCTGAGACTTAAGTCCTACTGGGCGATGTTCGCTCACCCTGCGTTATTTGTCATTGTGTTCTCAGGTGAGACCGAGGATGAACCATACACTCAAGAGGGCAGGAACGACCTGGAGTGATGTCATGAGTACCCTAGTGTCCTATTTCTATATTTAGCGTTGTAGTAGTTAGGTTTGATGTTTAGTCTTTTGCTTTATTCCAATGTAATCGGGCCCCAAAGATTGACTCTAATATTAGTGGTTGTAACTAGGCATTGAAAAGTATTAATGAAATGAATTTGCTTTATCGTTATTCATTTTGAAATGGTTTGATGTCTAGTATTCGCTCTATACCCTTTTCTTGCAACTGCCTCACGTTCCGATATTCCGCATCGGGGCATGATAGTAGATGATTACTCCAGATTCACTTGGGTATCCTTCTTGGAGCACAAAAATGATACATTTGACAGTTTTGTAAGCTTCAGCAAGAAGGTACAGAAAGACAAAAAGTTCAACATTGTTGGAATCCAATCAGATCATGAAGGAGAATTCCAAAATGAGAAATTTGCCAAGTTCCGTAATGACCAAGGGATAGAGCACAATTTCTCAGCACTAAGGACACCACAGCAAAATGGAGTTGCTGAGAGGAAGAATAGAACCCTGTTGGATATGGCAAGGACAATGCTATCAGAATATGATTTACCAAGGTATTTTTGGGTTGAAGTAGTCAACACGGCATGTTACATTATCAACAGAGTGATGATCAGGCCTATCTTGAAGAAGACATCATATGAACTGTATAAGGGAAAGAAGCCGAAGATCAGTCACTTCAGGACATTCAAATGTCCATATTTCATCCACAATAATGGCAAAAGAGACATGGTAAGTTAGATGCAAAATCAGATGAAGGTATATATTTTTTTTTTGATAACGAGGAAATCCCGCCCCGTGTGGCTTTGCGGACTCAAGGATTGGTGTTCGCGAGCTCCAAGATGAAGGTATATTCATGGGGTATGCTTCTAAACCTAAAGGGTATAGAGTATTTAATAAGCGTACTTTATTAATTGAACAATCAGTACACATCATTTTTGATGAAACTAACCATTCCTTGAGAGATGGAGAAGATAGTGATATTGATGATACAGAAGAATTGTTCAAGAAATTAAAGAATACATCTATCGAAGACAAGGAAGATCCACCTCTGGAAGACCTACAACAAAAGGACATTTTACATGAAATCTTCCAAAGGAATGGAGATATAAGAAAGATCACCTACCAGAAAACATCATTGGTGATCCATCTGTAGGGGTAAGGACAAGAGGCAATATAATTCCATGTGATTATTTAGCTTTTGTCTCGCAAATAGAGCCTAGGACAGTCAATGAAGCTCTCACTAATGAATCTTGGATTTTAGCCATGCAAGATGAACTGAATCAGTTTAAGAGAAACCATGTATGGTCACTTATTCCAAGACCATCAGATCATTCAGTGATTGGCACCAAATGGGTGTTCAGAAATAAATTGGATGAAGCTGCTGTGATCATAAGAAACAAGGCCAGATTGGTAGCTCAAGGCTATTCCCAAGAGAAAGGCATAGATTTTGATGAAACCTATGCACCTGTAGCTAGACTTGAGGCTATTAGGATTCTACTTGCATATGAATCCGCATTAGACTTGAAATTATTTCAAATGGATGTTAAATCAGTTTTTCTAAATGGTTTTATTAAGGAGGAAGTTTATGTAGAACAACCTCCAGGTTTTGATGACATTGATTTTCCGAATCATGTATTTAAGTTGCACAAAGCATTATATGGATTAAAACAAGCACCAAGAGCATGGTATGAACATTTAAGTGCATTTCTATTAAACCATGGTTTCATTTGAGGTCAAGTAGATAGTACATTATTTGTTAAGTCTAAAGTCAAACATATTCTGCTTGTTCAAATATATGTTGATGATATAATATTTGGTTCTACTGATGAATCCCTTTGCAAGTATTTTGAAAAGCTCATGCAGGGAGAATTCGAGATGAGCATGATGGGGGAGCTCAACTACTTCCTTGGATTGCAAATCAAACAAGGAAAGGAAGGAACTCACATCTGTCAAGCCAAGTACACAAGAAGTTTCTAAAGAAGTTTGGATTCGAAAATAGCAAGCCACTGTCAACGCCTATGAGCACATCAACAAGAATGGATAGTGATAAGGATGGTAAGAAAGTAGACCAAAAGGTCTACAGAGGTATGATAGATTCACTACTATATTTAACTACCAGTAGACCTGACATTCTGTTTAGTGTATGCATGTGTGATAGGTATCAGGTAGACCCTAAAGAATCTTATTTAATTAATGTCAAAAGAATTTTTAGATATTTAGCAAAAACCCATGACTTTGGTTTATGGTATCCAAAATCATGTGAAATTAATTTAGTAGGATACTCTGATGCTGACTACGCTGGATGCAAAATAGATAGAAAAAGCACTAGTGGTTGTTGTCAATTTCTTGCAGGATGTCTGATATCATAGTCCTCAAAGAAGTAAAATTCAGTAGCATTGTCTACAGCTGAAGATGAGTACGTGGCTGCGGGAAGCTGTTGCACACAACTATTGTGGATCAAACAACAGCTTGAGGATTATGGACTACATGTCAAGCCAATTCCTTTATTATGTGACAACACCAGTGCTATAAATCTAACCAAGAATCCAGTACAACATTCAAGGACTAAACACATTGAGGTTAGATATCATTTTATTCGTGATCATGTAGCAAATGGTATCATAGATATTTCTTTCATTGATACTAATAATCAGTTAGCAGATATCTTTACAAAAGCCTTACCTGAAGAGAGATTTACTTCTCTTAGAAGGGAATTAGACATGTGTAAATTGTGAAAGAATTATCTGCATAAAACTGAAATATTAATTTTCTGAATATCAATCATTTTTTTTCCTCCTTGAATTTAAGCAAAATTCCACAAATGTTGCCTGCTTGTTTAAATATCCTTGACGGTTCGTAATTTTTAAAAGAATTTATTTCCATCGAACTGGTCATTTTGTCCTTTTCTGCCATCATACCACCTCCGTTTTGAAAAGTTACTTTACTCTTTTGATATGTCTTGAAATCTGTGTGGCAACAATTCACATCCCGCCTTCGTCTCCTTCTACCTACCTGAGGCGATACCCTATCGACTTCGGCACTCTCTCTGAGATTTGAAGCTCCAAACTTCTTCCCGCGAGAAATTTCTTGAGGGCTTCTGTTCCTTTCCTCATCACAATCCTCCAGAAACCTTCCAAGTTCAAATCCATGGCCGCATCTGTTGTTTCCGGCAGCTTCGGGGGCTATGGAGCTGAGTTCCTCACATCAGTACAGCAAGAAAGGTTCACCTCTGTGAAGGCAAAGCTCTGTGGAAACAAAGTTGTAGATATTGTAGATTTGTAGAAGAATGGCATGGGGAATGTGATTGTTGCTATGGAGAGGATGAAGTGGTCGAAGCTGGCGACCCTATCAGAGGTAAGTTACCCAGACCTCGTGAAAGCATTCTATGTGTGCTTGAAGACAGAGGAGGACGGGTCCTTGACATCATCTGTCAAAGGTACCCAGATTAGAATCACCTATGACCTCTTGGAATCTTTATTCGGAGTTTGCACCACCGGTCACAGTGGGGTCCACACTGTGGACATTCAGGTGAAGGGGTTAGGGATTGTAGGTCCTGAGTTCCGACTGAAGGATGGGAAATTGGACATAAACCAAATGAATGCGTTTAATCACCTATTGCATTTCATAATCTGTCAAATCTTGGTCCCTAGGAGTGCCACCTTTTCGACTTGTACAAAGGTAGACTCAGACATGATGTTCTGGGCAATCCAGAACCAGGAGATTAACATGGCCAAGGTTATCCTAGAGTGAATGAAGTTTGCTCATGCTCAGGTTTGGGACACAAAGAACAAATTGAATGTGTCCCTGCCTTATGCTCATCTGCTTACCAAGATCTTTCAACATTTTGGCATTAACTTGTCTGGAGCAGTAGTAGAAAAGATGGGGCAAGCTATCCGCAATAAGAATTTAAGGAAGAGTGGATTTTCAATTGTAAACGGTGTATGGACGAAGACATCAATGGCTGAGGGTGAGGCCATTATTGGCGAAGCCCAAGAAGTCCAGGAAGAGGTAGGAGAAGCAGCTGTAGCAACAGCAGTCCCAATGGTTCAAGAGGAATCAGCAGCAGTAGCACTAGCAGCAGCACCAACAGCAGTACCAGCAGAGGAAGCTAGAGCAGTAGCACCAAGTATTCCAGAACAGCAGGAACAGATTCCATCAGTTCAGGAGGAACCGGAAGCAGCAACAGTAGATGTTCAGGTCAATGCAGCAACTAGTAGAATTGAGGATCTTTTGCCTGAGCAGATTGAGCATGTTGCGCAAATTGTTGAAGATGTGCCTCCTTCATCTCGTGTTGCATCCATTCTCAGAAATGTACTGGTCTCCCTTCCGAGCAATCAAGGGGAGCCATTGGTAAGTGTTGTTCAGGCTACAAGCGATGCACATGTTGTTTTGGTCGATGCTCCTATTCAGGGGGAGCAGGAAATGGTAGCTGAAGATGTGGTAATGGAGGATGCTCCCATTCAGGAGGAGCAAGAGGTTGAGAAGGAGACAACACCTCAGGGGGAGCACACTGAAAGTGTCCCTGTGAATGATAAGTCTAATGAAGAGCATGTTGAATTTGTGGAGCCCATTGAAAGGGAAAGTAGTTAAGGGAAACGAGTAGCACATAGGAGGCCAAAGAAAAAACAGTTGAAGGTAAATTTGAAGCTTGTGATTAAAAGACTAGATGCACAAGGTAAAATACTCTGCTCAGTACAATCTGACATCACTAAAATCTATACGAGCCAGAGTACACAAGCAAAAGAGGTGGGCATGATTCGAAATGCTTTCAGATGGGTAAGAAGTGAACTCCTTAATATTAAGGAATCTATTTTTGCCCTATCTTCTACTACACCACCAGTTAGTAGTTCTGGGCCATCAGGGTCAAGGCCAGCAGAAGAAAATGCAGGGCCATCAGGGCCAAGGCCAGCAGAAGAAAATGCAGGGCCATCAGGGCCAAGGCCAGCAGAAGAAAATGCAGGGCCATCAGGGCCATTTATTATGGCAGAAAATCGGCGATCAGGGCTAATTGTAGTAGAACCAGCACGGCCATCCGGGCCTCAGACTGTTGAGAAGGAAGCATATGTTGCTGAAGTCGTGAAGTCTGGGCCACCAGGGCCATCTGAGGTTATGGTTGGGCCACCAGGGCCAATGATCTCCGAGGGTGTGAATCCAAGAGTAGAAGAGCCTGCAGTTGCTCCCGAAGCCCCTGAGTCTTCATCTCTTGCCACACCAGTCCCTCCTTCACCACCCTCTTCATCCACAGAACCTCCAGCACCCCTCACCTTCAAACAACCTATGCCTCGCACCATCTCTTCCCCAACTCCTTTTCCATCTTAATCCATTTCATCTCCTACTATCTCTCAAATCATTTCTCCACCTTCACCTGTCATTGAAGATCCTCCAGCTCCCTCATCAGCTGGAGCCTCATCCTCCTCTGGTCCCTCATCATCCGGACCATCCACCAATCCTACTCCAAGATCATTTCTTCATCCTCCTACTCCACCCTCTTCTATCACATTCATTCCTGAAAATCCACAACTTGCTAGTGTTTTTCTAAACCAATTCGAGGATGAGTTGGAACGCTCCACACTTACCTCAATCCTGGCAGTTGCCACACATTTTCACAGGACTGTTTCCCCTAGTCCTATTCAGAAAAAGAGGAAACTCTCAACCACCCTAGCTCTTCCCACTGAACCTAAATTTCCTCCTCTTTGGTACTCCCTCACTGTTGAAAATCGAAGGAGACCAATTTATTGTGAATATCTCTAAAAATGCATTCTTTCCACCATTTTTGGTATTCCTTTTCTAAGCATAACTAATCACCTCAACATTGTCCTTCCTTATTGACATATTTCCAAAGCCGACCAATCAAAAATCTTCCAAATGGCTGAGTGCAAGACTGAAGATCAGTGGGTCAAAGGGCACAAGGCTCTCTACAGCAAATATCTTCTTGCCCGATCAGATAGCATTCCTCGTTGGGATCATCCACTCACCCTCTCTGAGTGGTTTGTTTTTCACCACCAAGCACTCTGGGCCCTGTTTATTCTCAAGGAAATAAGGATCGCAAAGTACTTCCAGCTCTTCAATGATTACCGCTATCTTCACAAGCTACCTGATGTACAGTTTGGCCAATTCCATGGAGCTATTGCCACTCTTCGAACTAAAAATCCGGTCAATTGCTCCTTCACAGTGGACTTTACCACCTTAAAAATGCCTGAAATAGTCTTCCTTCCTAAATTACACTCTTTAGTCTTGGACTCCTCTATTGGTTCTCATATTTTTGAGAGAGTTGCTCGTGTAATGGGAAGAATCTCCACTCAGCAAGGTCGCCTCCCTTCCTTCTAAAGATTCGTTTTCTGAGAATTTCATCTAGGTTACATCACCTCTGAAGTTCTTGCTCCTCTGATGTCAGAATGTGAGCGGCTTTCTCTAACAGATTGGGCAAAGCATTACAATCAATCTGCTCTTCAATTGGAATCCTTGAATAGCTCTTTGATCAGGGCCGGAAAGCCCCTTCTATCTGCTGAATCTTTCATGGATTTGAATTCCATCAATCCAGTTCAAGAACTGTATGTTCAATGGGTTGAGCAGTACTCAGCTTTTATTTCTTTGAAAAAGGACCTACAGGACCATCATATTTTCTATCCTGTAACTATTGCTCAATTCCTTCTGCGTGCTAGTTTTGGAACGAGCAACTATTACAGATTCACTCTTGATAAGGATCATTATGCGCTTTTCTTGGAAGGTCAATGACAGCTTTACATTAGGCACATGAATCCTGACACGGGTGCATCTTTTTTAATAGAATCTGGCATTTTCCATCAACTTTTTGAAGATCAGGAGATTAGGGCTTGGGAATTTATTTTCCGGCATGCCTCTCTTTTTTCTCCTAATGTGTATCTCCCTATACCTCTTCATAAACAATGAAATCCTTCTCTTTGATCTTATCTCTCTTTTATCTCTCTTCTTTGTCTCCGAATGATTCCTTTTGCTTAATGACAAAAAGGGGGAGAAATATAGTATTTCTGAAATACATCTCTTATATTTTATTTTGCAATTTATTTAGATTTATTTCAGAACATCTTTTATTGTTGCTATGTTTTGTCATCACTAGAAAGGGGGAGATTGATGATCAGATTTTCTCCATATAATTTAAATAAATTAAATATCTATTTTGGTGATAACAAAACTAAGACAATGTACATTTCTAACATATTTTCTATGAGATTTGAGCACAGGAAATCTAACAAAGAAATACAAGCTAAACTCGTAAGTATTCTTCATACCAGCATTTACACTCCAAAGCATATAATTTTCTAAGTACACATCGACTCTCTAGTTGTTATAACGATTTCCTTAGAATCATAACGATTTCCTCATTCACATCGATTTTGGTTCTATAATGATTTCATAAGTCATTGCTATTCTATTGCAGTCTATCTCATAACGATTCGCTAAGAGGTCGCAACGATTTGCCTCTCATAATGATTCACTAAGAGATCGCAACAATTTCCTCTCATAACGATTCGCTAAGAGATCACAAAGATTGCCTCTCATAACGATTCGCTAAGAGATCGCAACGATTTTCCTCTCATAACGATTCGCTAAGAGATCACATCGAATTGATTCATAATGATTGGGTCTTCGCATCGATTTGATAAGTGAGAACAACGATTTTCTCTCACAACGATTTGGTCATCGCATCGATTTGATAAGTGAGAACAACGATTTGCTCTCGCAACGATTTTGGTTTCACAAGGACTCGTTATGTTTCATAATGATTCATTAAGTTACACAACGACTTGGTCGCAGTAACGATTCGATAGATTAAACAACGATTTGGTTATAACGACTTGTCCATAACGATTTGCTGATAGTATCATAACGATTTGTCTCTACAATGATTTGGTTATTAATGCATAACGATTTGTGTGTACATTGATTTGCTTATGAATGTATAACGATTCACAAGAATAACGACTCATCAACACAATGATTTCATAAGTCATAATCATATCGATTTCATGATGTATAACGACTTGATATTCAAACCTATTCTGAGACAGTTTGAAAAGTCAAAGTGTTCCCCTACTTTTCTCTCACATGCATGCATTTATTATGACTGATCATATCACTGCACTGCATGCAAACGATATCTTCTATTTCCATGCTTATACTGTAAACATATTTTTAGAAGAATAGAATGGAACTTCCTTTTTGATGTAAAATCAATCTAACGTTGACTGACAACAAGAGACAGTCTAGCTATCTATTATTTTAGCATTTAATGCGTGCAGGTCTCTGACAGTGCATCTCAATACAACGTTGGACAATATGGAAGATAACAGACATGAAAGAAGACCCTCTCTCTCTTGTTGTGTGCATGGAAAGCTAAAGAATGATGAACAAGAAGCTCTACAGTGACAAGCAGTCTAATGTAAACAAAAGCTTAGAGACAACGGACACTTCAATGTTCAATTTTCAAATGGAAGACATATATGGAAGACTGAACCTCCAGAAGTAGATACAACACCAACGACATTCTCTTACAAGCTTTTCTGCGAGCATCTGAAAGAGCGAAGCCTCACTCCTTTGATTGTTTAGCTCTTACCGCTCTACATTCATTGTGTTAGTCTTGAGAGCTTCTGTAAACTGAGAGTGTTCCTCATTGTAGAACTTTCCCTCTCAGTCATTGCTTCAGATCAAGCGTTGGTCCTTAAGCTTGATCTAGGGGCATATCATCTCTTGAATATATTCCTTTGTTCTTTCCCTTCGTGTTGAAGGAAGACCTGGTGGTTTCCAGGGTGTTTGTTTCCCTTCGTGTAGAAGGAAGACCTGGTGGGATCCAGGGTGTTGTAATTCCTCTTCGGATTGTGAAGAGAAGACCAGCTGCGGCTGGGTGTGTAAGTGTCCTTGAGGGGGACTGTACCCTTGGGTATTGAAATCCTGATATGTTGCTTAGGGACTGGACGTAAGACTCCTGTGGAGAGGAGGTTCGAACCAGGATAAATTCCTTGTGTCATGTGTTTGATTGCCTTGTGTTTGCTATACTCCTTGTACTAACACTAACAGTCATCGAAGTCTATTTTCGTGTAAATGTTTTTCTGAATAGGTTTTAAAGTGATCAAAATTTTAAGAATCTCATTCACCCCCCCTCCGGGCTTGCTAGCTGGGCAACAAATATACCTCCTTAATAAAAGATACATATAAGTTTATTACGTACCCATTTATCCACACCTCCCATAGACTGCTTTCATAAAAACTGCCTCCCCCCTCCTATAGACTGATAGCATCCTCTGCCTCTGGCACCGTAGATGCATCAGCCAAAAAAGCTGGAGGTGTGGAAACACTCGGCCCTTGGCAAAAATGGACAACGACATAAGTAATGTACAAGAATATAAATAATGACTATACAAATACTTACAAATTTAAATATACATACCTGCTACTGTAGGAGGAGAAGGTGTAAACTCACCCGAACTTGTAAGAATTTTAATGGCATAAGAATCAATGCACAATGAAAGTACAACTTTAAATATACATACCTGCTGCTATAGGAGGAGGCACAGAGGAAGGACCAAAAGCTGTAACAATTTAAATGGTATAAATAATATGAATAAATAATGCACAAAGAAAAATATAACTTTAAATATGCAATGTACAAGAATATAAATAATGACTATACAAATACTTACAAATTGAAATATACATACCTGGTACTCTAGGATGAGGAGGTGTAAACTCACCCAAACCTGTAAGAATTTTATGCATAAGAATCAATGCACAATGAAAGTACAACTTTAAATATACATACCTGCTACTAGAGGAGAAGGGACAAAGGAAGAACCAGAAGCTATAACAATTTAAATGGAATTAATAATATGTATAAATAATACACACAAAAAATACCAAAGAAAAATATACATACCTGATGCCGCAAACAAACCCCTCCCACGGCTGCTCCTCCTCCCAGAACTGGAGCCCGATTGTGCTCCACGCACTATATCATCATAGGGAACATAAAAAACTAATGTTCATTAGTCAATTGCTTGTATTGAAAGTGGGCAACTTTAAATATACTGAACAGATGTGAAAAAATTCTACCCATTTTTAAATGATATCTATCTCCTGCTTAGATGATGACGATATATCTAATTCAGCCCCATCTTTATCATCATCTTCACATTCATCATTGGTATATTCCTCCTCCTCATCAGATCTTTCACATTCAATATCTATTGGCCCTCCACTACTCCTTTTTATCTCATGTGGATCGACTTTTCCGACCTCATTTCTTTTAGACAAGGAAATTGACGCTTCAGATTCATCTTCTCCAATATGAGCTATCAACTCTACATTTTCAACCAGGTCTTCTTGAAGGAATTCGGCGTTGACCTCTTCAGGTGTCTGATCAGTCATGTCCAATTCATAATTAGAGAATAGTCTTGACTTAACTCTGCAAACTGCCCACCAATCATTTTTTTCTTTGTTCGTAGATAATGGCTACCTTGTATAGTACACCTGCTGGGCTTGTGTGGCTAAAATGAATGGCTTATAAGTATTCAATTTCGACTTATGTTTAAGCTCGACAATCCCATGCATTGTGTCATTTCGAATGGAATTCGGATCAAACCAATGACACTTGAACAAGAATATATAATTGTCCTGTCCTAGATATTGCAATTGTAAGATCTCCTCTACAATACCATAGTAGTCATATTCACTTTCATTGTATGTACTTCCTTTAACACATACGCCACTGTTCATGGTAGACTTTCTCTGCCCATAGTCTTTTGTATGAAATCTATACCCGTTCACAATAAATCCAGGATAGTTCTGTGCAATTTTCGATGGGCCATAGGCTATCTGACGAACTCTTTCATCAGTAATTAAACCTTGTTCAACCTACGTATAGAGAAGACTAGTTAAAAAGTGAACATAACTTATCTTTCGTACTCTTTGAGCATGTACACTTATGCATTTTCTTAGCCATAAGGCCAATGACTTCTCTCGTTCTTTTTCAACCTCATAATCAGTGAGATGTGGATTTCTTTGAATTATTTCTGAATCAAATTGTCTTCAACATGAATGGAAGACCACCTTCAATAGCTAGAATAAGGGCAAAGAAGTTATATATACAATAAATTGTGATTTTAGCACTTACTCAACATAACACTCTAGCCCAGCACAATTTAAAATAATATATATCTCTGCGTCGCATGACTCTCTATCATCCAGCATGTGAGTTCAAGAACATTCGAAGGCACGTCTAGGATGATTAAATATGGAGAGTCGATCTGAACACACAGATTCTCCCCCATCATCATTACGTGGAGGTTGAGTACGATGAGTTTGTATGTCTTCTTCAAAGTACATCGAACAAAAGTTTGAGATTTCCTCCATAATGTATGCCTCAGCAATAGAACCCTCCACTTTTGCTTTATTTCAGACTTTCATTTTAAGATCATGCATACACCTACATCAACAATGTACAAGACAAATGGGAAACATATCATATATAAGGTGAAATTCTAAGATGAAAAAAGTTAATATTCGCATATACCTCTCAAATAGATACATCCATCGATATTGTACTGGTCCTCCTACTTTAGCTTCATATGGTAGATGTACGAGTAAATGCTCCATCGAATCGAAGAATGCAGGCAGAAATATCTTCTCCAACTTGCATACGATGGTGACCACATTCTTTTCGATAGTTTGCACATCCTCAAGCCTGAGTTTTGATGCATACAACATCGTGAAAATTTGACTCATCTCAGACAATGCTCCCCATAGAGGCTTCGACAACATGTCACGAAATGCAATAGGTAGCAACCTTTGCATGAACACATGGCAGTCATGACTCTTCATTCCATATATTTTTCCCTCACTGATGTTGATAGAACGAGCAATAATAGACACATAACCGTCAAGAAATCTGAACTCTTTCAGCCACTGACACACTTCCTTTACTTGTCCTCCTCCAAGCACATAAACGGCTTTTGGATTAATTGATTTCCCATTTACTTCAACAAGTTCTAACTCTGAACGTTTACAAAGCATGGACAAGTCCAAACGTGCATTCCCGTTGTCCTTTGTTTTACCTTTTATGTCCATAACGGTGTTGAACACATTATCAAAGACATTTTTCTCGATATACATCACGTCTAGATTGTGCCACACAAGAAGAGTCGACCAATAAGGTAGCTTCCAGAAAATGCTTCTCTTCACCCAGTTGTGCTCCTTCCCAAAACCTGAAAGGTGTCAGGTACTTCCCATCAGTTGTGTGATATCTGGCAAATTTTCTACACGTGCTGCCATATGATGACCGGACAACCTCTCGAATATAACTTCATCTCGTTCCATTCTGTTCTTTAGGAATGCATGTTTTTGTCTTATGAAAGGGTGATCAGCTGCTAAAAACTATCGGTGGCAATCAAACCACCAGACTTCCCACCATGTTTAAGTACAAATGATTTGGTATTATCCATACAGTAAGGACATGCTAGCCTTTCATGTGTGCTCTAACCAGATAGCATTCCATATGCAGGGAAATCACTTATCGTCCACATCAATGCTGCCCCCATGGTGAAATTTTGCTTTCTAGATGCATCATAAGTATTGACCCCCTCAGTCGATAATAATTTCAATTCATCAATCAATGGTTTGAGATAGATGTCTATATTTTTTGTAGGACTTTTAGGACCAGGAATCAATAATGACAGGAACAAATTCTCTCGCTTCATGCACATGCTCGGAGGAAGGTTGTATGGTGTCACGAACACTGGCCAGCTGGAGTAGGAAGCCATTGAACCTCCAAATGGATTGAATCCGTCAGTGCACAAACCAAGCCTCACATTACACGACTCCCTTAAGAAGATAGGATGAGCATGGTTGAAATGAGTCCAAGCTTCGCCGTCTACAGGATGGCTCATAATATCCTCGTCTCGACGTACTCTTTTTGTGTGCCACCTCATATGTCGTGCTATCTTTGAAGACATATACATCCACTGCAGTCTGGGTGTAAGGGGGAAATATCGCAATGACGCATAAGGTATATCCTTTCCCCTAATATTGGCCCCTCTTTTAGGTTTAAACCTTTCATGATGGCAAATAGAACATGATACCTTATCTGCATCCTCTTTGTGATACAACATACAATGATTATGACATCGATCTATTTTCACATATCCAAGTCCTAAATCATTGACCATTTCTTGGCACGATACAAATTTGGAGGCAACTTCTCATCTTGAGGTAACATGCTCTTGATGATGAGGAGGAGACGATCAAAGCAATTCTCACTTATATGAAATTCAGATTTCAAGTTCAGCAACTGTGACACCATTGACAACCAAGTGTGTTTTTGACAACCATCCCAAAATGGCCCATCAACATCCTTAAGTAACTGATAGAATCTTTCGGCTCCCTTGTTCGACACGTTTTCAGCGTATACAGGATCCTCATGTACATTGAATGTGGGACCAACAACATCTACAACCATATCCACATACGTACTTGTGCCTTCCACATTACTAGGCTCATTCGACCAGAGCTCCCCACCTTGACATGTCCAATTCATATAACCTTCAACAAACCATTTTCTGTATAAGTGGCGTTGAACCTCCCATAGTGAATTCCACTTCAAATTTTTACAAATCATACAAGGACATTGAATGCAACCTTCACTGTCTACTATTGCATTTGGATTTCCCAATGCACACTGAATGAAAGTCTCAACTCCGACCCTAAACTCCACAAACACCACATGATCAACTATTCTACGATACATCTATGAACGGTCTGAAGCCATTTTTTTCCTACACCCAACCAATATTAACAGACAAATAACTTTAAAATTCAAACACACACATCCTTCGACGCAACCAAAATGAATAGGAAGGATATATTATTTAGATTATCACTTTTTACCCATCTGTGAATATTTGATCGCACTCAGATGGCCATTTACTATGTGTTTGTATAATTTGCTGAAAATTTCGACAACATCTCCCCACACCTCTTCGATATACCAAAAATATTTATTGATTAAGATATTTTCTTAAAAACTTACTAATAAGTGGTTAAGAAAATATTCTAAATCAATAATGGTATATCAGAGAGGAGTGAGTAGACGCACCTGAAATTTTCAACAAATAATACAAACACATAGTAAATGACCACCTAACTGCGATCAAACATTCATAGACTGTCCAAAATGGGACAATTCAAGACTTTAAGTTAGATATACACGTTCTCATCATTGAAAATAAGACTCGTGCACATCAATCCCAAAGTCTTGAACAGGAAGGTTCATTGACACAGGCTTAACACGCTCTCGTGAGGTGTGTGTAGTGATAAATTGCTATACATACATAGATCAAATTTAAAAACCACATAAATATGAAAGGAAAATGAAAACAAAATATTACATGTGAACAAGTGCAATATTAAACCAAATTCACACATACATGTAAATGAATTACATTAAAGTAAGAACTGCAATACTAATGAAGAAAAAAAAATTCGTAGTAAAAAATTTTCTTACAAGGCGTTGAAAAACTTCAAAGAAAAATAAAAAGGGTGCACTAGCCCTGTGTTCCTGAATTTCACCTACTCGCTGCAAACCTTCATAAACACCTATTAACACTCCGTGACTCCTCACAGATGCATGTTTGCCAAACATGCACTAGAGTCGCAAATGTGAATAGGCATTCATGAAGGTTCGCAGCGGCTCCATGGGCAAGTAGGCATTCCTTCTCCATTTCTCCAAACCTGATCCACCAAATCTTTTCCTGTTAGCTACTGGTTGCCGTGTAAGTAGGTGAAATTCAGGAACACAGAGCCAATGCACCCACTTTTTTTTTTCCTTTGAAGTTGTTCAACACCTTGCAAGAAATATTACATATAAACAAGTGCAATACTAAACAAATACATTAAAATAAGAAGTGTAATATTAATCATTAAACTGAAAGTGAACAATTAAACGTAAACTAAACTAATATCTAGAAGGAAGAGTTTGCATTAATTTGTTTTTCCTGAATTGGGATGTATACCTCATTGGTGTTTGTATTTGTCTTCTTTACAAATGCCTCTCCCATGGCTAATAAGTGGTGTGTAACACACTTCTAAACACCTATCCCATAGCTCCAAGGGAGTTGGGGAGGGGAGAGGATTGTGACTTCCTGCACATTAAAAATTCACAATGACCTTGAACTAGGGTTGTGTCCTCTTCCTACATGCCATTAATTCATTCATATTAGGGGTTGTGTCTTCTAACAAAAACCCACTTTATAGGGGATAAAATTTTTGTTTACTTAGTTTGTTATTTTTGTGGGTGCAACTATCTAAATCAAATTATAAGAACTTCTCTATTAAAGTGAAAAAAAAACTTAAAATTTTCTATTTAATCATACTCTAGCCTATCTCATATATATAAGAAGCCAAGACCCTAGCCAATAAATTGAATTCATTTCATGGTTTGTGCAAGGTGACCTCATCCATTTCATGGCAGATAACATTAGGTCCCCCCCCCCCCCCCCCCCAAACACTATTTGGGGCTTATAGATGGTCCTAATACAAACAAGAAATCGAATTTATCAAAGGAGAACTTGATATGGAGCACATATGAGTCATTAGTTAGGTCCCCCCCCCCAACTAATTCTATGTGCCACGCATGGTATACCTACTATATAAAAAATATATTTTAAAAAAAATCATTATATATATTTTAAGATATATAAATATACATTAAATATTTATATTTAACAACTTTCTGTGCATCGCACGGGCATAGAACTAGTTCATAATATATTCTTATGTTAAATCTAAAAAGAAATCATAATATAAATAAAAAGAGACATTACAATTATACAATCATGCAAAAACACACAAATATGATATTATAAACACAATGTGAAAAAAATTGCCATTACAATAGTTCACCAAAATTAAACATATGAATGTGTGTGTGTGTGCATGTGAGAGGGGGGGCGGGACTGTGACAGTGTGTATGTGTCTGTCTGTGTGTGCATGTGTGAGAGAGAGAGAGAGATAGATAGAGAGAGAGAGTGGCATGACTGTGAGAGAGAGAGAGGAGGGGGTGGGACTGTGACAGAGTGTGTGTGAGAGAGGGAGAGATGACTATGTGTGAGATAGAGAGGAGAGGGGGGCGGACAGTGTCTGTGACAATGTGTGCGTGTGTGTGTGTGAGAGGGAGAGATAGATAGAGAGAGAGAGAGAGAGAGAGAGCAGGGGGTGCTTGGGACTGTGAGAGAGAGAGTGTGTGTATTTGTGTGTGCGTGCGTGTGTGAGAGAGAGAGACGGAGGGAGAGGGATTGGGAGATGGCGCCAGACAGGGAGCTCCCACCCCCACACTGCACGCCCCTCCCCCACACCGCTAGTCGCCCCCTCCCACAGCCGGAACACCCACCCCCTCCCTCCCCACCCACAGCCATCCTCCCTCCCCCCTCCCACAGTCGGCCTCCCTCCCGCCTCCGACAGTTGGCAACACCCACCCCCTTCCCTCCCCACCCACAGCCGGCCTCCCTGTCCCCTCCCACAGCTACCTCCCCCCTCCCACACACAACAGAGAGAGAGAGAGGCCATAAAGATAGAGAGAGATAGAAAGACAACTTACCCACGATGGCGGCGCTGACGGGGTTCGAGGACGACGGTGCTATCCTGTGCAAGGGGTGTCGGCGGCGCTGTCTGGTGGCGGGGGTGACGGCGGCGACCTCCGGTTCGGGCGAATAAGAGAGAGGGAGAAAAGAGGAGAGACAAGGGAGCATCGGCGATGGTGTGGTGGCGCGAGCTCAGCGTCGGAGAAGAGAGGAGAGGTGTTGGCGAGAGAGAGGGAGAGAGAAGAGTGGATACCGACGGTCGGGGTGAGGCGGGGGGGGGGGGGGGTTTAAAAGAGATATAGCGACCGAATAGCAACCGAAACATTTTGGTCATTATTCGGTCGCTAAACCCATATAACTATTCTGACCGAAATATTTCGGTCACAATTCAGTCTCAGATTTGAGACTGAATTGTGACCAAAATATTTCAGTCACAAAGTTTCACCCGTAAGCCCGCCAATGGATAGTTCTAGTGACCAAATTTTTTCTGGTCACTATTCGGTCTCAAATCTGAGATTGAATAATGACAGAAATATTTCGGTCACAAAGTTTCACCCGTAAGCCTGCCAACGGATAGTTATAGTGACCGAGTTTTTTCCGATCACTATTCGTTCTCAAATCTGAGACGGAATTGTGACCGAAATTTTTTCGGTCACTAAAACTAAAACTTAGTGACCGATATCTTTTAGTCACTATTCGGTCTCAGATCTGAGACCAAATAGTGGCTGAATAGTTCGGTGTCAGATTCGGTCTCTATTGACGCCATTTCTTGTAGTGACGTGTTGGTCCCCATCTAGTCATGTGTTTCCAGTGCCTCACTTTAGGGAGCTCAGACCGGGGTCCCTAAAGGTGCTAGGCTTGGGTATGTAGCATGATGGTGGTCTGTAGAGTGGTGTTGGTTGGTTTCATAGTTCTTTGGCCTTTGCAGTGTGGTTATGGAGCTACTGTTGAACCTTTCATCCTTGACCGCAAGATTTAGAGCTGCTTCTCGTGTTGTGTTGTCTGGGTTGGATACTAGAGTCATGAACCATTAGTCTTTACCTACGTGGCAACTTCTAACTCGAGTTTTCCAGTAGTTGTGGTTGTGAGTTGTGACTCACAGACTATGGTTTCTATTTGTTAGTTATGTTATGTGCTAGTGGTGCAGTTGTGTGATTGTGGTTCTGTTGTGGTACCTTTTGGTTTCAGGTACCCGTACCCTTCGTGGGTGGCTAGTTGTTGTGGTGGACTAGTGTTCTTGTCCTAGTCTTGTTGTTCACTTTTGTATCACCCCAGAAAATTTAATTACATAAAAATTCCAATAAATGGAAATAAATAATTTCCATAATATCAAAGTATTTAAGCATACGTATCATTATCGTATGTGCTAAATCACATCAGAAAATTTCAAAAAAATTATAAATAAACCCCACACATTATTCCTAAGTGTTCCATGAAGAAATTGGTGCAACGGAAAATCCGATTAACCAAGTGTACTTTACATGGTGGCCGATTATCCAAATAAGGAAACGAGTCGAAAAACCGTTAACACGGAAATACGACGCAATCATAAATTAAATAAAAATATTGGAGAGACTTCCAACATTATATATTAATGACCCAATATCATAATTGGGCCAATGGACAACATTTGGCCCAAAAATCAAATGAAGCAAGAAAATACATGGAAATTCGTAACCCAAATAGGCTGAAATTAGGAAAAGGCAATTAGGGTTGAATTAGGATGCAATCATGCATTTTTGGCAACCCAAATTTGTGCCTAGCCATCCTTTGGGATTGATTTATGGCCAAGGCACTCCAATGGAGGAAGAAATCCTCAAATTAGGGAAGTAATATGCTGAACCCGCAACTTCCTTTTCCTTGTTGCAATAGGACTCCTAAACACCATGGTTTCTTAAATACTCTCCACCAAACCCCAGGGTCGAGTTTTAAAACTTGCTGGGGCTGTGTGGAGGAGTTCTTGGTGGCTGGGGAACGACCACAAGAAGGTCATCTTCTTCCCCTGTTCATCTGCTACGACCTGTGCAACCTGTCCACTTGGAGTCGAGCAAAGGTAGGGTAAACCTAAATCCCATCGTGCAACACTTAAACCCCTAGAAATAGGGTCAAGTCTGCGTTCTAACCCAAGTTAAATGCACAATTTTCATGCAGTACGCTAGGATTATTAGGCGTTCTTCAACAGACGGTCAGAACGAGGGTCTTCTGAAAAACAGAACTTCATCAACCCAGAAGGAAGGTTTTCTTAGGCCAAACATTAACAAGTCTTATACTAATGTGTAGAGCATCAACTTAACTTTCGTTTCCCACTAATTTCATTGAATTCCAATGAGTACATGTAGAGTTATAGGCGTTTTGCCAAAGTCACGCATGTCTGAGATTTTTTATGTTCGTGTTGATTTATCACGCATCTCGAGATCATTTAAAATTATTTAAAAATCATAGTTCTCTCCTCTGTCATGTTCCCAACAACTTTCTTGTTGAGACTTTTGTCCGAAAAGCCCTAGTTTAGATGATATAAGCGTTGCATGGACCGAACCCCTGAGTTTCTGAGTTTCTCTGCATTTTCGGTAAGAACTTTGAACTGCGTCCGGTCCAGAGGATTTGTTTCAAGGGTCTGGTATCGCATCGCTCAGGGGTGACACATTTTAGTTAATCACAGCCATTTGGTACGACGCGATTCACGCGCGGACCGGCCAATGGCCCGCGTAGGTCTGCGCGCCGCCTGGGAGTCAGCGCCGGTCTGATCTGCGCATACCCTGACGCATTTCAGGCAGTTTTACCGCCCAAGCTTTTATTAAAGGAATTTTCTTGAATGCGTCCATTTCCACCGACATGAGTCAAGCATGAACACGGCCATAAGGGTGGATGCAATTTGGAAACTTCGCTATTTCACTGGCTTTCTCTGTACACTGTGTTTTAAAGTGCGTCCACTATGTTGGACGCATATTTCAAAGCTTACCCGAGGTCTTTTTAACATGGTATCGAGTGTGTGATTTGCACGCCTTGGGTCTGATCATTACATGATGTCTGTTTAATGGCGTAAAAGTGTTTAACCCATTTAAAAGTTCTAATTATGTGAATATTATTTTAATTACTTTCTTAATGATATGATCATTCATGAAACTTGTGATTCTCTATTGTTACTATTCTAGCTTGATTAAAATGATAATTTGTTATCTTAAAATCTTACAAACCATGATTAGTTAAAGTGCATAGTTTCATGTCATGCCATCATGTTAAGTGCTTTCC
This sequence comes from Colocasia esculenta, assembly GCA_014218235.1. Classification (NCBI taxonomy): domain Eukaryota; kingdom Viridiplantae; phylum Streptophyta; class Magnoliopsida; order Alismatales; family Araceae; genus Colocasia; species Colocasia esculenta. The sequence goes on along the minus strand of CM024753.1, from coordinate 60,212,849 downwards.
GCAAGTTTGAAACCGATGGATTGTGGATTGAGATGCGTACATCACTACACACTTGCACATCTAGGCAGCCCTTTCTTGGGGATTTGGAAGCTTTCTATCGGTCATTCCGAATCGGTAGACTAGCAACCTTTTCTCTAAGACCTCCGTAAATCTCCGATCTCCGTGGATTCCCACATGGAGACCGAGTTGGTTGTACCATTGAAGTCCCCTAGAGATAGCATGCACTTCCTCTCTCATCTTGTTCTCGTGAGTGTGATTTACAATCTAGACTAAAGCCATTAATGTAAAGACTGAACTAAAGTATAAATCATACCGTTATGCTGCCAAATTTATCTCTTCACCATTGTTATCATGAAATCATGTTCAATTTCCTTATTACTTGTTCTCATCATCATCATGAACATGACATTACACATGCTTACTTATTGAAACTCTTATTGGCCATTATTAATGACTGTGGGTATCTACATTTAAAATTTAAGTGAGATGCTGACTGGGCACGGCGAGTGTCCAAGGGCTCCAGTCTAGCCCCAATGATGGAGAGTCATAAATATACTGTTAACCATGGGGTATAATGATTACTGGCGTTGCATCTGCATTGGGAGTCGTGCGTGTCGTGTTGAATGACAGATACAATAACCACATACACGTGTCCTGGTATACATTCTTGTTGGATCTTTCCTTGGTGTACATTAGTGTCTACGTGCCTGATTAAGTGAATCGTGTTAAACGTTCGTGCTCGTGCGTGCTTGCTTGCATGATATGGCCAATTTATTGCAATTAGTGATATCATGCGTTCTTGACATCAAGTGAAATGTTGCGTGCTTGTACAAAGTGATCTATTGCTAGCTCTATCTTGTTATCTTGTTCAAGGTCTTGCTCTATCATGATCACTCTATCTAGCTTGTTCATGTATCATGTTTTAATGAGTTTTATTCGCACATGCATATCATGACATTCATCGTGCTTACCAAGTTCTAAATTGTTAATCACTTATATCATTGCCCGCACATTGAGATATAAATCCTACTGGGCTAGTTTGCTCATCCCTACTTTTAACTATTCTAGGTGATTATGACATTCAAGAGGAAGAGCAAGTCAAGGATGGGAATGCGTCCGAGTGATGAGCGTTCCAACTATTAGTCTAGTTATAGTAGTTTGCTTGAGTGTTAGATTCATGTAGTAGGAAGTGAGGAATAAATGTACTTTTTCTTTTTATTGAGTCTTAGTCTTGTATTAGTTCCTTTGAAACAAATATGAGATTTGAATACAATTTCCATTGAGTTCAATATTTGGGCCCTATAATGATGTATGTTGTTATGCATTTAGTGTGTGCTAGCTAGAGGCTTATTTGCCGACTGTTCACGTCTCAAGATATCGACTCGAATTATCCAAATCAATTTTCCGTTGCGTAATTCTCGGGACGTAACAACTTTACTGTATGTGAGCTGGTTTCAGGTACCTGTATGGCTTGTGGTTATCGGTTTCAGCTGTTGTGGTGGATTGGTGTTCTTGTGCTAGTCCTATTATTCTCTTTAGTGTATGTGAGCGGTGTTAGCTAGCAAGCTTATGTTTAAATGCAGATTATTTATGTTTATTGTCTACACATATTTATTTCAGTGGTTCTTTTGTTAGCATTTCCAGTAAGACCCATTGTGGTTGAGGTTTTTGTTACCTTCCTTTGGTTTGGATTGTCGTTGTTTTGGGAGGTCCCTGCTGAGCTAGTGATTTTTGAGGTTCACTCACCTACAGTTCCTTTCATGTGATAGGAGTATGTTTGGCTTGCAGTGGTATTGTGGTAGACTTGTACCATCAGCAGTTGAGTTGTAGTTGTTATAGTGTGAGCTTCTGCTCCCTCGGGGTATGCTCCAGGTAGTACTTTTTCTCTTGGACATGTAATAATGTATTGGGACAGTGTAATTTGTTGCTAATGAGTATAAGCACATGTACTTTCTTATATATTATGCTCTTGTGCTTGTCTTTTATATTCCCACTAGACACGTGTGTGAACTATCCCTTGCGAGACTTCGATCTGTTCGCCGAAGGCGGGCCTGGATATAGAACCTTCTTGGGCATAAATATTCAGGGTCACTACAGTTGGTATCAGAGCATAGTCCAGATAGAATATGAAAAGACATGAAGGTTACAATGTCCCAAGACATGGTTTAATGTTCACTACTGGTAGTAAGTCTATAGTTTTATGTGGTTTCCACGTGAGTTTTTGGTGTGTAAATTATGTGTATGTGTTTGTGAGATTGGCAGTTGCTAGTGGTTGCTGAGAATTGGTACGGTTCATAGTGGTACATTTTATGTGGTTATATCATTCTTCTAGTTTTTTGTAGAAAGATATAGTGGTTTGGAGATTCTCAACTATGGAGATTGAAGGAATTATAATAGAGATTTTTGAGGTACTTGTTGCTTGTGTTAATAAATGTTGGAAAGTAAGATAGATAGCAAGATGACTAGTGTTCTGAGAGATAGAGATGATTGTATGAATAGAATTGTTTTTCAGAAGATGTACAGTTGATCAGGAAAGTAATAGTTTATAGCAGTAGGTTTGAGAATAATGTTGGTACAAGTGATAATAGTGATAGGAAGTTTGGTATAAAGATCAGTAAAAGTGTGTGTAGATGTGAGTAGTCTGTTATAGAATGAATAGAGGAAGATGAGTGTTGGGTTAAGTTTCTTGAGTATTTTGAAGAAAGGCCATTCAATTGGCAAGTGGCAATTTATGATGATTAAACAGAAAGATCTGTCAGGAATTGCTGTATTAAAGATACGATCAGTAATGTTTAATAGCTATGCACAGTATGTGGTAAAAGAAAGGTAAAGCATATATTAGAAAAAGATTGAAGTCAAGAATGTTGAGAGCAAGATAAAGCTATGTACGTAAGAGTAGAAAGGGGTAAGTCAGTTGAGAAATAGATAAGGAACGGTCAGGCTGAGCAGAATAGAAAGATAATGTTGGCCCACTTGGTATGACAGCAAGACTAACCTAGAGGGGGGGGGGGGTGAATAGGTAATCTGAAAAACCGAAACAAAATCACTACTTGAAAACTTCGGTTAGTGAATGTAGTTGTGTGAGGAGATAAAGAATAGCAGTGTAGTTGCAAATAAACAATCACACAAATAGACACAAGAATTTATCCTAGTTCGACCCTTCCCACATGGAAGTCCTACGTCCAGTGTAAGGCCCTCGAATTTTGGCCTATTTGGGTTAGATTTTGGTCGTGTGATGTATATATATATATATCTTATGTATTTAATTGAGTACATGTGTGTATATGTGAATAAGTATTTATAATTTTACATGTATATGTGTATATATATATATCGTATACATTTAACAATTAAGTTATATGTATGATACATTGTATGTATGTACCTCGTGTAAGCAGAATTACTACAATTATGTGTTCTGGTAGAAAACCCTTTTGGCGTCAACATGAATTGACGTTAAGGGGAGGTCAGCATCCACATCGACGGACGCTAACCCCAGTTAGGCGGCCAAGGATCTAGACGTCTACTTCCCCAGATCTGTAGCGCTTCAAATCCAGAAACGACCGCGATTTTCTCGGGCCTTGTTTAGGAAACCATCCCCCAACGGTCATCCATCCCACCTACGCATACCCAAGACCCTGAGGTTGTATAAAAACAACTCTTAGCGGCTGGATTGAGTCTTTTTGCTCTTTGGGCAAAAACCCTAAAACATTGTGCGAACCTAAAACTTTGAACTCTTTGATCCAGCGATTGGAGGCTTCTTCCAGCGTTTTACCACGACTGGGAGGAAGTCTGGACATAGAGGAAGGCTTCCCCGACGACGGTGTACCATCTGCATCATCACAAAACCAGTTCAGGGAAGGATTTGAAGGCTTCTTGGCACTGGCCGAAGAGAGCATCATCGGCAAATAATTCCCTTTAACGATTTTTCTAGAGGCAAGTAACCCTTTACCATTCTTCATACATGCGTCTAGTAGGTCTTAGGTATTTTTCAGGATTTTGTTCGTGTCTTGGAACCCCCGTTCTCCCTTGTTTTTGTGAGTTCTATCTGCATTTCTGTAGACAGGAACTTAACGGCAATATTTGCTGCCGTTAAGATGAGAGGTTGGCGGCAACCTTTGCTGCCGTTTACCTGGTTGGCGGCCACCAGTGTGCCACTGAGTACTTCAGGCAGTGATAGTGTGCTTGTCTGACCTTTTTAATCTATTTTCTGGATTTCCGAACATGATGATATATTGTAAAAATACTATATTGTTAAGTACCTCTAGTGGATCATGCCATGTGATTATGATGAATTTTCGTTCATTGCACTATTTATTAAAATTCTGAAATGATTTGTTGGGCATGTTTTAGTCTTATTAAATTACTGTTCATGTGGATCTGTGTTTAATTAGAATGTCAGGGAATTTCTGTAAGGTGTACATATGTATCAGGTCATGCCATGAAATTTAGGCAAATTTATGATTTCTATGTGAATATTTAGAATTTCTAGAATATAGAATAGTGAGTATGCATTTTCTGTTTAAAATTTCAAATAAAAAGTGTGATACATGTTAAAATACCAGAAATTTTAGGTGATATAATGACTGCTAGATACAAGTTGTAGAACTGTGAAATGCCTCTGTAACACCGTGAATCATGCTTAATTGGCTTAGTCTCTCTCTAGATTCCTAGAGAGAGAAGCTCTGGGATTTTAGTGTCCTCGGGTTGCTCTTCCTTGCTCGTCGCTGGCCCTGGGGGCTAGCGGGGGCACCTGGTTCCTATTCCATGGTTGTTCTATTGGGATCTACAGATGGTGTAGCTGGGGGCCTTGCCTCTCCTGGACAGAAATCTTATGCTCAGATCATATCATCTACCAAACCGCCTCCATCCATCAGCATTGGGATCAAGCCTCCAAGCTTCACTAACTCTGGGGAACCGGCTGTGTTTTTCTCTCGTGAAGAGGTGAGTAAATCCATACAAACAATCATACTTGCATTGATTGCTCGATGTCCTTATGTTTGATGTTCCATCCCGGAGTTCAAATCTGTGCTATCTCGAAGACTGCTTCTCAAGGGAGACTTTATAGTCAGTGTTCTTAATAAGCGGCACTTGTTATTGCGTTTCGAAGAGGCGGTTGATTATCTGAAGGTCATCATGCGTAGGAACCTTTATGTTAAAGGTTTGTTGTATAGGTTTTTCAAATGGGATCCTCATTTCGACTTTAACGCTGATCCCACCGTTATTCCTATTTAGATTGGTCTCTCGATGCTTCCTGTTAATTACTACTATGAGGATTTCTTGAAGTCCATTGCTGGCAATCTTGGCCATGTTCTAAGAATATATGAACCTACCATGACTCTCACAGAGACAAAGGAAGCATTTGTGTGTATAGAACTTGATATTCTTAAACCCAGACCGGAGAGGATATGGATCGGTTGTGGTGCTGATGGGTTCTGGAAGAAGATCAATTACGATGGTATTCCTGCGGTTTGTTCGTTTTGACACAAGCTGGGTCATGAAGATTCAGACTGTCACAAAAAGAATAAAGAACCTGTGTTGCAAACGCAGACAAATAATTCTGTCCCCCAGGTTCATCAAGTCCAGATGGAAGCACCCATGCAAGTGCCAGCGAAGAGGACTTGGCGCCAGAAAACTACTAAGGAGGAACCCAGTCGTCTCTTGTCAGGAAGTAGGTTTTCGATTCTTGATGAAGGAAAAGAACACGATGATGAGAATCATGTGTTTAATGTTAGGTGTTATTACAAAACCCGGTGTCAGAGCTGGAGAACATTGTTGCTGACGAGGTGCAAGGCTTGCATGGTGAGGATACTCTGCATGGGTTGCAACAACATGCAGAGGGGTGCAATTCTGATGTGGAAGCTGATGCCCATGAAACTTATGAAAGACATACTCCGGTGACGAACAAGGTGACCAGTTCGTCTTCTCCGGTGATGGTGGTTGAGGAAGGAAGCGAGATCTTGGAATTGAATAATGTTGATTCTTCTGATTTATTTCCAAAACCTGCTTATGACCACCTTCAGAAGGCTTCCATTATTGCAGCTAATGAAAATATATTCATGCCACATTTTGTTACTGCCGAAGATACTCACATTCATAAAAAGATTGGTGCAACTACTAGGTCTCAGACCAAAGCTGCGGGTGCTCACTATGGTTATGTTTCCTCATGAATAACCCTATCATTTACTGGAATATTAGGGGTATTTCTAACAATGCCTCTAGGAAATCATTACGTAGGATTGTCAACTCTAATAAGGCTGATGTTGTTGCTATAGCTGAACCAATGGTTCCCTTAAGTCGGGCTGCCTCCTTGTGAAAATCCGTTAGCATGCAGGGTTTTGCTAGCAATGTTGGGGAGGATTCCAAAATATGGGTTTTCTGGCAAAACATATCCATACAGGTCTTCTCCTCCTCTGATCAGAATATTACTTTATCTATTATTAAAAAAGGTCAGGGTATTATGATGGTTACTTTTGTGTATGCTAGCTGTAATGCTTCCATCAGACGATGCTTATTTGATGATCTCATCACTTTATCTGATACTGTTACTATTCCCTGGATCATAGGGGGGGATTTCACTTGCATTTCTAAACCTTCTGAGATGTTTGGAGGTCGCTTTAGTAATATGCAGGCCATGGTGGATTTTAATGCTTTTGTGCATGCTTCTTCTCTAGCTGATGCAGGCTATGCTGGTTCACACTACACTTGGGTTAACAATCGCACTGGGCAGGCTTCAGTTAAAGCCAGACTTGACCGCTTTCTTATTAACAATGAGTTTGGTAATAGTTTTCCTGGGTTTAGCATTAAGCATCTCATTAGATGCAACTCCGACCATTCTCCTTTGCTGGCTTCTCTTGTGGAAGAACCTCATGCTCCAGCCAGGTTTATTTTCCAGGCCATGTGGACTTCTCACAATTCTTTCCACGATATAGTTAAACTGGCCTGGAATGAAAACTTCACCCGGCATCCTAACCCTTTAACCACCCTTTTCATGAAGCTTAAAGCAGTCAAAAAGGTTATGTGTGAATGGAATAAAAATGTCTTTGGTAATGTGGAAGAAAATGTTAAGCTTATGGAAAATGAAGTTAGAATCAAATAGGATCAGTTTGATAGCAGTCCCACACAGGATATCTGCTCTGCTCTGGGTGAGGCAACTGCAAACCATAAAAAAGCTCTTCAGTGTATGGATACGTTCTGAGCCCAAAAAGCCAGAATAAATTGGATGGAAAAAGGGGATAGAAATTCGGCTTTCTATCATGCTGTTGTTCAGGGTAATCGTCGGAGAAATAAAATTCAATGAATTCAAATTGATGGGACCTGGACTGAGAACCAGGATGATATTCGTCAAGAGGGAGCTCGTTTCGTTCAAAATCTAATACAGTCCTCTGACCATTCGGTTGATCACTCCCTTCTTGAGTTTATTCCCCATATGATTTTTGATCATTAGAATTTGACTCTCTGTGTTTCTCCCACTTTGGAAGAAGTTAAGAAAACGGTTTGGAGTATGAATGGTAATAGTTCCTCTGGCCTAGATGGATTTATCGGTATTTTCTTTACTTCCTGCTGGGATATTGTTCAAGATCATGTTTTTGCTGCTGTCAGTGGTTTCTTCAATGGTCATTCTTTCCCTAGAGGGGTGACCTCAACTCTTATTGCTCTTATTCCTAAGAAGGCTCAACCTGCTTCCTTCAATGATTTCAGGCCAGTCAGTTTATGTAATTTTTGTAATAAGATTGTGTCCAAGATCCTCTGTGACAGATTAGTTAATATTCTACCTAGGATTATCTCTGAGGAACAAGGTGCTTTTGTCAAAGGAAGATTTATTCTGGATAATGTGTCCCTCTCCCGTCAGCTTGTGCGAGATGTGGATCGAAAGATCAGAGGAGGTAATGCCATCTTTAAGTTGGACATTCAGAAGGCCTATGATAGTGTTGAGTGGGATTTCTTATTCGCTGTCCTTAAGAAATTTGGCTTTGCTTCCAGATTTGTATCTTATATTGGTATGCTTGTTTCAATTTGTTGGTTCTCGATCTTGGTCAAAGGTACGCATGCTGCATATTTTAAGTCTACTAGAGGTCTTCGACAGGGCGATCCCATTGCTCTTGCTCTTTTTATTATAACGGAAGAAGTGCTTAGCCGAGGATTGAGGAATATGGTCTCTACTGGTCGCTTAATCACTTATGTTGGCCCCAGAGGATGCCTGCCTCCCTCTCACCTGCTCTACGTGGATGATACCTTAATTTTTACCAACGACAGTATTAATAATGTGAAGCGGTTAATGCAATTTCTGGAAAATTATGTTCTTTCTTCTGGCCAACTGATCAACACAGGGAAAAGTCCATTCATGGTCTCCCGGAAGGCTACCATGCAATCAATCCAAAAAATCAGGAACTTGATAGGTTATATGAAACAAACTGGCCCGCTCCAGTACCTTGGTGTTCCTCTAAGACCAGGTAAGGTTCTTATATCTGACTACAAAATGCTTATTGATAAAATCAATGCAACTTTTGACAATTGGAAGGCCAAACTTATCTCTCAAGCTAGACGTATTATCCTCATCAACTCGGTGCTCGCTTCTTTACCTGTTTATTTGACAGCTGCTTCCTACCTTCCTAGAGCTATTATTTCTTACATTGAGAAATGTCCTGCTGCCTTTTTCTGGAACGATACCGATGGATCTTGCCGTCGTCATTGGGTTGCATGGAATAAGATCTAGTGTCCAAAGGTGGAGGGGGGTTTAGGTATCCGGAATATCAATCATGTGCAAACCTCCCTTGATGTGAAACAAATGTAGACTATGCGTCATGGTACTTCCTTATGATCTACATATACTAGAAGGCGGTTTGGTGCTCGAAATTACTCTCATGTTCCTAGAATGCCCAAGCATCTCTGTCTGGCTGCTAACTCCCTTATTCATTCTAATACTAGGTGGATTCATGGAAAAGGAAATAGAATTGACATATTAAATGACACTTGGTATGGGGACCGGCCTCTTGCTGAAACTCTTCAGGGACCCCTGGAATCAGGTATTTCTTTGTAGGAAGTCACTATGGACCTGTCCCATCCTCTTAGGTCCTTAATTCCTCCATAGGTTCTTCATGGCTTATCCTTAACTCAGGATGAGGATAGGTGCATCTGGACTGCTACCTCTAATGGTGAATTTTCCACAAGATCGACTTATGATTTGGTAAGACAGAATGGAATTAGCCGGCCTGCCATCTTAAAGATTTGGCACCATTCCTTCCATCCAAGGGCTTCTTTATTTTGCTGGAAAATCCTTAACAGACTTGTGTCTATGGATGGAAGAATTTCAGAAAGTGGGATTCCCATGGTTTCCAAGTGCCACTGTTGTGTTTCCCCTCAATGTGAAGATCTCAACCATGTCTTTATTAATAGTGAAATTGCAGTTTGCATGTGGAGATGGTTCCTTCCCCTGGTCAGTAGTAAGGTTCACCTTCATCCTCATATCACTACTAGAATTTGGAGTTTTATTCATAATACTAATGTTCATTCCCCTCTTGGATTTACTTCCATATATTGTCTTATCCTCATGCTCTGGGAGCTATGGAAACAAAGATGTGCTGCCATATTTGAAAATAAACAAACCCGGCCTGTAGACATTATTAGGAGTATCAAGCTTCACATTTGTTTTGCTCTTGGGAAAACATCTTTTAAAACTGATCAACCTCTGGTTGGTGATCAACTTCTTCAGTCCTATGGCTTTCTCTATCACTCTGCGGTTAAGAGGATGAAACTGGTTCGCTGGATCCCTCCCCTTGTTGATTCCTGTTTAAATGTTGATGGTGCCTCCAAAGGGAATCTTGGTATCTGTGGTGGCGGTGGTTGCATCCGTGATAGACATGGCAAGATTCTTGTTGCTTTTGCCAATTTCTATGGTGTTGGGAACAACATAATTTCTGAAACAAGGGCGCTATGCGATGGTCTTCGTCTAGCTCATTTCCTGGGAGTTTGCCTTTCTACAATATATTCTGATTCGTCTTCCCTTGTTCAATCAATTCAGCAGGGCAAATGTTTCAATTGGCATATCCAGCGCTGGTGGTGTTCTTCTATGGACTTGTTACATGAAGACCCCACTGCTCTTTCCCATGTGTTCAGGGAGACCAATCAAGTGGCCGACCGGCTTGCTAACCATGTGATCTTTTCTATGTGCAATGAGGTTTTTTGGGGTTTTCATAGATTACCTTTTGCTTGTAGAGGGCCTTTACTGATTGATAGATCAGGTCTACTGAATATTAGACTGATCTAATGGGGTGTCACCCTATTCTTTGTAACTTCTTCTTTCTTTTTTCCATATATAATCATTCGGCCCAAAGTTTCTTGCTGGTGGAGTGGGTCCATTCTCCCCCTCTAGGGGAGGGTGCACTCTCCTAGCTAGGCCTCTAAGGACCGCTTTAATTAAAAAAAAAGAGTATTTGATAATTATGCAGAATGATAGTCTAATTTTCATAAATTGTGAATGATTCCAAAAAAATGTGAAAATTTGTGTATATGATGAGTAACCTCTAGGCAGTTCGTAGTAAAATTTTTCATGTTGTTTGGATAACAGTAAGTCTAGAAAAGGACAATGAGGAACACGTTTAATATAATTGTTAATAAATTAATCAATCTCAATATGATTAGGGTTAGTTTATGATCTGTTTCACATTATAAATAGTAGCATGTTATTGGGTAAGCTGAACCATGAAACCATGAACAAATGAATGCATTAGTGTAAACAAGTGTGTGTGAACAATGTGAACAATATGAAAATTGTATAAACTGTGCCATGGGTGACACTGCTACCTTAAAGGGCTGTGGAACCATACCGTAGTAAAGTCCCTACGGGAAGGTTCATAGTGTGTGAAATCCTATGGGCAAGTAGGATGAAATCCTAGAGGTGGACAAGTACCACTGGTTAGGGTGAAGAGTGCTTCTCCCGGTTCTACGCAGTTAACCAAGATCTATCACTACTTTACCTAGGTGATAGGTATGTGAATGTGATTGTGTGTCCTTCTAGAGGTGGTTTGGACTATGTGTCATGGCATTAAAAGTGAATAATGATCCTTGCTATCCTAGTGAGCCCCTAGTTGTCACTTACCTTGAGCCCATCATTAGCCTTGTTTTGAACCCATTAACAACTCAAATTTCCATGAAATCCCGCCCATTGTCATTTGGAGAGAGTCTTTAGGCCTAAATAACTCTTATTCTTTCATGTGATTGGCTGATAATTCACAAATAATCGATTTTATTGACGCATCGTATCGTAGCGCCGCGTTACTATATCGCGTCGCCAGAGGCCGCTGCGACAGCCCATGCATATTCATGCACATGGGCATACTGTCACGACGCCTAGGTCCGTCGCGTTAGCAAGTCGTGACCCTACAATACGTCGCGACTGCAGCCACGCATGCAGGCCTCCGCAACCACCTCCTATTTTCCCTCCTATGGCTTTATCCCTATCTCCAAGCAATATCTCAGCCCCTTGGGGCGGGGTTTGAGGCTTGGGGACTCTCTTAGAGCTCCCTTGGACTCTCTCACATGAATTTTAATGGGATTTATCTCTCATTTGGATTATTAATCATTTTAAGGGGATATTCTCTCTCAAAAGTCTATCAAAGCAAGGCCCCCTCTCCATGGATGGGCAGAGCCCCATTTTTACCCCGAAGGGCTGCCAAAATTTCCTCTGATCTGGACTTAGACTCGCAGCTCTCCCATTTCCTCTCATTCCCTCACATTCCCACCTCAAAAGCTTGCTCATTTCACATCTATGGAGCATGGAACGTGAGGAGGACGACCCCCCACTTCTTCCAGGAGCCTTTACACGAGCTTTGGACGTCATCACACGCCAGGGAGTCGCTCTAATGGGGCTCTTTCTTTCCTCCCTCCCTTTTCCTCTATTTTCTTCATGCATTTTACTTCATTTCTAGATAGGTTGCATCCCTTCCCATTCCCACGTTTTCCACATACCCAAGGGGTTTAAAAAAACATCCCCAGGTTCGTCCCCACCATGCTCCCTCTGAACGGATACAACACTTAACTTGTTCTAATAGGGTTTCTATTGTTTTCTCTTTGTTTTGGCAGGCACCCAGGCAATATTCCACGAGGAGCTCTTATCCTCTAGCCGGCTGGAGAAAGGCAAGAAGGTCCCATCCATCATCTCCCGTACAAAAGAGAACACGACGGTGGAGGGCGACACGACAAGGAGACGCGTCCTCGAAGGGCGACGCATTATCATTGTCGTAGCGACAGGTAACCCTGCCGCGACACCAAGTCCTCTTCTGTTCTGTTTCCTTTTCCTAGCATAGTTAGCCACCATCATTTCTTTCATTAGGCAACTATCTAGGTGGCGATCACATTCCTCTTTTCCATGCTATTAGATTTGATACATGTTTGTGTATTGGGGGGGGGGGCACAATCCCCGTGATTACAAACAGTAGGGAAAATTGGACAGAAAAAGACAAAAAGAAGATATCCCTAAACAACAAAGCCAAAAGTATACTATGTTGTGCATTGAGTAAGAAAGAGTTCAACAAAATCTCAGCATGTAAATCAACTATAGAGATGTGGGAGAAGCTCAGAATCACATATGAGGGAACTAACAAGGTAAGAGAAACAAGAATAGACATCTTGGTAGTCCAATATGAGAAATTTCCGATGCAACCAGGAGAGTCCATCACACAAATGTATAACAGATTCACTGACATCACAAATGGATTGGCTGGGCTTGGTAAAACCTATGAGATTGGAGATATGGTAAGAAATATATTGAGATCACTACCAACCTCATGGACTCCAAAGTTGACAGCCATAGAAGAAGCCAATGATCTAAGAAAAATGTCACTTGAGAAGCTCATTGGGTCACTAATGGCCCATGAGGTAAACATGGAAAGGCTTGGAGAATCCTCCAGCAAGAAGAAGCATAGAAACACTCTCAAAGCCGATGAAGACACATCTGGTGATGAATCATATAGTGATAAAAGCAATGGGAGCAGCGAAGATGAAGAGGCCTTTCTCTCTAGAAGATTGTAGCATATTCTGGCAAAGAAAAAGTTTCAATCTGGAAGAAGGTACTTCAAGAAAGTTAAAGACCTTAAGAAACCTGAAGTCAAGGATGTCAAGAAGTCCGAACCCATTTGCTACGAATGCAAAAATCCTGGACACATCAAAGCATAGTGTCCAAAGCTGGAGAAGACGGAGTTCAAAACGAAGGAAAATTCAAAGAAGTTTAGAAGGTATAAAAAGAAAGCCATGACAGCTGCATGGAACAATGAGAGTGACTCAGACAGTGAGTCAAGCTCCTGGGTTGAAGAAGAAGAAAAAGCCAATCTAGCTTTCATGGCAAACATTGATGAAAAGGTAACCTCTGACTCATCTTTTACTTCTTGTAATGAATCAAATTTAGATAGCCTAGAAGATACCTTCAATGAACTATACAGTAAGTATAAAGAAGTATGTAAGATATTAAAAACCACCAAGAAAAGTCATGCATGCTTAGAAATCACAAACTCAGATTTAAAATCTGAAACTGAGCAACTAGAAAAACAAATCTCTGAATTAAAAAGAAGAAATGAATTGTTATATGAAGATCTAAAAGTTAAAAATGAACAAATAACAAATCTGGAAAATCAGGAAACCTTAAGTACATTTAAAAAGGAAGTTGACACACTAGAAAAAGATAATGAATATCTAACCAACATAATTGAAAAATTTACAAACGAAAAATCATCTCTAATATTAAAAGGAGCAAGAAGATCTGGTAAGAAAAAACATGGTTTAGGATATATTCCACCAGATAATGAAGAAATCATCATACATCCTAAAAACTATCCAAAGCCAAAATTTGTAGCTGAACAAAATACTAAATATAAATCTAACATTAAATACAAATCAATTAAAACATTAAATAATATATCATGGTGTAGTCATTGCAACAAGTTAGGACACACTAAAATAACCTGTTCAACCAAACACTTAAAGTGGATTCCTAAAAAACAAAATGAGGAAACTAACTAGCAAGGACCCAAAAAAACTTGGGTACCTAAATCTTAAGCGATTTATTGCAGGGAAACCTTAGAGCATCAAAGTGGTTCCTGGACAGTGGGTGCTTAAGGCAGATGACTGGTAACAAAAGATTATTTTCATACATCAAAGATGAAGAAGGAACAGTAACATATGGAGATAATGGAAAAGGTTCAGTGATCGGTTGTGAATCAGTGGGGAGTCAAGACAGAATGCTCATAGAAGATGTCTTATGCATCAAAGGACTCAAGCACAGTCTCATAAGTATCAGCCAGCTATGTGACAAGTGTCACCAAATCAAATTTCAGGTGTCTAAGTGCCTAATTATGAAGGATGGTGCAATCATGTTCGAAGCCAGCAGAGAAAAGAACTTATATGTACTGCACCTAGAGGAATTAAAAGATCAAGATGCTTGTCTAGCAGCAAATAAAGATCAAACTATTGAACTATGGCACAGGAGACTGGGTCACTGCAGCTTGGATGGAGTTAGAAAGCTCATCAAATGAAATCTAGTGGAAGGTCTGCCCAAGATAAGTTCAAGAATAGAAGGTGTTTGTGAACCATGTGCAAAAGGCAAGCATGCAAAATCCTCCATCAAGTCAATGACAGTGGTATCTACCTCCAAACCTTTGGAATTGCTTCATATGGATTTGTTCGGGCCAATGAGAACTACCAGCCTGGGAGGAAAGAATTTTGGTTTTGTAATAGTAGATGACTATTCAAGATTTACATGGGTATCCTTCTTAGAGCATAAAGATGATACGTTCAAAAGCTTTGTTAAGTTCAGTAAGTTAGTTTAGAAGGACAAGAAGTTCAGCATAATAAGCATTCGTTCAGATCATGGAGGAGAATTACAAAATGATAAGTTTGTAGAATTTTGTGATGATCAAGGAATATAACATAACTTCTCAGCACCAAGGACACCCCAACAAAATGGAGTAGCTAAGAGGAAAAATAGAACATTGTTGGATATGGCCTGAACAATGCTATCAGAATATAGCCTTCCAAGATATTTCTGGGCTGAAGCTATCAATATAGCTTGTTACATTATAAATAGAGTGATGATCAGACCAATTCTAAAGAAGACCGCATATGAATTATACAAGGGAAGGAAGCCTAAGATCAGTCACATCAGAACATTTGGAAGTCCATGCTTTATACACAACAATGGCAAGAGAGACATAGGTAAGTTAGATTCCAAATCTCATGAAGGAATCTTCATGGGGTATGCCTCTAAACCTAAAGGTTATAGAGTTTTTAATAAACAAAGTTTATTAGTTGAACAAACTGTTCATGTTATTTTTGAGTCTAACCCTTCCTTGAGAAAGGAAGTAGGTAGTGATGATGAAAATGCAGAAAATATATCCAACAAACTGGAAGATTCATCTATCAAGGATAATGAAGATCCAACTTTGGAAGAACTACAACAAAAAGAAATTATTCATGATGATCTTCCAAAGGAATGGAGATACAGAAAGGATCACCCAAAAGACAACATCATTGGAGATCCATCGGTTGGGGTAAGAATATGAGGTAATGTCATTCCTTGTGATTACTTGGCATTTGTATCTCAAATTGAGCCTAAGACAGTCAATGAAGCACTATCTGATGAATCTTGGATTCTAGCCATGCAAGATGAACTCAATCAGTTCAAGAGAAACCAAGTTTGGTCCCTTGTTCCGAGACCATCAGATCTACCTGTGATTGGCACCAAATGGGTGTTCAGGAACAAATTGGATGAAGCTGGTGTTATCACTAGAAACAAGGCTAGACTTGTAGCTCAAGGCTATTCCCAATAGGAGGGCATAGATTTCGATGAAACCCATGCACCAGTGGCCAGACTAGAGGTTATTCGAATGTTCCTTGCTTATGCATGGGCATTGAATTTAAAACGTTTTCAGATGGATGTAAAATCAGCATTTTTAAATTGATTCATAAAGGAGGAAGTCTATGTAGAACAACCTCCTGGTTTTGATGATGTAGATTTTTCAAATCATATTTTTAAATTACATAAAGCATTATATGGTTTAAAGCAAGCACCTAGAGCATGGTATGAAAGACTTAGTGCATTTTTGTTAAACCATGGTTTCATCAGAGGACAGGTAGATAGTACATTGTTTATTAAGTCAAAAGTCAAAAGTTAAAAGCATATTACTTGTACAAATTTATGTAGATGATATAATATTTGGATCTACTGATGAATCCTTATGCAAGTATTTTGAGAAGCTCATGCAGGGAGAATTCGAGATGAGCATGATGGGAGAGCTCAACTACTTCCTAGGATTACAAATCAAGCAAGGTAAATAAAGTACAAATATTTGTCAAGCAAAGTACACCAAAGAGTTGCTGAAAAAGTTTGGATTCGACAATGCTAAACCTCTGTCCAGTCCAATGAGCACATCCACCAGGTTAGACAGTGATAAAGAAGGTAAGAAAGTCGATCAAAAAATGTATAGAGGCATGATAGGATCATTGCTTTACTTGACAGCTAGTAGACCTAACATCTTATTTAGCGTATGCATGTGTGCAAGGTATCAGGCTGATCCTAAGTAATCCCATTTAATATTTGTTAAAAGAATTTTAGATATTTAGTTATGGTATCCAAAATCATGTGAAACTAGCTTAGTTGGATATTCTGACGCTGATTATGCTGGATGCAAAGTAGATAGAAAAAGCACCAGTGGTCGTTGTCAATTTCTTGCAGGATGCTTGATTTCATGGTCTTCAAAGAAGCAAAATTCAGTAGCACTATCAACAGTTGAAGCTGAGTACGTAGCTGTTGGGAGCTGTTGCACTCAACTTCTATGGATAAACAACAGCTTGAGGACTATGGATTGCACATCAAGACTATCACATTGCTGTGCGACAACACAATTGCCATAAATCTCACGAAAAATCCAGTTCAGCACTCCAAGACAAAGCACATAGAGGTAAGATATCATTTTTTTTTAAGATCATGTAGCTAATGGTAATATAAATATTTCCTTTATAGACACATTGAATCAGTTAGCAGATATCTTTACAAAAGTCTTATCCAAAGAGAGATTTATGTCCCTTAGAAGGGAATTATGCTTGTGTAATTTGTAACAGATTTATCTGCATATAACTGAAATAATAAAATTTCAAAATAATATTTTCTCTCTCCCCTAAAATCAAGAAAATCCTTTATTGCTTGCGTCATAAAATGCAATGACTTTTCGGGATGAATTCTTTATTGTTTCCATTATCTTCTCCTCTTTTGTTGTTATCCACATTTAATTCTCTGTCGTTTCAAAAAACACCTTTATGTCCTGCCGTTATAATGTGAAATCCCTACCATATCGATTTTATCTCTCTCTCTCTCTTCTTTTTCGACTTGCTTGGAGCGATAAACCCTATCGACTCCAGACCCCTCTCTGTGTGTTCTCAAAGGATTTCTATATTCCCACCAAGATTTCTTACGGGCTTCTGTTCCATTCCTTCCCACGGTCCTCCAGAAACTTTCGTTGTTCATTTCCATGACATCTTGTGGGAGTTCCAGCACCGTTGGTGGATACAACATCGTCTTCCTCACAACATAGAAGCAGGAAAGGTTTGCAGTAGTGAAGACCAAGCTGTGTGGCAACAAGGCCGTAGATATTGCAGATTTAGAGAAGAATGGGATGCATAGTATCGTGGAAGCCATAGAAAGGATGAAGTGGTCAAGAATGGTCATAGTTTCTGAGCCAAGTTATCTAGACCTAGTCAAGGCATTCTTCACATGCCTGAAGGTAGAAGAAGACATGTCCCTCTCCTCCTCAGTAAAAGGTACACATATCCACATCACCTATGATCTATTGGAGAGGCTTTTTAGTGTGTCTACCATCGGTCGCAGTGGGGTAGACAGTGTAGATATCCATGCCAAGGGTTTAGGTATCATCGGTACAGAGTACAAGCTAAATGATGGGAAGATAGACATCAACCAGCTTAATGTATTCAACAGGGTTTTGCATTTCATTGTGTGCCAGATTCTAGTACCAAGGAGCGCAACTTTCTCGACTTGCCCTAAGGACCACTGAGATATGATGTTTTGGGCAATCCAAAATCAGGATATTAACATGGCACATGTAATATTTGAGAGGATGAGATCTGCTGCTAACATGATATGGGATAAGAAGAACAAGCTCAATGTATCACTTCCGTATGCTCATCTGCTAACCAGGATATTCATGCATTATAAAATTGATTTGAAGGGAGAAGTGATGGAGAAGATGGGCCAACCTATTCGGTCCAGAAATTTAAAGTAGGGTGGATTTTCACTAGTAGGGAATGTTTGGACCAAGACCTCTATGGCAGAAGGAGAGGCTATTATAGGTGAAGCTCCTACAATCCCAGAAATTCTAGTGGTCCAAGAAGAGGAAGAAGAAGTTAGAAGTGAGGAACCAGTGGCAAGTGCTAGAAGAATAGAAGAGATTGATCTAGAGCACATTGAGCCCATTGGGCAGATATCTAGAGTAGAAACCCCCTCAACAGTCATTGCATCTGTAATTGAAGAAGTATTGGAGACTGTTGCAAATATTTAGGGGGAGTAGGAAGGACTTCATGAAGAAATCACCCCAATCAATCTTACTGAAGATGTCACTATGGAAGAAGCCAGTGTAGCTATAGAAAGTTCAGAAGATGTGGCACCAGGCCACTTAGAAGATGTTCAGATGATGGATGCTCCAGCTCAAGAGGAGCATGTGGCTGAAAAGGAAGCAGAAATTTAGGGGGAGCCCACAATGAATGCCCCTAATACTCAATTTTAAGAAGGTATTGTGGAAAGCACCTTTGAGGGTGATGATAGTGTCGATAAGGAACCAGTTGCTGGTACTGGTGATAAAGGCAAGGGTGTGGCCATAAAGATTCCATTGCTCACTAGAAAAGCACACTACAAATCCAAGAAGAAGAAGCTAAGAGTGAACTTGAAGCTTGTAATAGGCAGACTAGATGCTCATGGGGAGATCCTGTGCTCACTGCAAAATGACGTATCATCTATCTTTGTCAACCAAAGCATAGGAGCCAAGGAGATTGGAGCAGTGAAAGCTGAGCTCCAGGGAATGAAAAGTGAGTTGGGGAGCCTAAAGCAATTAGTAGCAGATCTTTCAGTATTTGTGAGGGCGCAATTGCCTATTTCTGCCCCCCCTACTCCCACTCAACCCATGCCAAAAGGCAGTTCAGGACCATCATGGCTAAGAAGTGAAGAAGCAGTTCGGCCACCAGGGCCATCAGTTGAGGAGTCAGGGCCCCCAGGGCCAGTTATGGAAGAGTCTGGGCCAGCAGGGCCAGTTATGGAAGAGTCTGGGCCAGCAGGGCTAGTAATGAAAGAGTCTGGGCCATCAGGACCAGTGGAACCTGAAGCAGAGCAAGTAAGAGTTGAAGATCCAATAAAAGCTACTGTTGTGCCCCCATAGCCTCCTGTCTCTTCACCTCTTAATACTCCAGCTCCTCCTTCTCCACCTTCTTCATCCACTGCACCTCCAGCCCCTGCCACCTTCAAACAACCCCTTCTAAAACACATCTCCTCACCTGTACCATTTCCTACTACCTCCTCTTCTTCGCCTGCTTCCTCCACCTTTATTCCTCCTCCTCCTATTTTTGAGAACCCTCCAGCATCATCTTCTTCCGCTGGACCCTCATCATCTGGTCCATCCTCTGCTAGACCATCTGTCCCACCTCCTTCTACCTCTTATTCTACTCTTCACCCACCCACTCCACCCTCATTCATAACTCTCATTCCGGAGGGTGCTCGAATTCCGGGTGTGGTCATTGAGGACATCAAAGATGAGTTTGAAGAAGAAATTCTTTGCTCAGTCCTCTCCCTTTCCTCTCATGTTCACCGGACTGGCTCTTCTAGTCCTACTCCTAAAATGAGGAAAGTCTCAAAGGACCTTGCCCTCTCCTCTGAACCTCGTTTTCCACCCATTTGGTTCTCTCTTTCTGTTGAAAATAGACGGTGACCTATCTATTCTGAATTCCTTCAAAAATGCACTTTTGCCACAGTGTGTGGCCTCCCTCATCTCAACCTCATAAATTATCTACAAATTGTTCTCCCTCTTTATCCTCCATCTAAAGCTAATCAGTCCAAAAAACTTTCCATGTCTAAATGTAAGACTGAAGATCAGTGGGCTCGGGGCCATCAGTCCTTATACAAGAAATTCATGCTTTCTAGATCTGACAGATTCGCTCCTAGAGACCACCCTCTCACACTAAGTGAGTGGTTTGTCATTCATCATAAGAATTCCTAGGGTCCTTTCATCCAGAAGGAGATCAAGCTGGTCAAATACTTCCAAATGTTCAATGATTATAGATATCTCAACAATCTGCCAAAGGTTCAGCTTGGGCAATTCAGAGGAGCCATAGCTTTATTCAGATCATAAAATCCAGTCAACACCTCCATCCAAGTAGATTTTGCTACTCTGCATATACCAGATGTGGTGTTCCTACCTAAGCTTCATCCCCTTGCTTTCCACAGATTCCTATTCAGAGAATACCATAGGTGATATATCAAATCCACTGTGCTTGCACCCCTCTTGTCTGAGTGTGAGAGGCTCTCTCCATCTGATTGGGAGAAACACTACAACCAATTTGCTCAGCAGCTAGCCAATCAGAACAACTCATTATTTAACTTGGGAAACCCACTCTTTTAGCTGAAGATTTTTTGGATCTAAACTCCATCCATCTTGTTCAAGATCTGTTTGCCATTTGGGTTGAAAGCTATAAGGTCTTTGTTGCTCTCAAAAAGGAACTGAAGGAGAACCAAATATTCTATCCAATTTCTATCGACCAGTTCCTACAACATGCTAGTTTTGGAACCTCCAGCTCTTACAAGATTTCCCTTGGCAAGGATGAATATGCCAACTTTCTAGAAGCTCAAAGGCAACTTCATATCCAGCGAATGGTTCCTGTTATGGGGCCTTCCTACACTATTTCCTGGGGTGTTTTTCAACTTCATTTTGAAGAGTAGGAACTCAAGGCTTGGCCGATCATTACTCGCCATGCCTCCCTCTTGTCACCTGCCTTCTACATTACTGTACCCCCTAAGTAATCCGTATAGTGTTGATTGGCTCCATTTATCTTTCTTCTCTGCTTTCTTTATCTCTTTACATTTCTTTTTGCTTAATGACAAAAAGAGGGAGAAAATAACACACTCTGAAATGCATATCTAGATATTTTAAAATTATCCAGAAAATTTACCTAAGTTTATTTCAGCACATTACATGTTATGTTTTGTTATGTTTTGTCATCACCAAAAATGGGGAGATTGATGATCAGTCCATCCCCATATAATTTATTTTTTTACATGTATTTTTTGGTGATTAATAAAACCTTAACAAAGATTTTCTAACAATCCTTTATGAAGTTCCTCCACAGGAAATTTAGTCAAGATAAATCTGTAAGTAATTCTTATACACTGATATTTAAAGTTTAAACCATGTATTCATTCTAAGTACACATCAATTTTCTTGATAGAACATCGATTTCTTAAGAAAAACAAAGATTTCGTCTCACATCGGTTTCATAAATGAAACAACAATTTTAGTCTTACATCGATTTCATAAGTGAAACAATGATTTCGTCTCACATCGATTTCATAAGTAAAATAATGATTTCGATCTCACATCAATTTCATAAGTGAAACAACGATTTCGGTCTCACATCGATTTCATAAGTGAAACAACGATTTGGTTGCTGCAACGATTCGATAAGTGAAATAATGATTTGGTTGCTGTAACGATTTGATAAGTAAAATAACGATTTGGTCGCTGTAACGATTTAATAAGTGAAACAACGATTTGGTTGCTGTAACGATTTGGTCGCTGTAACGATTTAATAAGTGAAACAACGATTTGGTTGCTGTAATGATTCGGTAAGTTAAACAACGATTTGATTGCTATAATGATTCGTTACCACTTCATCAATGATTTTCTCTCACTTGAACAATGATTTGCCTTAGTCAAAGAACGATTTACTCAAACAACGATTTACTCTCACTTGAACAACGATTTACCTTAGTCAAAGAACGATTTTCTCAAACAACAATTTGCTCTTACTTGAACAACGATTTGCCTTAGTCAAAGAACGATTTGCTCAAACAACAATTTGCTCTTACTTGAATACCGATTTATCTCAGCTAAATAATGATTTGCTTGGGCAACGATTTCATTATTATTATCTTCTCAGATATTCCTGATAATGTCCATACTATTCAAATATATTTTCAAAACTCTATGGAGTTCAAGTCTTCCCGCGCATACTAAAATTTTCATCATTTCACACGAAATCCTCTTGATTATTTGTTGTATCACATATAATCTTGATGTGTGTGATGACAGGATGTCCTTACCAGTTTAAGCATATCATTATACTGCACGACTACCAGGGTTGACTGACAACGTAGACAAAAAGTTTGTCTAGGTATCTATGTTCAATGCATGCTGGCCTTTTGTAGTAAAGCACGTAAAGTATGGATCCGTCAACTTGTCGAAAGGATAAAAGATTCATAAAATCTTTCCTGAAGGATGCAAAGATCAATACAAGTTTCTAGCTGCAAAGCTCACCTCTGCATGCCTACGATCGGTCTCTCTAATGAGCATAAAGTTGTGAGACAACGGGCATCTGAATGGCAACTTCAACGATCAATATATTTGGCAGAAGATAAATAGAAGACTAATAACTCCATGAGAAAAATAAGGTTAAGAGACAGAGCCTTATACAGAACCTACGAAGAACTTGCAAGCATCAGATAGAAGAGCTTATTCGCTTCACTCCACCATTCATTTTTAACTCTTAGCTCTCAGCTTTTCTTGCATAGTATTTTGAGAGCAAACTGTTGTTCTGAGAGATTTTCGTATTGAAAATTTGTCTCTCTCAGACATTGCCTCAGATCAAGCAAACTCGTATAAGCTTGGTCTAGGTGCCTTTGCCTTTTTACGCAATTCTTTGTGTGTTCCTCTTCGGTTGTGAAGAGAAGAACTGTTAGAAACAGGTGGTTGTTATTCCCTTCATTGAGGAAGGAAGACCTGTGTATCAGGTGGTGTTTTGTACCTCTTCGGGGTTAGAAGAGAAGGCCAGCTGTGGCTGGACGTGTAAGGGTCCTTAAGGGGGACAGTACCCTTGGTTAGTGAAATCCCAAGTTGTTGCTTGGGACTGGACGTAGGACTCCTTGGGATTGGAGGTCCGAACTAGGATAAAATTTTGCTATGTTGTGTGTTTGATTGTTTGTCTTTATTCTCACTAACACTAACTATCGATCTTAGTGTTTTTCTATTAAGTGATTTGATTGTCAGGTTTTAATTTATAAAGAGCGTTTTGCAATCCATTCACCCCCCATCTGGGCAACAGCTCTAGCCCATGAAGTTCAAAGAGAACCCCCTTCTATTTATAGAGAGCTTAAAGGACACCTCATCAGGGACACCTCATCATGTCATGATGACAAGGGATACCTCGTCTTGTCATGATGATAAGTGGACACCACGTAGGGACACCTCGTCATGTAATCATGACAAGGGACACCTCGTCATGTCATGATGACAAGAGGGACACCTCATCATGTAATCATGACAAGGGACACCTTATAGGGACACCTCGTCATGTCATGATGACAAGTAGGACACCTCGCAGGAACATCTCATCATGTAATCATGACAAAGGACACCTCACAGGGACACCTCGTCATGTCATGATGACAAGAGGGACACCTCGCAATGTCATGATGGCTAATGATGATGAGGTGTCCTCCTTCTAGAAGGGGTGAGGCAACATGATCCCGGTATGCTCCCTTAATGGATCCTTGTCAAGGCTTATTGGGTCTTACCCAATAGGTCCATAATGGGTTAAATAAGGCTTATTGGATAACTTTTATGCAATCCTCTATTCATCGCATTATTCACCTTATGTGTGTGGCCCTCTAGGCCCATTATCGAGCTAGCCGTGAGTTGCACCCGTCAGTACTCCTTCTAACTGAGTGAATTATTACCTCCATAAAAATTCATTCAACTCATCGATTATGAACATGCTAGGCCACTATGCCATAATCCTCAGATGATACGAGTGATCAAATCCATTGGACCTGTCTGCCCAAAGTTACCGTGTATCTGTAGTCCCTCATCGATCTTTTATTCCAGAGACCGTATATTAGGCATGGTGTTGTCAAGCCTATACAAAATCTGTTAAATTCAAACTCTTATTGGATTCTCCCGGAGAACTCCTTATCTCTAAATCCGATTGACCCTGGCCAGGGAATTGCCTGACTAAGACAATATGGGATATTCCTCTCACAATACTGAGAGTGGATGATCCTTTATTGACACATAATTGCCTTCATAAGTTTGGCTACCATTCCCAATGACTGGCTATACTACACCTGGAACATCCAGACCAATAAATCCAGTATCAAAGAATGGATTACTCAAACAAGATATCTTTGGTGTCTCAAGTCTAAGGACCAGTTACATAACTAAGACTACGGAATCCATATATGACAATATGGTATCATTAACCACACAGCATTCTGAGAAAGGATCATTCAGTGAACTCATTCTCCAATAAGCACATGTACCATGTAGTGCTTTAGAATTTTACTACAACGTATGATGCATTTGTGTATGTGTCTTTGCAATTAACAATGTGCTGTATTTTGATGAACTTGATGTCAATATCTATTGACGTTGACTACAGTTAGCGGCAGGGTCAATTGCCATCTACTGTCTTTAACGACAGGTGATTGTGCCATTTATTATTTTCTAGAATATTTGGTTTTTCGGGCAAGTAAGTTGACGACATGATCGATGGACATCAATCTCATGGTCGACGTCAGCTCAGGTTGACGTTAACCTGACTTGTCTGCTTTTTCCGTTATCGTTCCGGGGGGAGAGAAATCGGTCGTTTCCAAAAACATTTAATGGGATGATTGGGGCATTTTTTATCCAAGGGTTAGGATTAAGTTAAGGCAATCCATAAGGATCCTTTATAAGACCCATATTTAGCCTTTGGGAGAGGTTTTTACACTGTTTCAGAGGAGAGAAAAGAGGGCCGAGAGAAAGGGTTGCAGAGCTTTGTTCGGGCGATCTGGAGCGAGTTGGACCAAGGAGGGACATCAAGGACCAAGGATGGAAGGATCTCCAAGCGTGGGAGTAGTGCTAGAGACCGGATTTGGGCTATTGAAGACAGAGTGGAGGACTACCTTATTGCCAAGGCGGGCATCTTCAAATGGATCTTCGTCACTCCAGAGGGAGGGTAAGAGGCAAGTAGCATGGGGGATCGGTTTAGGATATACATTCTTTAGATTTGTTATTTTTAAAAAATTTTAAACCTTTGAAATAACATGTAGGGAGGGGTTTAAGTTCGGTCATTTTATGTGTGGGTTTCTATGTTTTCTGGATGGATGAACTAAACGTCATCATCGACCGCCGTCTAATTCCTGTAAACGTCAAGATTCTGGACGCCTACTATATGTTAACGATGCTATGTTCCGTCGTCAACTGATGTTAACGACAGGATATGTTAACGTTAACCCTGTGTAAACGAAGCATACCTTGACGTTAAGTTTATCAGTGTTGTTTTCCTGCAAATCTAATTGTTGTTCCTTAACTATGATCTATGCATGTGCAGGGTTTTTCTATCAGGTTATGTTCTGTGTAAATCAGTACTGTTATGCAGTAGACAGGTCATAGCAATGATGTATTGATTATGTATAGTTGTTTTTAAAGAAATCTATTTTATTTAGTAAATGAAAAATGAAATAGATGCAAGTTTGATCCATGATGTAATGTTTTATTAGAAATTGGACAACTATTGGATGGAACTCTAGACCTATTGTACTCAGTTTTACACTGTAATTGCATGTTCTTTTCACTGTTGTATCATGTGAATTAGTTTGATTTTTATCAGAACTAATCATGAAAAAGTGTTACAGAACTCAGACAATTATGAAAATGTGTGTCGTATGATTAGAAATAGATTTACTGTCAAAAATTCAGAATTTTTGGAGCACTGTGCATACTGTTATGATTTTCTAAATCATAAATTGTACATGAAAATCACTAGATATGAGAATGTGTATGCATGTTACATTTGATGTAATCAGTAAAAATGGCATCATGATAGGTTGCTATTGTACAGTAGAGTTTTGATTTCAGAACTGAAAAAAAATATGTTGTATAATTTTGCATAGTTATCTTACTAATTAGGCATGATTTTATGAAAAGAAGCATGATAGAATTGCATGTAAATGTTAATTGCATAAATATATGTTATTGCATTTTGAAATAAATTGGCCAATAAGACATTGCTATTATAGAGGTACCTACAAGGAACTACACCATGGAATGCCCCTATGGTAATGGTTCACCTACATGAATTGACTACTGAATCCATGGGCAACAGATCGAAATCTTGGAGGTAGACATGTTCTACTGGTTAAGGTGGGAAGGACTTTCCCCGGTATTGCATAATAACCAAGACTTCATCACTGTTTTGCCAAGGTGATAAGTGAATGACTACATTGTTGCCCAGCTAGCAAGCCCAGAGGGGGGTTGAATGGGATTTAAAAAAAAATGTTTAGATAAAAACTTTTCAATAAAAGCACTTAACAGGAAGACACTAAGATCGATGGTTAGTGTTAGAGATAATGAAGACAAACACACAAAGAACCAATCACACAACACAGGAGTTTTTATCCTGGTTTGCACCTCCTATCCCAAGGAGTCCTACGTCCAGTCCCCAAGGAACAACTTGGGATTTCACTAGCTAAGGGTACTGTCCCCCTTAAGGACCCTTACACATCCATCCGCAGCTGACCTTCTCTTCTAACCCTGAAGACGAATACAATCACCCTGATACACAGGTCTTCCTTCCTTACCGAAGGGAATACACACCACCTATTTTCAACAAGTCTTCTCTTCACAACCCGATGAGGAACTTCACAACAAATGTGAAAGAAAGCGAAAGGCCCCTAGACCAAGCTCACAATGAAATGCTTGATCTGAGGCAAAGTCTGAGAAAGAAAGAGCAACAATAAAATGAATCTCTCAGAACTACATGCTCTCAAAAATGTAGACAATGTAGGATGAGAGCTACGAGCTAAGGAATGAGAATGAAGCAGGAGGCTCTTGTTTCTGATGCTTGCAAGTTGAAGGTTGGTTCTCTGAAAGCTCTATTGTGCAAAAAGTTTTTCTTCGTGGAGTCATCAGACTTCTATATATCTTCTCTTGAAATTATAGCCGTTGAAATGATCGTTGTCTCTAAGCTTGAAGCACGTTAGACAGCATGGTCCATCGTGTGCGACAGGTAAGCTTGCAGCCATTTAATGCTCTGGAGACATGCACACAAAGAGAAGATTCATCCAGATATTCCTTAGCTTCTGGTTATCCAATGTTGTAAGATATGATCTGCACACAATAAATGTCGAAGCACAGACAGCTAGACTGTCTCTATGCTTGTCAGTCAACATTAGAAACCATGCAGTAAGAACGTACACCAAAATACTAATGCCATTCTGCTATCCTGAAAAGTGTTTGCTATAGAAACATAGGAATAGAAGGCACCCAGATATGCATCATGCAGAGGAGTGTACAATCTCATTACATGCAAGGATATTAGTGATGCACGTGGGAAGACTTTGACTTTCACAATATTTAAAAATATATTTGAATATCATGTTTGAAATCGATGTAATCCATGAAGTTGTTATGAGAAAGAAATAGTTGTACAACTTATGAAAACGTTGTTTATGCAAATCGTTGTTCAAACATAATCAAATCGTTGTTTAAACAAATCGTTGTATGAGAATAAGCAAATCGTTGTACAAGCAAATCATTGTACAGACATAAGCAAATCGTTGTACAAGCAAATCGTTGTACAGATATAAGCAAATCATTGTACAAGCATAAACAAATCGTTGTTTAAGTAAATCGTTGTACAAGAGTAAGCAACTCATTGTACAAGCAAATTGTTGTACAGATATAAGCAAATTGTTGTACAAGCAAAAACAAATCGTTGTTTAAACAAATCATTGTACCAACATAAACAAATCGTTGTTTGAGCAAATCGTTGTTCAAACATACACAAATCGTTGTTTGAGCAAATCATTGTTCAAACATAAACAAATCGTTGTTTGAGAAAATCGTTGTTCAAATATAAACAATCGTTGTTTGAGGAACTCATTGTTCAAACATAAACAAATCGTTGTTCAAACATAAACAAATCGTTGTTTGAGCAAATCATTGTTCAAATATAAACAAATCGTTGTTTGAGCAAATCGTTGTTCAAACATAAATAAATCGATGTGCAAGCAAATCGTTTAATCTATCAAATCATTACCTTCACTTATCGAATCATTACAACAATCAAATCGTTGTTTTTCTTATAAAATCGATGTGAAACTGAAATTGTTGTTTCACTTAACGAAGTGTTGTTTCACTTAACAAATCGTTGTGAGACCGAAATCATTGTTTCACTTAACGAATCGTTGTGAGACCGAAATCGTTGTGAAACCAAAATCGTTGTTTCACTTATCAAATCATTGTAGCAATAGAATCATTCATGCTTATAAGGAAACCGATACTTATGAAATCGTTATACTTATAAGGGAAATCGTTATGCGATACTTATGAAATTGTTATGCTTGTAAGGGAAATCGATGTGGACTTAGAGAAAGTACATGCTCTGAACATTAAATGATACAGTGCAAGAATTACTTACAGATTTGGCTCGCTTTATTCCTTGTGGATAAACTTCATAAAAATTGTTAGAAAATAATTGTTAGAGTTTTGTTAATCACCAAAATTGTATATAATTAAATGAAATTATATGGGGATGGACTGATCATCATACATGCTACATGATCTCTATTAGTAGTTGGGCTATGTCTTGGCAACTACATGATAAATGAACTACATGCTACATGATAAATGAACTACATGCTACATGTTAATTGACTACATGCTATATGATGATTAACTACATGCTACATGATATTAAATACATGTTTTAAGGTTTTGGTCAATATGTCATGCCACATGATATTGTTAAATGCTTTGTTTCATAATGATATCTACATGCTATGTGATTTGTTTTACTCTACATGAGAAGTAACCATCTTATATGATAAATGATTGATAAATGTTTTAGAATATGCTAATAGGAAGAGCTATATAGCATCAAGGATGTGTAAAGAAATATGCTACCATGTTTTTAAACTTAGTATATGATATGTCTTGAACTGTCTTTCATGTGACTTGCTGGGTCTTTTAGACTCACACTTGATTAACATTTCAGGAGAGACTGAGGATACCCAGGAGTTAGTACATTCGAGCTCGGTGTGTGAGGACGTGGAGGCTTAGTGCTTTTCTTTGAGTGTGCTAGAGAGATTATGTATGTGAGAATAAGATGCGCTTTGAGTTTTTTGTATTTGGACTTATGAATTGTAATATTTGGACTATTGCAATCTTTCCATTAGGCTTTAGACTTGGTAATTGGATACATTGTTGATTGAAAAAAAATTGGTTCCATATTCCGTTGCAACTTGTTGGAATTTAAATCGTCATTTATGTATATCTCAATCTGTACCGACTACTGTTGGATAATTTCCACTGTAATACCTTTATTGGATCTAATGTGAGTTGGTCTAACTGTACTGGATCCAAGAGGGGCGCTACATACCATTTTCCTAGTGTCTCCACACAAGCATCTATGTGACTAGCTGCTTCCATCACATAGACAGGTATATGGCAGACCAGTCTTTCCGGTCATCTCAATGTCCTTCTTGAGTAAGCTATGACTAGGAATATTTAGGATCTGTGTTTAAAGAGGATCGACCTCATTATCATGATCTCATCACGATCCAATTCCCATTGTATAGATCCATGGATATCACAGTATACATACACATGGAATATAGAGTAAGAAAATACCATTATAATATTACCAAAAGAGATTGCCCATAATTACAAGTGTCATCACTCACGTGAATTGGCTTGCAGGGCAGCTATAACTAGCAATCTCCCACTTGACCTAAAACCAATCACCTACATGTCTGATTCCCATCAGACCACGTTGTCGCTCAAAAAAAAATTGAGTTAGTGGCTTTGTCAGTGGATCTGCAATGTTATCATCGGATGAAATTCTTTTTACTGATACATCGCCACGGGCCACGATCTCTCTGGTCAAGTGGAACCTCCTTAGAATGTGCTTAGACTTCTGATGAGACCTAGGTTCCTTTGCTTGAGCAATCGCCCCGTTGTTGTCACAGAACAATGAAATTACTTCTTCATGGGTAGACACCACTCCTAAATATGTGATGAACTTTTTCATCCAGACAGCTTCCTTTGTTGCTTCTAAAGTAGCAATGTACTCCACCTCGGTAGTCGAGTCAGCAGTAGTCTCTTGCTTGGAACTCTTCCAGCTTACTGTTGCTCCATTCAGGGTAAAAACATACCCTGAGTTAGACTTACTATCATCGATATCAGATTGGAAACTTGAGTCCGTGTAGCCTTCAACCTTGAGACTAGCTCCTCCATATACTCGTAAAAGATCCTTAGTCCTTCTTAAGTACTTAAGGATACACTTTACTGCCTTCCAGTGTTCCAAACCTGGATCTACCTGATACCTGCATGTAACACTTAGAGCATGTGCTATATCAGGTCTAGTACATAACATTGCATACATGATAGATTCTATAGTAGACGCATAGGGTATTCTATCCATGTATGCCCTTTCATCTAGAGTCTTTGGGGACATACTCTTAGAAAGAGAAATTCCATGTATTAGTGGTATGAGACCTCTTTTGGAATTTTCCATGCCAAATCTTTTGACTATGGTGTCTATGTACATGGACTGGGACAAGCCAAGCATCCTCTAAGATCTATCTCTATAGATTCGAATCCCCAAAATGTATGATGCTTCCCCTAAGTCCTTCATGGAGATGTTCTTTGATAACCAAGTGTTAACTATAGATAGCATTCCAACATCATTTCCAATGATGAGGATGTCATCCACATACAACACCAAAAAAATGATTACATTCCCACTTACCTTTCTGTATACACAAGGCTCATCTTCATTCTTAACGAAGTCATAAGATCTGATTACCTCATCAAACCTTATGTTCCAACTTCGAGAAGCTTTCTTTAGTCCATAAATGGACTTAAGCAACCTGCACACCTTATCTAGACTTTTCTCAGAAATGAATCCATCAGGTTGTATCATATACACCTCTTCCTCTAGGTTGCCATTGAGGAATGCGGCTTTCACATCCATCTTCCAGATCTCATAGTCATGGTATGTTGTAATGGCCAATAAAATTTTGATAGATTTTAGCATGACGATGTGCGAGAAGGTTTCGTCATAGTCAATACCTTGCCTTTGACGATATCCTTTTGCCACAAGCCTTGCCCTAAAGGTCTCTACCTTTCCATCTACTCCAATCTTCTTCTTGAAGGTCCATTTGCACCCAATGGGTACAATACCCTCAAGTGCATCAACTAGGATCCAAACATAGTTGGAGTACATGGAATCCATCTCAGAATTCATGGCCTCTTGCCATTTCTTGGAGTCTATGCTCATAATAGCCTACTTGTAGGTTTGAGGATCAATATCCTCGGAGTCTTGTCCCTTGATATGTCCCACATATCTTTCAGGAGGGATAGGAACTCTGCTTGACCTACGCAATTTTGGAATTTATGTGATAGGTACCTGAACGGATTCTTCTTGTAGAATGGTGCTTGAGCTAGGTTCCCCAACCTCACTCAATTCTATCACACTCCCACTATTTCCACCAAGAATGTGTTTCTTCTCAAGAAACACTGCTCTCTTGGAAACAAAGACCTTTTGGTCTTCAGGGTGATAGAAGTAATACCCACAAGTTTCTTTGGGGTATCCCATGAATATGCACTATTCTGACCTTGATTCCAATTTATCGGGATTGTGTCTCTTAACGTGGGCAAGGTAGCCCCAAATCTTAATAACTTTAAGATCGGGCTTCTTCCCTTTCCATATCTCATATGGAGTAGACACTACCATCTTAGTTGGAACTCTGTTCAGAAGGTAAGCTACAGTTTATATGGCATATCCCCAAAATGATATGGGTAGATTGGAAAAACTCATCATGGATCGCACCATATCCAACAATTGTGCGATTCCTCCTTTCCGATACACCATTGAGTTGTGGTGTATGAGGAGGAGTCCATTGGGATAGAATCCCATGGTCCTTTTGAAATTGGGTGAACTCTGTACTCAAGTACTCTCCTCCTCGATCTGATCGAAGAATCTTGATACTCTTTCTAGTCTAATTTTATACATCATTCTTATATTCTTTGAATTTTTCAAAAGCCTCAGACTTGTACTTCATTAAGTACACATGTCCGTACCTTCAGAATTCATTAGTGAATGTAATGTAGTAAGCATATCCTCCTCTAGCTTGTATGGACATAGGTCTACATATATCAGTATGTATGAGTTCTAGTAACTCAGAAGCTCTCTCTCTAGTTCCACTAACTGAAGAGTTGGTCAATTTTCCTTGAAGGCAAGATTCACAGGTTGCGTATAATTCATAATCAAATGGGTCTAAATATCCATCCTTTAACAACCTTTTAATTCTACCCTCATGGATATGACCTAGCCTACAATGCCATAGGTAAGCCTCGTTCACCTCATCTCTCTTTCTTTTAGATGTGCTAACATTCATGACATGTGAAGCAACATCTAATGTAAGCAAACCATTGAACAATGTTCCTTTACTAATGATCTCATCATCCAAAATCAGTGAACAACAATTGTTCTAAAAAATAAACTTATATCCATTTTTACTCAAACATGAAATGGAAATGATGTTTTTGATGAGAGTAGGAACAAAGTAACATTTATCCAACACAAGTGCGGCTCCACGAGGTAGTAGCATATTGACTTCGCCGACAGCAACAACAACAACTTTTGCGCCATTCCCCATTCTTAAGTCAACCTCACCCTTTGCCAGTCTCTTACACTCTGTCAGAACCTGCAACAAATTACAAATATGAGATGCACATACGGTATCTACTACCCATGCATTCTCATAATTTTCTGACAAATGGAGATCAATCATGAATATACTTGAAGCTTCTCCAATCTTCTATTTTACCTTTTCTGCAAAGTATTCCTTGCAGTTCCTCTTCCAATGCCCATCCTAGCCACAGTGGAAGCACTTTCCTTTGTCCTTGGCTGGGTCTTTCTTGGCAACCTTTGCCTTGCCCGCTTTGTTGCCTTTGCTCTTGCCCTTCTTAAGGGTCTTCTGTGCCTTCCTCTTCTTGTTGATCTCATCAGCATGGAGAACTGGCTTCTCCTTCTTAATGGAACCCTTAGCTTCCCTCAACATATTAAGGAGCTCAGGATAGGTTGCCACTATCATGTTCATATTGAAATTCATAATGAAATGTGAAAAGGAATCTGGAAGGGATTGAAGTATTACATCCATGCACAGGTCATCCTCGAGGATAAGTCCTAGTCTTGTGAGCTTCTCGATCCACTCAATCATCTTTAGGACATGGTTCTGAACCGATGCGCCTTCTGTCATCCTCATCCTGAACAGAATCTTTGATATCTCATATCTTTGAGTCCGTCCTTGCTCCTCAAACAAGGTGTGGAGATGCAGCATGATGGATGGAGCATCCATCTTTTCATGCTGTCTTTGCAGCTCGGGAGTCATAGAGGCTAACATATAACATTGAGCAAGAACTGAGTCCTCCTTATACTTCTTATAGTGAGAAATAACTTCCTCACTAGTCCCTTCCACTGGCTCGGCCACAATCTCATCGAGGACATTCACAATTTTCTCCGTTGTAAGAACAATTCTTTGGTTCTGAAGCCAATCAGCACAGTTAGGACCAGTGAGACGACTGGCATCTAATATGCTACGGAGTGGGTTTGCATGTGACATTTTTTGAAAAATAAAAATGTAGCAGAAATAAACAACATGTAGACTTTTGATTTTTTTGAAATTAAGATATGGATTTTTATCTTAATTTTATCCCACTATTTTCTCGCAAGACACATGACACCCTCTAGCATGTGAATTGGAAGTTTTTGGCAAACTCCTAGTGGGGATCGAGATCCAATTTGGCATCTTGGCATGACCTCGAGGGACTCGACCAATCATACCAAGCCTAAATGGTAGGCAACTCTTGTCAATCACAACTCTTGTGATTGTCGTCATCATTTGGCCTCCAAATCACCATGGCCCAAAGGGACTCCGCCAACCATGATGTTTGGTTTAGTCAACACCATCATTACTAGATGAGTTTGATTCGGTGATATGCTCCCGAGGGACTCGGCCAAGCATACCATGTCCTCAAGTCATCGGTAACGTCTCCATGTCGTAGGCCAGATATCAAATCCCAATATAGGTGAGCCTGGAGTGAGTCTTCCAACCCATTCTATATCAAGAAAAGACGTTTGCCCTATAATAATGGAAGGCCACATGAGTCAATCTTATTGCTACACACTTGCCGACTTAATATATTAGTAACAGAAGTAGTTTTTATTTGAGTGGTCTCATAGCTAAATAATGTCCCACACATATATTTAGCATATACTTACATCGCATGCAAATATGTACCTAGTAGGTGCAGAAATCAATATAAATCATACATGTAAATAGCCACACTAGATGATCATGGACCAAATTCTAGCGTGATCAAGCCTGAGCCAAAGGACTTGGTCACTAAACCCTATGTGTATACCCAGCGCATCCCATGCACAGTGTTCATCCTCCTCTTCGTCATTAGCTCTGTCGGTAATTCCACACTTCCACCGTGCCTCCGAGAGTGATTTCAAATAATTACAATAATTACAAATGACTATAGGCACGTAGGCCCAAAAATGTACATTTAATCAATTAAGAAACCTTGATCATATCAAGGGGAATCACACCATTGGGAGAGGTAGAAATGCACAACAATTTTAATGAGAAAGAGAAGGGGGCTCGTAGACCCCAATGAATCACCATCCGCACATAGGTCTATGATCATCTGCCCACAATATGCACATCACATGCATATATATAAGCTATTAGAAATTAATTAAACACTTTTACTAATAAAACTATTAGATTAACTGTTAATCTAATACATGGATTAACTCTTAATCAATCTGAATTGATCAAAATATCAAAACCCGAACATCATAGCCTAACCTTGGCTCTGATACCACTGTTGGAAATCGACTTGGGGCATCACATACGCAGCGGAAGTAAAACAAAGCAAAAATTGATTTCCATCCATGTACTTGATCGGACTATGATGTATGGTGCATGTACACATACATACAAATAAGGCATGAGACAATCTCACCTAGGGGAGATCTTATATCCCCTGATGCACAGAACTAGTCCTTGTTTGAAGGAGCTCTCGCGGGACTCCCTCTAGCGGTATCCGCACAGTGGATGATCGGTGATGACGATGACTCCTCCTACACTGGTGGTGCCACTCCTCCACGTCGTGCAACACCACACAGTGGCCAACAGTAGCAATTAGCAGCAACAACAAGAGGGCTCGGCCCTCCTAGTTCTCCTCTTGCCTAGGGAGAGCACATGAGGGAGAGATGGGAAGGGGGATGAAGAAAGTGGTTTCTCCTCTCAAGCTCTAGCCCATGAACATCAAAGAGAACCCCTTCTATTTATAGAGAGTCTAAAAGACACCTCATCAGGGACACCTCATCATGTCATGATGACAAGGGACACCTCGCAGGGACACCTTGTCCTGTCATGATGACAAGAGGGACACCTCGTTATGTAATCATGACAAGGGACACCTCAAAGGGACACCTCGTCATGTCATGACGATAAGAGGGACACCTCGTCATGTAATCATGACAAGAGACACCTCACAAGGACACCTTGTCATGTCATGATGACAAGAGGGACACCTCGCAGGGACACCTCGTCATGTAATCATGACAAGGGACAACTCACAGGGACACCTCTTCATGTCATGATGGCAGGAGGGACACCATATAGGGACACCTCGCAATGTCTTGATGGTTAATGATGATGAGGAGTCCTCCTTCTAGAAGGGGTGAGGTGGCATGATCCTGGTATGCTCCCTTAATGGATTCTTGTCAAGGCTTATTGGGTCTTACCCAATAGGTCCATAATGGGTTAAATAAGGCTTATTGGATAAATTTTATCCAATCCTCTATTCATTGCGTTATCCACCTTATGTGTGTGACCCTCTAGGCCTAATATCGAGCTAGCCATGAGTTGCACCCGTCAGAACTATTTCTGACTTAGTGAATTATTATCTCCCTAAAAATTCACTCAACTCATCGATTATGAACATACTAGGCCACTATGCCATAATACCTAGATGATACGAGTGATCAAATCCATTAGACATGTCTTCCCATAGTTACCATGTACCTGTAGTCCCTCATCCATCTTTTATCCCAGATACCGTATATTAGCCATGGTGTTGTCAGGCCTATACGAAATCTGTTAAAGTCAAACTCTTATCGTATTCTCCTGGAGAACTCCTTCTCTCTAAATCCGATTGACCCTAGCCAGGGATTTACCTGAGTTAGACAATATGGGATATTCCTCTCATGATACCGAGAGTGGATGATACTCTATTGACACATAATTACCTTCGTAAGGTTGGCTACCATTCCCAATGACTGGCTATACTAGACCTAGAACATCCAGACCTATAAATCCAATATCAAATAATAGAGTACTCAAACAAGACATCTTTGGTGTCTCAAGTCTAAGGAACTGTTACACAACTGAGACTACAGAATCTTTATCTGACAATCAGATATCATTAGCCACACAACATTCCGAGAAGGGATCATTCGCTGAACTCATTCTCCAATAAGCACCTATACCATATCCCTTGTGTCTCCATACAAGCAGTTATGAGACCAACTACTTCCATCACATGGATAGGTATATGGCACACCGGTCTTTCCGGCCATCTCAATGTCCTTCTTGAGTAACCTATGTTGGCCCTTTTGGTGCGGCAGCAAGCTAACCTAGATGAGGGGGGGGGGGGGGGGAGGTGAATAGATTTTCTGAAATCTGAAACTGAAACTTAAACACATAAAATTAACACTTGAAAGTTTGGTTAGTTGAGTGTGATAGAGTGTAGCAATGCGGAAGCAAGTAAACAATCACATAAAGAACACAAGAGATTTATCCTGGTTTGGCCCTTCCCACGTGGAAGTCCTACGTCCACTCCCCAAGCAATCTCTTGGGATTTTACTAACCAAGGGTACAGTCCCCCTCAAGGACAATACAAAACCCAGCACCCAAACCGGTCTTCTTCTCTTTCCTGGGCAAGAAGGCAGCCCACTTCTCTCACAGGTCAAGAAGTCAACCTCCTAGTACAAACCCCAGTGCGGTTCTGCTAGACATAAACCCCCAGCTAGGTTCTACACTGAGTACAGTCCCTCGGCTGGACAGAAAACGCCAGCAACTATACTGACCAACTCTTCACACAGGAAGAGACTCACTGCATATAGTCCTACAGTTGGATTGAAATCTTTCTTAAAAAATAAAGAACAAAGCTGAGAGTTTTACAAGAATGGACTCTAACCTAGAAACTCTCAGCAAAGGACTCTCCCCAGGAATTACAATGACCACAGAGAGAGTGAAGAGAAGAAGGCTTGAACGCTTCTAAAACTTCTGCAATGAAAAGTTTCTCTTGATTGGGCTTGAGTTCTTCTCTCTTTCTTTGAGTGTATGTGGAGTTGAGGTTCCTCACAGGATGTACACTGGTCTTGTTCTATAGCCTCGCTACATCTTTTATATGAGCAGCTTTCAATAGATCCATTGAAGAGATCCGTTGAAACTCTTCTAGTCGTTGCTGATCTTTCTATTCTTTTTCTTCTGACTGTCAGCCACTTAGTGGTCTTCGAGATATGCAAGCATAGAAGAAAGTGTTTCGATCAAAGAGTGTTTCTATAAAAAAGGCTCGTACTTCTGTGTTTTCTGCAGTCACCCAGAAGTGGTAGGTAAGCCCTTTTTGTCTGACATGAAAGAAGAGATCCTATGAGATAAGCAAAAAGATCTTCTGTCAGAAAGATAAAAGATTACGCAAATGAAATATATTTGACTTTTCATTAGACGCCAAAAATATTTATAAATATCTAAGTATAAAGGAAATCGACGTTTAAGTTGAAATCTATGTTTGAACAGAATCTATGTTCTAAAGAAATCCATGTTTAAGTGGAATCTATGTTTGAATAGAATTCATGTTTAAGTGAAATCCATGTTTTCAAGGGAATCGATGTTTAAGTGAAATCCATATTTACAAGAGATTCGATGTTTAAGTGAAATGCATGTTTTCAAGGGAATTGATGTTTAAGTGAAATCCATGTTTACAAGGGAATCGATGTTTAAGTAAAATCTTTGTTTTCAAGGGAATCGATGTTTATGTGAAATCTATGTTTTTCAAGGGAATCGATGTTTGAGTGAAAACCATGTTTTTCAAGAGAATCGATGTTTGAGTGAAATCCATGTTTACAACAAAATCCATGTGGCACTTTGTGAACTGAAATCGATGTATATTGAATAGACATCGATTTAGCTTTTTAGTTCAAATCACACAGCGATAGTACCTTAAATTTATATTTATTAAGAAAATGTGATATTAAATATATTTATAATATTTAATTAATCATAAGTTTTGTTATCACCAAAATATAATGGTAAAAATATAAGAGTGGTTCAACAGCCTATGACTAGGAATATTTAGGATCTGTGTTTAATGAGGATCGGCCTCATTATCATGATCTCATCATGATCCAATTCCCATTGTACAGACCCATTGACATCATAGTATATATACGCATGGAATATACAGTGAGAAAATACCATTATAATATTACCAAAAGTGATTGTGCATAATTACAAGTGCCATCACTCATGTGAATTGGCTTCAGGGCACCTATAACTAGCACCTCTTCCTTTCTGAGTAGGAAGGAAACTCACTTCTGTTATAGATCGAGAAGCCACCCTCTTGGAACAAACCCCAGTGTGGTTCTGTTGGTACAATCCTCAACTTAGTTCTTCTAGCTAAACCCCCAGCTAGGTTCTACTAACACAAACCCCAGCTAGGTTCTTCCATTAACCCAAGGGGAACACTATGTACAGTCCCACAGCTAGACAGACACCACCAGCACCCTGCTAGCCTTCTCTTCACACAAGAAGAGGAACATTGTATACAATCCTACAGTTGGACACAAGTCTTTCTAAGAAAAAAAAGAACAGACTGAGAGCTATACAAGATGAATACTAAGAAACTTAAACTCTTAGCCCACAGACTCTTCCCCAGATTTACAATGATGCACAGAGAGAGTGAAGAGTGAAAAGAAGCTTGAATGCTTGAAGACTTCAGATGGATGCTTGCATGCACACTTCTTCCTAGGCTCGAGCTCTTTCTCTCTTGCTTTGAGTGTGTATAGTGTTGAGACTTCTCACTAGATGTACACTCTTTCAGAAGGATTTTCAGGAAGGCTCTCTTTCTTGTTCTTCATAGCCTTCATCCTTATATGGAGGAAGAAGAGATCTGTTGACAAATGGTCGTTGAAGTTTATAGCCATTGCTCTTCTTCTTCTTCATCTGCTCTTTTTCTCCTTCTGTCTAATAGACACCTTCATGTGTCTAACGAATGCTAACATTAGGTTCAAGATGTTTTGACTAGGAGTAGAATATTCCTACAGACATTTAGTGTAAATAGGAACATGTTAGACTAAAGAGGTCTTCTGACAAATAGCCCATACCTCTTTTTGCCTTACTTCCATGTTTCATGTTGGCAACATCTCATCTATTCTGAAGGATAGACAGAAATAACTTTAGTCAAATAGAGAAATAACAAGTTAAACATGTGAAGTACATTTGAACTTTCATTTTGGCGCCAAAGGCATTTTGATAATTTTTAAAGCTAATCGATGTGAGTCATGATGAACAGTCCATCCCCATGTACTTTTAAATTAATTACTTGCCTATTTTGGTGATAAACAAAACACTGTCAAAAGTTTCTCTAACCTTGTTTATCTAGCCATAAGCACAGGAATTACCCAAAGAAAGTCAAGCATTTGTGGTAAGTCTTACATACATCTTTTTTCAGAAGAGCCATAATAATTCCTTCATTAGTTATAACGACTCTGTAAGTTATCGTAACGACTTCTTCAGAAGTTATAACGACTTGCTCATTATAACGACTCTGTAAGTTATCGTAACGACTTCTTCAGAAGTTATAACGACTTGCTCATTATAACGACTCTGTAAGTTATCGTAACGACTTCTTCAGAAGTTATAACGACTTGCTCATTATAACGACTCTGTAAGTTATCGTAACGACTTCTTCAGAAGTTATAACGACTTGCTCATTATAACGACTCTGTAAGTTATCGTAACGACTTCTTCAGAAGTTATAACGACTTGCTCGTCATAACGACTCTGTAAGTTGTCGTAACGATTTCTTTAGAAAGTTACAACGACTTGCCATGTTTCATAACGATTTCTTTTATCATCTGTTATAGAACGACTTGGTTGTGGTAACGATTTCATAAGTTATCATAACGACTTCTTATCAGTCTACAGCAACTTGATCATAACGATTCTATCAGATTTTCACAACGACTGCATAAGTCATGTTTCCATTAATTAAACGTTTTTCCTTGATTTAATCTACGTTGAATAGTCAAAGTCGCATCTCGTCTGATTGACTGCCATGCATTTAATAAAGACTGAACGTATCTCTGCATGGACACAGAACATATCTTCCATTCTGGTGTATTCTCTGCATGCATCTTTTAGAACGATAAAGTATTACTACTATATTTGTGTCTATCTGCTTTGACGTTGATTGACATCTGGAGATAGTATAGCTGTCTACCATTAAAGCTCAACCTTGCAGAACCTTAAGGATGTACTATCCTACAACAACGGACACAGAAGGAACTACAAGCAAACTCAGAAGATCTTATCTCTTTGCGTGCTCCAAAGAACAAAAGACTGTTGACAGGAAGCTTCCACAAAACCTTCAGTCTAACGTACACCAAAGCTGTGAGACAACGGTCATCTCCTTGTCCTCATTCAAATCGGAGATACAAATACAAGATGAAGCTCGGAAGACAAACCATCGAGAAAATTCAATTCATATTGAAGAGCGGCTAGAACTCTGCAGCTTTCAAGTCTTCGAATTTTTCTCTAGAGCCAGAAATTCAGTCTTTTCGATCTTGGCTCTTAGCTCCCTGTGCTGTGAGAAGAAAAATTAAGGAAGAGCTAGTTTAGTTCTGAGAGAGTGCACTTTGTGTAGATCTTCGTCTCTCAGTGCTTGTAGCTTCAGATTGAGTTTTGTAAAAGCTTGATCTAGGGGCTAGTCTTTTTCTCTCAAGAATTTTCCTGTGTTATTCCCTTCGTGTGTGAAGGAAGACCTGGTGGTTTCCAGGGTGGTGTTTTTCCCTTCGTGCGTGAAGGAAGACCTGGTGTTACCAGGGTGTTGTGTTCCCTTCAGGGGTGAAGGAAGACCAGCTAAGCTGGGTGGTTGTTTTTGTCCATAGGGGGACTGTACCCCAGTTAGTGAAATCCTGAGGGTTGCTCAGGGACTGGACGTAGGACTCCTAAGGAGAGGAGATCCGAACCAGGATAAATCTGTGTGTTGTGTGATTGTCTTCTTTGTGTGATTGTTGTTTTACTAACCATTACTAATCCCTTTCAAGAACTCTTTATGTTTGTTTGAGTTCAGGTTTTTATCAGATAAACTTTTAAAGACCCATTCACCCCCCCTCTGGGTTAGCCAACCGGGCAACAAGTGGTATCAGAGCGAGTCTCTTCGACAAAGAACAAGATCCAACGATCTGAAGAGTAAAGATCCATGGCAGCCCAAGGTCACTTCGAAGGTCAGTCTGTCAACAGACCTCCTTTGTTCGACGGTGAAGATTATACGTATTGGAAGACCAGGATGGAATACTTTCTACAAGGCCACGATTATCAAATCTGGTCAATAGTGGAAGAAGGTGATCTGGTCGTCACAAATGAGAAAGCACAATGGACAGATGAAGATAGAAAGAAAATCTCCTTGAACTGTAAAGCTAAGAGCATTCTATGTTGTGCTCTAAGCAAGAAGGAGTTCAACAGAGTTTCAGCATGCAAATCCTCCATGGAAATGTGGGAAAAGTTAAGGATTACATATGAAGGTACAGACAAAGTAAAGGAGACAAGAATCGACATTCTTGTCACTCAGTATGAAAGATTTCAAATGCAAACAGGTGAGTCTATTACCCAAATGTTTAGTAGATTTACTGACATCACTAATGGCCTAGCAAGTCTAGGAAAGTCATATGAGAATGCAGATATGGTAAGGAAGATTCTCAGATCCTTGCCATCTTCATGGACGGCAAAGGTCACAGCTATCGAAGAAGCTAATGATCTTAAGAGAATGTCAGTAGAAAAACTCATCGGGTCTCTCATGGCCCATGAAATAAACATGGAAAGACTAGGAGAATCCTCCAGTAGAAAGAAGCAGTCAAATGCGCTTAAAGCTAATGGGGACTCATCAGAAGAATCCTTAGATAACAGTGAAGATAGCAAAGATAGTGATGATGAAGAAGCCATGCTCTCAAGAAGATTGCAGAGAATCTTGGCAAAGAAGAAGAAGTTCCAGTCTGGTAGGAGGTACTTCAAGAAAAACAAAGATCTCAAGAGACCAGATGGAAAAGATCAGAAGAGGAATGAGCCACTTTGCTATGAATGCAAGAAACCTGGACATATCAAGGCAGACTGTCCAATGCTAAAGAAAAATGATCACAAGAAGAAGGACAGCTCCAAGAAGTTCAGAAGATTCAAAAAGAAAGCCATGGCAGCTGCATGGGACAACAGCAGCGACTCAGACAGTGAGTCAAGCTCCAGCAGTGAAGAAGAAGAAGCCAACCTGGCTCTTATGGCAAATACCGAGGATAAGGTAACATCTGATTCCTCTTTCGATTCCTGTAATGACTCAGATTCGGATAATTTGGAAAGTGCATTTAATGAACTCTACGATAAGTATAAAGAAGTGTGTAAACTACTTAAGCTAAGCAAGAAAAATATCACATGTCTCGAAAATACCAACTCAGATTTAAAATCTGAAAATGAAGAACTAGAAAAACAAATAATTGAGCTTAAGAGAAGAAATGAACTATTATGTGAAAACTTAAAAGACAAGAACAGAAAAATCATTGACCTAGAAAAACAGGAAAGCTCAGATGATTTAAGAAAAACGGTAAATGAATTAAATGAAGAAAACAATACACTAGCAAGCACCTTAGAAAAGTTTACAAATGGAAAGAATTCCTTATTATTAAAAGGTGCTAGAAGATCTGGTAAGAATAAACGAGGTTTAGGTTACATACCGCCAGAAAATGAAGAAGAAATAATCTATCCAGAAAAATATCCAACTCCTAAGTTCACTCCAGAACAAGATGTGGCATATAAAGCGAATTTTAAATACATAGAAAGAGTGACAATAACATCATGTTGTAATCACTGTAATAAGCTAGGACATTTAAAATCCACCTGTCCAACAAGACATAAGAAGTGGATAATAAAAAGTAAAAATAATGATACTGACCCATCAGGACCCAAAGGAACTTGGGTACCTAAATCTTGATGTCTTTATTTCAGGCTAACCTTCGAGCATCCAAATGGTATTTGGATAGTGGGTGCTCAAGGCACATGACAGGAAACCTGAAGCTTTTCTCCCATCTTCAAGATGAAGAAGGAACAGTCACTTATGGAGATAATGGAAAAGGAACTGTAGTAGGCAGTGGATCAGTTAACAGCAAAGGAAAAACAGTCATAGAAGATGTACTGTTAGTCAAAGGTTTAAAGCACAACCTCATAAGTATTAGTCAGCTGTGTGATAGAGGACATCAAATCAAATTTCAAGAGTCAAAATGCAGCATACTAAAGGATGGAGCAGTCATCTTTGAAGCAAATAGAGAGAAGAATCTGTACGTGCTCTACCTTGAAGAACTCAAAGAGCAAAATGTGTGTCTGGCAGCCAGCAAAGACAAATCAACCGATCTGTGGCACAGAAGGTTAGGCCACTGCAGCTTGGATGGCATGAGCAAGCTCAGAAAGAGAAACCTTGTGGAAGGACTACCGAAAATCAATGGTAAATTAGAAAGTGTTTGCAGACCTTGTGCTAAGGGAAAGCACACTAAGAGTTCCTTCAAGTCAAAGACGGTGGTGACCACCTCAAAACCCTTAGAGCTCCTACATATGGATCTATTTGGGCCAATGAGAACTACCAGTCTTGGAGGAAAGAATTTCGGATTTGTTATAGTAGATGACTACTCAAGATTCACATGGGTATCTTTCTTAGAACATAAAAA
Source organism: Colocasia esculenta (assembly GCA_014218235.1). Lineage (NCBI taxonomy): Eukaryota > Viridiplantae > Streptophyta > Magnoliopsida > Alismatales > Araceae > Colocasia > Colocasia esculenta. Next base: position 60,168,482 of record CM024753.1, on the reverse strand, counting down.
TGACACTTTTGATAATTTTGTTAGTTTCAGCAGAAAAATCCAGAAAGATCAGAAGTTCAGCATAGTATCCATTCGATCTGATCATGGTGGTGAGTTCCAAAATGAAAAGTTTGCTAGATTCTGTGATGATCAAGGAATTCAGCACAATTTCTCAGCACCAAGGACACCGCAGCAAAATGGTATAGCCGAACGGAAGAACCGAACTCTCTTGGATATGGCAAGAACTATGCTTTGTGAATATGAGTTACCAAGATATTTCTGGGCAGAAGCAGTCAACACAGCCAGCTACATTGTCAACAGAGTCATGATCAGGCCAATCCTGAAGAAGACTGCATATGAGCTGTTTAAAGGGAAGAAACCAAAGATCAGCCATTTCAGAACTTTTGGATGTCCTTGCTTTATTCACAACAACGGAAAAAGGGATATTGGTAAGTTGGATGCCAAATCAGATGAAGGCATCTTCATGGGGTACACCTCTAAACCCAAAGGCTATAGAGTATTTAATAAACGTACTTTATTGATTGAACAGTCTGTACACATTATTTTTGATGAAACTAATCCCTCCTTGAGAAAGGAAGTAGAGAGTGATATCGATGACGCAGATGAACTGTCCAATAAACTGAAAGACACATCACTTGAAGATAAGGATGATCCGCCTCTGGAAGAAATGCAACAAGAAGAAATTTCTCATGAAACTCTTCCAAAGGAATGGAGATACAAGAAAGATCACCCACCTGAAAACATTATTGGTGATCCATCGGTAGGGGTAAGAACAAGAGGTAACTTGATTCCTTGTGATTACCTCGCTTTTGTTTCTCAATTAGAGCCTAAGACAGTCAATGAAGCCCTAACTGACGAATCCTGGATAATAGCAATGCAAGATGAATTAAATCAATTCAAGAGAAACCAAGTATGGTCACTTGTTCCTAGACCATCAGACCATCCTGTGATCGGCACTAAATGGGTGTTCAGAAACAAATTGGATGAATCTGGTGTAATTCTAAGAAACAAGGCCAGACTGGTGGCTCAAGGCTATTGTCAAGAGGAAGGCATAGATTTTGATGAAACCTATGCACCAGTGGCTAGACTTGAGGCCATTAGAATGCTACTAGCTTATGCTTCTGCATTAGATTTAAAGTTATTTCAAATGGATGTTAAATCTGCATTTCTAAATGGTTTTATAAAAGAAGAAGTTTATGTGGAACAACCGCCGGGTTTTGATGATACAGACTTTCCGAATCATGTTTTTAAGTTGCATAAGGCTCTATATGGTTTAAAACAAGCACCTAGAGCCTGGTATGAAAGACTTAGTTCTTTTCTCACAAAACATGGTTTCAATAGAGGTCAAGTAGATAGCACTCTTTTTATAAAAACAAAAGCCAAAAATATACTGTTGGTTCAAATTTATGTGGATGACATCATCTTTGGATCTACTGATGAATCCTTGTGCAAGTATTTTGAAAAGCTAATGCAGGGGGAATTTGAGATGAGTATGATGGGAGAGCTCAACTACTTCCTTGGACTTCAAATCAAACAAGGAAAGGAAGGAATTCACATCTGTCAAGCAAAGTACACCAGAGAACTGCTAAAGAAATTTGGATTTGAAAACACCAAGCCACTGTCAACACCAATGAGTACATCAACTAGGTTGGACAATGACAAGGATGGTAAGAAAGTAGATCAAAAGATCTACAGAGGTATGATAGGTTCATTACTTTATCTAACCGCAAGTAGACCTGATATATTATTTAGTGTATGCATGTGTGCTAGATATCAAGCCGACCCTAGAGAATCACATTTAATTTCTGTCAAAAGGATTTTCAGATACTTAGCCAGGACTCATGATCTAGGACTATGGTATCCAAACTCCTGTGATGTAAAATTAGTAGGGTATTCTGATGCTGATTATGCTGGATGCAAGGTAGATAGAAAAAGCACCAGTGGTTGCTGTCAATTTCTTGCAGGGTGTTTAATCTCATGGTCCTCAAGGAAACAAAATTCAGTAGCACTATCTACAGCTGAAGCCGAGTACGTAGCTGCTGGAAGTTGCTGTACACAACTCTTATGGATAAAGCAACAACTTGAGGATTTTGGACTCAAAGTCAAGAAAATTCCTCTGCTATGTGACAACACCAGCGCTATCAACCTCACCAAAAATCCAATTCAGCACTCCAGGACCAAACATATTGAGGTCAGATATCATTTTATTCGTGATCATGTAGCAAATGGCAATATTGAAATATCGTTTATTGATACAAATAATCAGCTAGCAGATATTTTCACAAAGGCCTTACCTGAAGAGAGATTTACATCTCTTAGAAGGGAGTTAGGCATGTGTATTTTGTGAAAAGATCTTCATTTAAAGCTGGTATAAAAATTCTCAGAATTTAAGAAGGTTCTCTCTCTCTCTCTTTCTGTGTCAAAATCAATTCAAAAGTCTCAGTTTAAGCGTTCCGTCCGATAAGTCATAGTTCTTCAAGGCGGTCAACCTCGCTTGTCGTTTTCTGACGCCTCACCTTTTGGAGCATTTATATTCTTTAAATCGATGCGTTAACGATTCCTCTTCCTCATTCACTTTTTCCCCTCTTTCGTCCCGACGCATGAGCCGATGCCCTAGCGACTCTTGCCTCTACCCTCTGCAAATTTGAAGCTTCCATCTCCTTCCCGCGAAATCGTTTGAGGGTTTCCTCTCATCACCCTTCTCGTCACCCCTTCAAACCTTCTCCCACCTGAATCCATGGCCGCACCAGCTATTGCCGGAAGTGTGGGTGGCTACAGCGCCGAATACCTCTCCCCAGCGCAGGAGGAGCGTTTCACCTTTGTGAAGACAAAGCTCTGTGGTCACAAGGAAGTAGATGTTTCAGATCTGCAGAAAAATGGAATGAGCAGCCTCATTGAGAAGATCGACCAGATGAAGTGGAAAGGGCTTACCACTTGCTCAGAGGTAAGTTATCCGGACCTGGTAAAGGCGTTCTTTGTATGCTTAAGAACAGAAGAAGATGGGGCCCTCGTTTCTTCAGTCAAGGGCACCGTAATCAGAATCGACCAGGAATTGCTTAGGATGCTATTTGGAGTAAGCATATCGGGCTTCAGTGGAATTCATTCTGTAGATACCCAAGAAAAGGGTTTGGGGATTGTTGGGCCAGGGTTCAAGATGAGGGATGGCAAGCTAGATATCAATCAGTTAAGTGCCTTCAACCGCCTCCTTCACTTTATCGTTTGTCAGATTTTGGTTCCCCGAAGTGCAACCTTCTCCGCTTGCACTAAGGCTGACTCCGATCTGATGTACTGGGCCATTAAAAATGAGGAAATCAATATGGCCGCAGTGATGATGGAGAGAATGAAATTTGCCAGGGAGCAGATTTGGGACACTAAAAGCAAGTTGAATGTGTCCCTTCCCTATGCCCATTTACTCACCAGAATCTTCAGACACTTCGGTGTAGATGTCTCAGGGGCAGTTGTGGAGAAGATGGGCCAAGCTATCAGGTCCAGAAACTTAAAGAAGAGCGGTTTTTCAGTAGTCAATGGGGTCTGGTTCAAGGCTTCAGTTGCAGAAGGTGAAGGTCTCATTGGTGAGCCTTCAGTTACTCAAACCCAGTCAGAGGCAGATTCTGTGATGCCCGAATTGCCACTGGAATCAGGTTCTGTTCCAGTCTTTGTAGAAACAGAGCAGGAAGGGCCATCTATGGCCAGAAATCAGTCAGAGGCAGCAACAGCAGTGAGGGCAGAGGAAGACAGGCCAGCTACAGCAGATCCAGTTGTGCCTCCTGTTGAAAGGAGAATTGAGGACATTCTTCCTGAAGACATCCTGCCTGTTATGGAGCAGTCTGTGGCATCAGGCCACATCTTTGTAGACGGTCCAGTAGAAGAAGAGCAGCAAAATCCTAAGGATAATTCAATGGAAATGGATGCTCCCTGTCAGGGGGAGACTGGTGCAGTTGCAGAAGATGCTCCACTTGAGGGGGAGCAATCCCAAGAGACACCAGATGTTGCACCTCCAGCCACCAGCGATCAGGAGGAAGACCAGAGAGAGTCTGAAAATTTGGATGCCAGAGAAGGGGAGACAGCTAGTTCATCAAGCTCTGATGAGGACAATAATCCACCTCCTCCAGCTACAAAGGGCAAAGAGAAAGATATAGCTCCTGAAGTACCCCTTTTAGCTGATGCACCATTTGAAAGACAGGTCAAGCAAAAGATTATCATCAATTTAAAACCTGTGATTGAGAGGTTGGATGCTCAGGGTGAGCTGCTTTGCTCACTTCAGACTGATGTGAACTCCATCTTTCTAAGCCAAGCTTCAGCCCGCAAGGAATTGGTTCAGATTCGCTCTGCCATGACATGGTTTCATCAGGAAATGGGGACCATGAAGAATATGCTATCTGACATCCTTCAGGCAGTTGGAGCTCAAGCTCCTGCTCCTCCAGCAGCTCAGGAGCCTCACTCAAGTGTACCTGAGCCCTCCGGGCAGTCAGCAGCAGCAGCAGAAGCCCCAGCTGAAGAGTCAGGGCCAACAGGGCCAGCTGAAGAGTCAGGGCCAGCTGAAGAGTCAGGGCCATCAGGCCAGCTGAAGATTCAAGGCCATCAGGGCCAGTTGTGATGGAATCAGGGCCACCAGGGCCGGCAGTGTTGGATCCTTTGCCTCCCTTGCCTGAAGAAGTGGTTTCAGATCCTCCACCCCTTGCTCCCACTTCTACCAACACTCCCATTCCTCCTTCTCCACCCTCTAACTCCACAGCTCCACCTGCTCCACCTCCCTTCAAAAAGCCCAGATCCAGGCCCATTTCCTCTCCCACACCTTTTCCTCCTCATCCCATCACATCCTCTCCTGTTTCTTCTACTTCTCATCTTTCCTCTGCTCAAGAATTTGAGGCCCCTCCAGCATCCTCAGCTGGAGCCTCATCCTCTTCTGGTACATCTTCACTTCCAGAAGTAGGATCTCTCAATTCTGATGCATTTCTGAACCCCCCTGCACCTCCCTCCTTTATCACTATTATTCCTACAGATGTCCAAGTCGACTCACCCTTTCTTGATAAAATCAAGGATGAGTTTGAAGAGGTCATTCTTAAATCTGTGCTAAAGGTAGGTGACCACCTTTCCAAGACAGACTCTTCCAGTACTGTCTCCAAGAAACGAAAGCTTTCTTCCTCCACATCTCCTCTTTACCCTCCCTTGTGGTTTTCTCTTACAGTCACCCACAAGCATACCTCTCTGTACAAAGAATACCTTCAAAAGGTTGTCTTTGCCACTCTTCACAATCTTCCTTTTCTTAACCTCTCTGACCATTTAGATGTTATTCTTCCCTATACTCCTCTGTCTAAAGCCGACAAATCCAAAATCTTCTCCTCAGCCCACTCCAAAACTGAGGAGCAATGGGCTAAATCTCATAAAGATCTGTACAGTCGCTTCCTTCAGGCTAAGGCAGCAAGGTTTCCACCCAGGGATCACTCCTTGACCCTTTCTGAGTGGTTTCAGTTTCACCACCAGAACACCTGGGCTCCTGCCATTCAGAAGCTCATCAAGCTGGTCAGGCATTTCCAAACATTCAACAACTACAGGTATCTCAACAATTTACCTGAAGTTCAGCTCAGCCAGTTCAAGAGAGCCATCAAGGTCCTAACCCACTCTGAGCAGTCTGAGGAAATCAGAGTAGATTTTGCCACTCTTAATTTACCTGAAGAGATTTTCCTGCCTCAGATTCATTTCCTGATTATGGAATCTTCGGTTGGTTCCATCATTTTTGAGCATTTTGCAAGGGTTATGGGCAGAATCAAGATTCAGAAAGGCCTTCAGGTTGGTTTTCCTAGATTTCTTTTCCGGGAATACCATAGAGGGTTTGTCAACTCTGCTGTCCTTGCCCCTCTCCTCTCAGAATGTGAAAGGCTGAATGCCTCCGATTGGTCCAAGTTTTACTCTCTGTCTGCTCAGCAGCTAGCACATCTGAATGCTGCTCAAGCCAGGGAAGGAAAAGCTCCTATCTCTCCTGCAACCTTCTTGGATATGAATTCAATCCAGCTGGTCTTGATCCCTACCACGTTTGGGCTGAAAGATACAAAGTGTTTTTAGCTCTTCGCCAGGAACTCAAGGACAAACAGATTTTCTACCCTGTCACCATGGATCAGTTTCTTGCCTGTGCAAGTTTTGGTAAAACAATCATCACCTGCTCCTCCATGGATCCAGACGAGTATGACCTGTTTCTTACCAAGCAGCGCAGCCTCTATCTATCCAAGATGGCTCCAATCATGGGACCATCCTTCTCCATTGAGAGCGGTGCCTTTAGGCAATTCTTCAAGCGTCAGGAAGAGCAAGCCTGGGAAGCTATTTCTCATTATGCCTCCCTTCTCTCTCCTGCTTATTATTTGCCTGTACCTCCTCAATCTTAAATGAATGGATTGTGCTCCTTCTCCTCATTGTCTCTTATTCTTTGTCTCTTTCCTTTTGCTTTTTGCTTAATGACAAAAAGGGGGAGAATGATTACCTACTTGTGTCTGACACATTCCTGAATCATGACTCAAGTACTTTAATTCATGTTTAATACTCAGTACTACTTAAATATTGATCATAGTTTTGTCATCACCAAAAAGGGGGAGATTGATGAACAGTCCATCCCCATGTACTTTTAAATTAATTACTTGCCTATTTTGGTGATAAACAAAACACTGTCAAAAGTTTCTCTAACCTTGTTTATCTAGCCATAAGCACAGGAATTACCCAAAGAAAGTCAAGCATTTGTGGTAAGTCTTACATACATCTTTTTTCAGAAGAGCCATAATAATTCCTTCATTATTATAACGACTCTGTAAGTTATCGTAACGACTTCTTCAGAAGTTATAACGACTTGCTCATTATAACGACTCTGTAAGTTATCGTAACGACTTCTTCAGAAGTTATAACGACTTGCTCATTATAACGACTCTGTAAGTTATCGTAACGACTTCTTCAGAAGTTATAACGACTTGCTCATTATAACGACTCTGTAAGTTATCGTAACGACTTCTTCAGAAGTTATAACGACTTGCTCATTATAACGACTCTGTAAGTTATCGTAACGACTTCTTCAGAAGTTATAACGACTTGCTCGTCATAACGACTCTGTAAGTTGTCGTAACGATTTCTTTAGAAAGTTACAACGACTTGCCATGTTTCATAACGATTTCTTTTATCATCTGTTATAGAACGACTTGGTTGTGGTAACGATTTCATAAGTTATCATAACGACTTCTTATCAGTCTACAGCAACTTGATCATAACGATTCTATCAGATTTTCACAACGACTGCATAAGTCATGTTTCCATTAATTAAACGTTTTTCCTTGATTTAATCTACGTTGAATAGTCAAAGTCGCATCTCGTCTGATTGACTGCCATGCATTTAATAAAGACTGAACGTATCTCTGCATGGACACAGAACATATCTTCCATTCTGGTGTATTCTCTGCATGCATCTTTTAGAACGATAAAGTATTACTACTATATTTGTGTCTATCTGCTTTGACGTTGATTGACATCTGGAGATAGTATAGCTGTCTACCATTAAAGCTCAACCTTGCAGAACCTTAAGGATGTACTATCCTACAACAACGGACACAGAAGGAACTACAAGCAAACTCAGAAGATCTTATCTCTTTGCGTGCTCCAAAGAACAAAAGACTGTTGACAGGAAGCTTCCACAAAACCTTCAGTCTAACGTACACCAAAGCTGTGAGACAACGGTCATCTCCTTGTCCTCATTCAAATCGGAGATACAAATACAAGATGAAGCTCGGAAGACAAACATCGAGAAAATTCAATTCATATTGAAGAGCGGCTAGAACTCTGCAGCTTTCAAGTCTTCGAATTTTTCTCTAGAGCCAGAAATTCAGTCTTTTCGATCTTGGCTCTTAGCTCCCTGTGCTGTGAGAAGAAAAATTAAGGAAGAGCTAGTTTAGTTCTGAGAGAGTGCACTTTGTGTAGATCTTCGTCTCTCAGTGCTTGTAGCTTCAGATTGAGTTTTGTAAAAGCTTGATCTAGGGGCTAGTCTTTTTCTCTCAAGAATTTTCCTGTGTTATTCCCTTCGTGTGTGAAGGAAGACCTGGTGGTTTCCAGGGTGGTGTTTTTCCCTTCGTGCGTGAAGGAAGACCTGGTGTTACCAGGGTGTTGTGTTCCCTTCAGGGGTGAAGGAAGACCAGCTAAGCTGGGTGGTTGTTTTTGTCCATAGGGGGACTGTACCCCAGTTAGTGAAATCCTGAGGGTTGCTCAGGGACTGGACGTAGGACTCCTAAGGAGAGGAGATCCGAACCAGGATAAATCTGTGTGTTGTGTGATTGTCTTCTTTGTGTGATTGTTGTTTCTACTAACCATTACTAATCCCGTTCAAGAACTCTTTATGCTTGTTTGAGTTCAGGTTTTTATCAGATAAACTTTTAAAGACCCATTCACCCCCCCCTCTGGGTTAGCCAACCGGGCAACAGGCCGATAAGAAATAATGTTTATAACACCAATCGTTATGATATAACAACAATCGATATGAAATATAATATTTGTTTAGCAATCAATATATTAGAACAACAATCGATATGAAATGAACAACAATCGATGTGCATAGCAACAATCGATGTGAATGAAGAGCAATCGATGTTCTTAAGGATAATTGATGTTTAAATATAACAACAATCGATGTTTAAAAAGCAATCAATGGTTTAAATAGTCAGCAATCAATATACACTTTGACTGTCCAATAGTCGGAGTCAGATCAACATCAATCGATATCTCACTTCGATTTTCCAGGAGTCAAAGTGGGTTTGGTTGTTCAACAATTGGTATCTAACTTCGACCTCACTGGAGTCGAAGTAGATATACATGAGCAATCGATGTGAAAATAAAGGAATGGATATGAAACAATCTATTGGTCAAGGAACAACGTGGTTGGTCAAAGTTAAACTTCGGACATAGCTTCGGATATGACGAAATTAGCTTCGTATATGACGAAATGAACTTCGTATAAAACAGATCATAACATTGTCAGTCGAAGCTAAAACACGCAGTCAGTCGAAGTGATCTTCATATAGAACTTTGGATATGATGATGTTACTTCGTATATGATGAAGTTACACTTCGACTGATCACAACCAAAAATATCCATGACGAAGTGCCAGCTTCGGATATGATGAAGTGGACTTCAGATATGACGAAGCTAGTTTCGTATATGACGAAGGAAGCTTTAACAAAACATGACTAAAACATGCATGACAAATTTGAAACTTGGTGTAAATCTATAATGATAATGTAAGAATATATTGTATTCATGAGAGTAACATGATATAAAATATATTAATGATATTTTATGTTAAACATGGGTTTTGTTATCACCAAAATAAAAAGATAAAATATAGGAGTGGTTCAACAATATTCCATTCAGAGTCAAGTACTCAGTTTATCTTATTGTTTCTTTCAGAGTACTTCTTGAGAAACCCCTTTATGGATTCCTATACAATTCATCCTTTTCCATTAAGATCCGCCTTGGCTGTAGCATGTCCACATGTTGGTAAATGCTTCCCACTGGCGAAACCTATATGATTGCATCCTGAGGTACTTCCCTTTGCTGGAAGTTGATCTTCTCCCTTTCATGTCCATGTACACATTTCCTTTCTTTTGTCCAAACGTTTGGTTGTCTTTTGAAGTTTTCCCTAAGCTGCTTCATTTTGAGTTGAAGAAGAACTCCTATCATATGGTGTCGAAGGTGTGAACACCACTTCACTTCAATTTTTTCACTCCAAAGTTTCCTTTGGTTTCATTCCATTTTGTGTCTCTCAGTTCCACTACATTGCAAAGCAGATGCCAAGGCGGTGTAGCTATAAACATGCCATTTTTGACATCATATTGAGCAAATTTTATGTTGTACTGTAATGACCCAAAGTGGCTCTCCTCCTTTAATTACTTGACTTTTTTTTTCCTATAATTTTTAGGATTTTCTTTTAATGGTATGGAGAAGGAATGGGAAAATTTTCATATTTGCGTTAGCTTCGGTGGATGTGGTTCTTGCTTTAAATACTTGACTGGGCAAATCAACACAGTTGAAGTTTCCTTACTCAATTTTTGGAAATTTTCTATTCAATTTTTGGCAATTTTCGATTCAAGTTTTGGAAACAAATTATTACCAAATTGATTTGCATCCAGTCAAATGGACCCAATTTTTGCTTTCCATTTTGATGTGATTGATTTGCGAAAAAATAACCGATTCTTCTAAAGGGCGTCAGGTCAAACTTGAAGCATTTTGAGCCTTCCACTTTTGGATTTTTGGCAAATGTCCAAACCGATTTTTGAAATTCAAAATTCACGTCATGCTAACTAGACACGATTCAATCATTATTTTTTCAACCTTCTAGTTGAAATTTGGAAATTCCTTAAATGTGTCTGCTTGACCTGACGTGCTTTTTAAACCATGTCCAATGTGGCTGACGCAATTTAGTGGTTTTACTTGTCCTTAGAATCTGAGCCCAAGACTCCTATAAATACTCCCCTATGGCTTCATTTTCAGAGGATGCCCAACCATTGAGTAGTGTGCAGAAGAGTCCAAGTTCTTCTCTTGAGCACTTCCTTTGCTAAGGGGAAGTGCCGCAGGATTGCCGCCGCGTTGTTGTCGAGGAGGTGATCTTCAATGTCTTCATTGCCCTTTTCTCCCTCCTCTACAACACCCTCTCTCTCTCTCTCTTTTCTTTTTTTTATTTGTTCTTTGCTACTAGTGGCATGCATCATATTTCTTTCAATTTTTCCTTGTGTTCTTAGTGTTCATCACACATCCATTGTTCACACATCCACCCTTTTCACCTAGGGGTTTTAAAATCACCACATGGTGTCTCCATGCACATGTCCTTTCTCTTTTCATTCAAGAATTGATACTACACATCACTTCACCTCTAATCGATCTTTTATTCTCTGCTTGTTTGTTTTCTTTCTTGCAAGATAACTAAATTTGAAGCCTTCTTTATTAGCCGAGCGAGAGAAGAAGTAAGAGTCAACCTACAATTCCTACTCTTCAAGTAAAGTTAAGAGATCATCCATTTCTTCTCCTTTGAAACCCACGTGTTACTGACGACCACACTCTATCATGTGTACATACTCACTCTTTTTCTCCTTTTCCCACAACCTTTTTTATCTTCTTTTCCCTTCCCTCTCAACTTTCACTCAATAAATAAAAATTCAATTCAACCTCTTCAATTTATGTTCATGGTTTTTCACATCCACATGCCCTTCTTTTATGAGCTCAGAAGTAATTCATTGATACAAACTCTAGCTCGGTTCTCACTGGTTTAGACACCAATGTAGTAACCCTTATAGGATCTCCTTGCCAACTCTAAATACCTCTAATTAGGTCGATGGTGGTTACAACGAATGCACAATGAACATAGATCAAATAAATATAGGACTTAAGGGTTCTGATCTCGTATTGCTTCAATAGATGGATAAAGATGAAGTCGCTAAGGATTAGATTGCCTCTTTAATGTTTGCTTGAATGCCATGAAGAGGAGTAAATAGTAGATGAGGTTTGAATGCGATCGTCGCTTGAATCTTTGAGGCTCTATCTCCCCTTTTCTTCTCACGATGTCATCTGTATGCTCAACTCTTTCTCTTTAGCTTTCAGGAATGTTTGAATATCATTCAATGCAAAGGTTTGCTATACTTGAAGTCCTGGCTAGTATTTAAACATTTCAAGTCTTCCTAAGTCAATGCATACTTGTTGTCTTCTTCGTCTCATCTTATTAATTGTTTGGATTGAACTATTCGTTGTCTCAATATTTTCCATCTGCAAGACATGTTTCTAATATTCATGTCTTCCATTTTTGTCTATTAGATTCATCTTCGATAGCCATTAGACACATCTAGAGCTTCATACTTAATTGACCTTCATTTTTCTTGTTGAATATCTTTGCCTTATCTCATTCACACATCTAGGACCATAAATATTATTCACATCCTTTTTGTCATACTCTTAAATTCATTCCATACTTGGAGTAACCTTTTTTTGCTTTCGCAGGTACACATACCATAAAGTATCGTCCTGTCAGTCATAGGTACCAACAAAAGTATGTCCTTTTTCGCCTTTTTGGACATCAATCAACATAGTCTATGAAAAAGTAATATATTTAATGTCTGAGCAGGATATGATCCAAATATTATGTTAGAGTTCCAAGAGGTGCATTAAATGCATATTTATATTTCTTAACTCTTTCGTGAATTATTTTGGATTATCAAGATGTGTTTGACATATTATAAAAATTTATTTATTTTCTTCAAATAAGATGTTCTTTGTTCACATAAGATATAGACAAATATTTAAAATGCAGGTAAGCTCACAACATATTTGTTTAATGCTCTTGGAAGGATATTTATTTTTCAATTTAACAAGAACAAAGACACTAAAGTAAAAATCATTAATCAAGCATAATATCATATGCATATTTTTTTCATTCATAAGAAAAATGTCATTATGATTAGAGGAATATTAACATGATATAAGTAGTCAATAAAATATTATGCGGAAAAATATTCAAAAAGTATGTATGAAAGATTATCTTGTATAATAGGGATTATTTTAATCCTAAGGAATCGTGCCAAGAAAATATACAATGATTATGTCTTAAACAACTTATTTTATGCATCAAATAAATGTTGTCATCATAAGGTCAAGTATTTAAAAAAAATCTTAACATTATGTGAGAGATTTGATTCACAACAAATTTGGGTAAATACTTGATTTTTACATTCTAAAAAACAATTGTTGTAATTATAAGAGAATCGATTCTTTAGTTTTATCATGAGAATTGTTTTTGTGGACCTAAAAAATGATCGTTTAGTGTGTACAACAAAATACTCATTTACAAGTTCTTCAAGAAAGACTCAGTTTTGAGTTTCGCAAAAGGCCAGTTTTAAATTTTATTATAATACTTATTTTAGTCTTGAGTGAAATGATCGTTTTGAACCTTCAATGAAATGCTCATTTTAGGTTGTCTAAAATTATCAATTTTGAGCCTTAGTGAAGTGATCATTTTTAGGGAATATAAAATGATCATTTTTAGTATCCCTAAAATGCTCGTTTTGAAATAGACTTACATGATCATTTTAAGTCTCCATTGAATACTCATTTTGAGTTAGATTGAAAGACTCGTTTTTAGTTCTTTTAAAATGATTGATTTCAAACATAAGGAAAATGGTCACCTTCTCACTTTTCGAAATGATCATTTTAACACTTACTGAAATGCTCGTTTTCAATCCTTATGAAATGCTCATTTTATTCCTTTGTCATTTTTCTCATACTCGATATGAGAAGACTGGTTTTATGTGTGTCTAAAAGGCTCGTTTTCTAAGTTCCTTCATAAAGCTCAATTTTGAATTTCTTTATAAGACTTGTTTTAGAGTTCTTTCATTAGACTCATTTTGAGTTTAATAAAAAAGGCTCATTTTAGGGCTTTTTGAAATTATTATTTTCTTCATAGTGTTCATTTTTTTCTAAAGGACTTGTAATATTCATGAAGCGCGATTTCCTTCAAGTGCCTTACAAAACTTGTTTTTACTTTGGAGTCTTGTCTTCTTCATAATACTTGTTTTAAAATTCTTGTTCTACTTCTTATGATATTTCAGATAGAAATACTTGTTTTTCCACTAGTGATTGTTTTTCTCATGTTAGTCCAAGTGTCTAGAGACTTATTCAACAAGCTTGATATTTTTCTATTGTTCTGGGACAAGATTTGTGTGCCTAGGTAATATTACATTTGTATCCAAAAATATTTTTAAGATATTATTTTCTCATATGATTTTGTCATTGACAGTTATCAAGAAGTTTTATTTTTATGTAATTTTTCCATTGTCTATTTTGTTATCCCAAATCATTCTATATTTTGAGTGATTAAAAAAATATTATCTTCCTAATTATTAATGTGCAATCTGGTTCTAAGAGTAATATGACATCTTAAGACTTAATGTTTCATTATGATATACTTTCTAATTAAGTGATCAAATAGCAAAGTTTTTTAGAGTTTTTTATGTCATGAATAGTATGAGTCTCTGAGACAATTTTTCTAATTCCACACAGATTAAATCGATGAACACCATAAAATTCAAAGTCCTAAGAACAATATGATTGTGATTCAAGTATCTACCAATAACTAATTATGTTTTGTACTAAAAAAACCCTAAAATTTTCAAAGTGCTTCATAGAAATGTGTTATCGATTAAGTGACCCATGAAAATCGACTAAGTATACCATTGCATGGAAGTTAAGAAAAATTCTAAATCCTCGATATTAGATGCTACAAATTGATAATTGATTACTTTTTTAACTATGGGTTTCAATAATTGATTAAGTACACAGTTTATGTGGTTGTAGCACTGAAATGTTCCTAAGTATATGGCACTACACAAAACCAATTTATTATGTTTCCATGAGCATTGATTGTTTCAACAAAAGTTTTTCTATATATCATACACTAACCTAGCCACGTTATTTTTATTTCTAAGCTTTCAATTTGGCTAGATCCTCACAGTAGGGATAATCGACTAAGTTTCATCATACACATTTGATAGTCAATTATGTTCAACATGATGTCCTTATTGCACCTATTGAGCACTACAAGTTTCGAAGTGTTGGTTTCATACTACAAATCGATTTGTTTTCTTGTGACAAATATTGACTAAGTCCTCATAGTGGAGACAATTGATTAAGTTTCATTATGCATATGTGATAATATATCATATTCTCTATGATATTCACATTGTATTTATGGAGCAAAAAAAGTTTGTAAGTGTTGGTTTCACACTCTTATGCCAAGAAACAACTAAGTTCTATACAAAGTGAAGCGTCAAATAAGCGTTCCCATGTGCAAAAGTGGCTAAGTTCTTTATAGGGAACAACAAACGATTAAGTTTTTCTGTGAGAATCGACAAAGTCATCACTTGGAATAAAAGGAGTATTATTTTTATTTCTGACAAAGTTGAATCTTAATTAGTAGACACTTTGTTGGATTGTGGATTAATCCATGATGACAACTTAAGTAAAATGTGCATATCCTAAATAATGAGTAAACATCAACCATCGAATTTTCATGAGTTTCATTAGTTTTAGAATTGGTCATACTTATCTTGCTAAATCAATTATGTATTATGATTAGCAATTTTGTAAAAGATAGTTCACACATAACTATCTTTTCAATCGATTATGAACTTGACTGTTTCAACTGACAAATGATGTATTGATACTATCTAAAATACTCCTTTTATATTGTACATCATGTTAATATTGTATACGAATAATTGAACTGACATATGTTCCATGAATATCTCTTGAACTAAAAATTTGATGAGTACTATGTTAGTAATATTTTGTATGAGCGGTGTGGCAGGTCATAGGAATGCGATTGTCTCAAGTAGTGCACGACCAAAAGGTCCCATGCATGTCACCCCACCATGCAACACCCTTCCTAATTGGCTATTATGCTAAGATAAAAGTGAGATCTCTTCGTATATACCTAGAGTTCAAATCTTTACACCAATGGTCTACAAAAGGAATGGAAATCATTTGTTAGAGAATTTGCTCCTTTTGGTTTAACTAAACTTATTGAATAAAGAAGAAAATATCAAACAAGCTAGATGGCAGGATCAAGTCTCGAGGCTCAAAGAGTTAGCAAGCACTTCAAGGACCAATACACTACAATGGTATAATAAAGCGACAATAGTCATAAGGAGAAAAATGTAGCACTCCTAATAGACAAGAGAAGGATCAACTCAAAAGCTACATTGGTCAGGACATACAAGCATCTATATATACGACAAAAAAATAGAGAATAAGAGTACAAGAACACAAGATGCAAGAAGTGGGAATAGAGCAAACGTCCATTGTGAGCGTTCTTCAAGGAAGAGAGGAGGTTGAGCAATCAATCCTACATTACAATCTCCTACTCAAGCTTCTCCTTCGAGCATTCATAGTTCAACTTTCCCAAGAGAATCCTACGGCGACATTGTTGTGATCAATTGTGGCCATTGACATCGAGCCTTTTCTTGCTTCTATTTCTATGTTGTATTGGCTTTGAGTTTTCACTATTTGACATATTTGTCATTAGTAAGAAGACATCTCTTTGGATGTTGCTTCTAAGGAAGCTTGGGCTTGCAAGACCATTGGTGTGCCCTCTAATGTGATGAAGGCCTAGGTGTTGTGGCACTAGACATTTGATCTCTCTATTGAGAGGAGGATCGGCATGGCTGGAGATTTGTTCTCTCTCTGTAGGGTAGAAGACATGGGTGTAAGTTGTGAACCAAGTAGTTGTTCTCGGTTGGGGCATGCAGGTAGTGGATGCCTAGGGAGGTGTTTCCCCTATGGACTGAACGTAGGAGGGAGGTTGTTCAACTCTAAACAAGAATAAAAATCTTTATATATTTTATATGTGCTTTTCATTTTGTGTGTTTCTCATTTCTTTTGTTTAGAGTAGATTATTGATTTATTAACTATTTTTCTAATTTGGTAGTGATCCATTCACTCTCCTCTTGGTCCATAGTGTGACCAACACAAACATCCACTTATGACACATCTTCATGGTTAAGTTGGAGCAACATGTAGGGAGGACTCCTTACATATGCTTTAAAGGGACATGCTTGCAATAGGGAAGAGAGAAGGAGGGGGGCACACGGAGAGACAGATGCACTTGGGACCTAAAGTTGGGAGAGGCGAGTAGGCATAGCTTGTATTCACCTTCCCCCACTCTCTTATACTCCCCACCTATAGCTCCCCTACATTCCATATATATAGTTCCCTGACATGAATGTTAAAGGGTTATCCCCTTGGAACACCACTTGAAACCCCCAGACCATTCTTCTATCTTGTAGGAGCTAGTCGACTATCCTTCCTCAAATCAAATTAAGAATTTGAGGAGATAGGATGGTGAAGGTCATTGACCATTTTCTGACCTTTACATTCATTGATGTCATCTGTGAGAATAGTACGAGAAGCCATGGAACTACAAGATAACTACTAAATATGCAGAGTTGTCACAATAGTGAACCCGGTTGTTTAAGAAATGACACAACATTACATTCTTTGTCATCTTGTTTGTCACTTTTATAACAACATAGAATTTTAAATCCTAAATAAATAGAATAAGTAGGAGGGAATCCAATTTTTGGGCAAGGGTCCAATATTGGATTTAAAGGTAAATAATCCAACAGCAAAAAAAATCTTATTATCTTATGCGAAAAATTATGGAATGGGAGGAAAAATTATTTATGGGGTCTAACTAAGGGATTGCATTGATTAATGAATAAATTGAGTCAATTAAGTCATGATTGGTTAATGAAATGGTAAACAACCTCTTAAGGTAGCTAAACTTGATAATATTGAAAAAACTATAACCACATGTGGTAAATAAATAACACCAATCGGAAATATACTGAACCTCTATTCAGTAATCGAAACACTTATAACACCAATCGAAAGGTTATTGAACCTTTGTTTAGTATTCGGAAGGATTATAACGCTAATCAGAAGGCTAGTGAACCTTTGTTCAGTAATCAGAATAATTATACATCAATCGGAAGGTTATTGAACCTTTGTTCAGTAATCCTTTCGATTATAACACCAATCGGATGGTTATTGAACCATTGTTTAGTAATCAGAAGAATTATAGCACCATACTAAACCTTTGTTCAGTAATCAAAATGATTATTACACCAATTGGAAGGTTACTAAACCTTTGTTAAGTAATCAGAATGATTATAGCACCAATCAAAAGAGTATTGAATCTTTATTCATTAATCAAAATCATTATAACACCAATCAGAAGGTTACTAAATCCTTATTTAGTAATCGGAATGATTATAACATCAATTGGAAAGTTATTGAACCTTGTTTAGTAATCATAACTATCATAACACCAATCAAAGGTTACTATAACCTTGTTCAATAAGTGGAGCACTTACAATAGCAATCGAAACCTTTGTTCAGTAATCAGAATGCTTATAACTTCAATCAAAGGTTATTAAACCTTTGTTCAGTAATCAGGACGATCATAACACCAATCAGAATGTTATTGAACCCTTACTTAGTAATAAGAATGCTTATAACAACAATTTTAAGAATATTGAACCTTTATTCAACAATCGGAACCATTATAACACCAATCGAAAGAGTACTCAACATTTCTTCAGTAATCAGAACACTTATAACATCAATTAGAAGAGTACTGAACCTTTGTTCAGTAATCAAAATGCTTATAACACCAATCGAAAGGTAACTATACCTTTGTTTAGTAATCAAAATGATTATAACACCAATCGGAAGGTTACTGAACCTTTGTTCAGTAATCTGAACACTTATAACACTAATCATAAGGTTATTGTACCTTTGATCAGTAATAGGAATGATTTAAGACCAATAAAAAGGTTGCTTAATCTTTGTTTAGTAATCGGAACACTTATAAGACTAATCGAAAGGTTATGGAACCTTTGATAAGTAATCGGAACTATTATAACAACAATTGGAAAGATACTGAACCTCTGTTAAGTAATGGGATGACCTTAAGTTGTTCAGTAATCGATGTAACTCTTAAACATCAATTGAAACGAAGCTTTTGTTCTCCAATTGTGGCAAGATTGCTTCAGAATTTCAAATCTTGGGAACATGAGTGGTCCCTAGAGTAAATGTCTCTTCCCATAGCAGAAGTCGACTTATCTACTGGTGGAAGTCGAAGTCGAGTTTGTATATTGGCGGAAGTCAACTTTATGTACTAGTGGAAGTATGGGTACATTGGTATGACTCCAGTACGGTGGGTCTTTGAATACCTCCTCTCATGTACCAAAGAAAATGTCTCTTTCCAAGGTGAAAGTCAATTTTATTTACTGGCAGAAGTATGAATTTATAGGTATGGCTCACATACGATGATCTTTGAATATATCTACCCTCAGGATTAGGAAACTACAACTCAGTTATGCAAGACCTAGCTTTGTAAATACATCATATGACCCTCTTTGGCCAACCCAAAGCTTCTTCCGTCATTACCGGTGTGGGAGGAACACGCAAGAGCAAGAAGGACGATCGAAAGGCTAGAACTTGTAGAGTTCTTCCTTTTGCCTCTACTTCGACCTATAGAAATCAATGATTTAAAAGCAATCATAGGTAGGTATTCTTGGGCACCAACATTATATGTCATATACTATCTGAAAGTTCTGCAAGTCTACCTTCATTTGCTAGTATTTTGCCTAATTTTTGTTATGTCTGTAAAGAGTATTAACCGTTTTCTAACCATTGCATAGAGTTAGGACTTTTTTGCTTCACCTCTAGAATTGTGCATCCCCATTCATTTTGATGCAGACTAAAGCCATTGAGCTCTTCTACCTTCAGCTTCCAACAGCCTTCATACTGATAGTTTGGTCTATTATGCCCAAAAGAACATTGTCCACTATTTAAACTCTTTAAATAGACAATGACTACCCCTGATGGAATTTTAAAACCTTCCAAAAACCATACTTTTCCCCTAGTCTATCTAATTAGTGCATGAATATGATCTATCCAATACCCTAAAAACGACCCAACTGTAAGTAAAAGCTTTAAACACATGAAACTTATTCTAATGGTTCTTATGCTTTTCTCCTCATGTGATTGATTGAAACTCCATCTTGAAAGTTTGGCTTTCCATGCAAACTAAAAACGCATGTCTTAAAGTTTGGCTTGTCATGGTTTTGTCTTTTTTTTTTTTTTCCATTTGCACTCTTGAAATTCGTTCTCCTTCATATTCTTGAGCTATCATTGTACCTTGAAATCCATGAGAAATCAAACTCTAGTTACTTTTTTTTTTTCACTAGAAATCCATTGGCCATAATATGTTTAGTATGATCGGTAGTATGTGACTTCGGTCCAATGATCAATGTCTGTGCAATAGAGCCATGTCTGATCTTGGGGAGGAGAGTCTTGACATACTTTTTAACTGTGGGAATATGAAATTGTGGTGTGTGGCTAGGCAACAGAATGTGTGCAAGATTTGAAAGTGCCTTTGTGTGATATGATATGTCTGAATTTCTGAATGATTATTTGATATGTGTGAAATATGGTCACAGTTAATACGTACTCGTTCTTGAATCTTTGTTCACTACCAGCTGTTAATCATTTCCATGAATCATTGTGAAACCACTAGATTTCTATTCTTGTTCTGTCACAGGACTCAATGTTTATTGTCATGCAGATTTTGTTGTTGTTATCCCATCATTATAAAAATTCTACTTGTTAAGACATTAATCATTTATATCAATACCTGCACATTAAGATATAAATCCTACTGGGTGAGTGCACTTATACCTACGTTGTCGAACATTATTAGGTAGCTAGGGTGAATGCTTAGGCTTAATGATGGAACTTGTGTACCGAGCGGGGAGTACACTATGAGAGGCATTTTAAATTCTAGTTCAGTTAATGAAAGAGTGACTATTATTGTAATTTTTACTTTTCTTTGAGAGAGAGATGGATTAGTAGTAGAGAATTCTTCTTTTCATTGGATATCGGAGATTGTAATATTTGCTTATGATGAATTAAGAAAAATATTTTGATTATTGAATTGTGGGCTACTTGTATTATAGTCATTTGGCTTTGGCTTCTGCATGTTTGTTCGTCGTGTTCCCGATTATTTTCACTGCTTAAAAATTAGGGGCATGACAACTTTTTTCTCTCATCATCTATAATTTGAAAATTAGATAGTAATGAAGAGTTGCACCTATCATGTTACAACATTAGAAGCCGGATGTTGAAGTGAATAACTTAAGTCTGACGTGTTGTAAAGTTAGTAGTCCTTAAACATCAATTGTTCTTTTTCAATGATGAGAAAAATAATCATACAGAAAGAATGGTACGTACTTTCTTTAATGTTCCTTGTAACTTAGTTGTTGAGAAGGGATGCTTAACAAACTCTCGATGGAAGAATGCAGCTAAGTTGGAAGCGTTTGTTTGTAAAAATTCTACTAGGGTTGATGCTAGTTCTTTTATAAACTCCTCTTGTACTCTCTCTTTACCCACCAATAGGGGGTATGATGTTCCAATTACACACAACCACAAGAGTGAACATCCCCCCACCATGGCGGAGTGGATACTGAGGGGGTTGGATTCAGACTCCAAACGTGTACCAAAGGGAATATATATTTCTGTTGGGATCTTCCACTAGATTTGTACTATCTGTTGTCTTTGACACTGCCAACGCCCAAAACATCCATGTTTCATCCAAAGTGATTTTGGACCATTATCCCTATCTACCTGGGCCATGGGAGCAAAATGGCACCAGAGGTTCGTGCAGCTGGTCTCAACTCTTCTTCATTCTTTCCTTCATTCGACATTTTTTGGCATGTGGATTCATGCCCACTCATGATTGTCAACCTAAATAATAATTCTGCACCAACCACAAGTGATGCAACACCAAACATGCATTGAAGCAAAAGGGGAGTTGGTTGAGAAAGTGGGGGTTGGCCCTGGTCTTAATATATAGCCAAACTCATGGACTGGTTAGAGAAAAAAATTGGAGCTGGCTGAGTGAATAATATTGGATCCTCCTTTAGTTAATCAGGATCGGTGACGAAAGGAATCAGTTCATGATCATTGGAAGATACGACTCAACATCACTTTGCGGTGGGTTCGTTCATAAATAATTGCATATGTGGTGAGAGGAGTTTTTAGACCTTCTAAGCAGCCGACTAAGACCAGAGAGATTCCACTTGGAGGATGGGTTGGACAATCATGAGATGAGATCTGGAAGCTGTTCAGAGCACCTGGCCGGACCCATTAAACAGTGGAAAGTTACTTTAGGAGACGCCGAGCTAGATTAACATTAACATGCCATTGCTTTCTATTCATCGAGGGTAATGTTATCAAACATTCAGATTGGCGCAAAGTAGGTGAAAAGTCACTGGTTTTTGTCATAGTTTAGTCTAGTAGTCAATTAGGAACATCCAAGTGATTGTTCTAATTCTGTCTTCATGTCTTTTACTGCTAGCCTAACTAATAATGCGGTTTGTCGACTAAAAGAACTCGTAATTTTGACAAATCCAGCAATCATTTCCTTTACAAGAGTTGATAATTTTGGGAGCATCCTATGTTAGCAGATACTAATGCTGGGATGAAGTACACTGATTTCATAATTGCAATAGGAGTTGCCCATAATGTTTACACTACAATTTTCATATGTAAAACTTGTCATGACCAAATTATTCTTTTTAGTCATAGTTGGTAACAGGATAATTTTAGGATTTTCCTGTCATAGAAAAAAATGATTTTAGGGTGTGGAGTTAACATACTACATTTCATTTGTGTGTCATGCCCATCTCAGGACGAACATATTTTATTCTACGTGTATATAGAACTAGAGAACATGAATTTCAGATGGGTCATTCTGTTATTAGGAGATTGTGGTTAAAAGTTCATCATCTATCACCTCTATATCTCCAAATTCTTAGGATCAGCAAACAGCCCGGGTGATCGAGGTGAGTCATGTTTATCTCAATCTTGGGGTACTCCATCCCAGAACGTCACCTAATGAACACCCAGCAATGTACGGTACCAAAATTCTCAAATGATCAGTCAATTAACTGGCTTTGGCTGTCATTGATAAGAATGTTCATGGTTCGGTTCGGTTCGATTTAGACCCCTTTTGTGAGAAAATCGAACCGAACCGAATTTAAAGTCAAACCGAACTGAACCGGTTAGGTTTGAACCAAAAATGAGAAAAAAAAGGTTTAATGGGGGTTGTGAGAGCATCGAACTCAGAACCTCCCCGGGTAGGAAGTGCCTCCAACCATTGCGCTATTGTTCTTCTTGTAATATATTATATTATTTATATTATATATACGTATGTTTGGTTCATATCGGTTTCTCTGCTCCAAACTGAACTGCATTGTGAAACTCTACAAACCGAACCAGTCAGTTCGGTTCGATTTTTTGGTTTGGACCACTTTTTGAACACCCCTAGTCATTGGTCTCAAATCTTTTCAAAACTAAGAGAATAATGCACTATAAAATTTAAGACTGGATATGAATTGGTTGGCTGACCACAAGCACCAGCTAAGAACTTTTTTCTTTTATGAAATTGGGTTTTCATAAATAGTTGCACTTACACATATATGAATGTCATTTGGAATGTAATACCCTTAAAATAGTTTTGAAAACTATCTCTATAACAAAGGCAAGGTGGGGCAAACGTGGTCTAGCACTTTATGGCCCATTCCTCCTAGCCCACCAGAGCGAAAGTATAGGGCTAGGCTTAGCCATCACCCCGCTCCTGAATGGCGGCCCTTGCGGAAGGATGGATATGGGCTTAGCCCACTAGAACTTTGTCTTATCAACGTCTAGTCCTATCTGTTCAGCACATGTGTATACACAAATGATTAACCTGGTTTTTGCTTGATGATGATAAATTAATCTATCAACATTAATGGAAAAATCTATCATGGAGTTGAAGTCAAAGTCATAGGAAGTATCAAGAATCTATCATGATGAAATCTTTTTAAATGAACACACTATGCATAAGTCATAGGAAGTGTGAAAAATCGGTTGGGCATGTGATGGACTTGCTAGTCTATTAGTGTGAAGTCGAAGTCGCACCCCGACTGAGGATCAGTCGAAGTCTAACATTGACTATAGTGTAAGTTGTGGGATTGAGATGACAATAGAGATGCCTTAGAGGGGGGTGAATAGGACTTCTTGCACTTTTAAAATTTATTTGAAAATGGATTGTTGGATTGAGATGGAGCTTTGGATGTCCTAGAGAGGGGGTGAATAGGACTTCTTGGACTTTAAAAATTATTTGAAAACATATAACACTAAATAAAGTTGTTAGAATTTGGTGTAGTGTGTGTGAAACAAGTGAAAACTTGGCGAAAACAATCACACAAATGCACAAGAAATATTACCTTGGTTCGGTCCTTCCCACATGGAAGTCCTACGTCCAGTCCCCAAGTAACCTCTTGAGATTTCACTAAACTACCAAGAGATCTTCGTCTTCTCTCAACCTGAGAGGTATTACAAAGCCACTTACTCCCAAGCAAGTCTTCCCTTTACCAAGGGGTATAAAGACTACCTACATATGTAGGTCTTCCCTTCACAAGAGGGGCACTGCATTGAACAAACCCCCTACGGGTATTCTAACATAGAAAAGAAATTACTAGTGTGTTTGCTATATTAAAGTTCTGAAAATCTGAAAGGACAAGATAGACAATGATACCTCCATACTTTCAGAGGTAGGTAAGATAAAGAAAATATAAAGCAAGAATGAGCTTAGACAAACAGAAATTCAGAGCATTTAAGGATCAGAAAGATAGTTGTATGGGGAATACAAAGTCCTTTCCTAAAAGTCATGGTGTCATGACAGTGGTAGGTGAGCTCTGATAGATACCCATGCTGCTTATACCTATCATCGCATTTACTGTATAACAACTGTCAAATGGAGAAGAACTGAGCTTTTGACAGCAAACAAGAGATCATATTATAAAATTATTACATATCTTAACAAAGATATTTTTATATGGTCATTTTGAATATAATTTTTCCTAGCTAACAAAATATTTAAATGGTGGTAGCAAGAAAAATATTATTCTGTAAGATATGTAAGTGTTATTCATTCTGTAAAGAATCCCATAGGGATAACAAAAAACTTGAAATAAACAAGATTAAGATTTCATGAATTTTGTGGAATGACAAATTCATAAAAAAATTATTAATTATCAAGTACACAGAAGTTGATATAGTATACTTCGACTTTCCTGAAGTCGGAGTCAAAAATAAGATATGCATAAAGAACTTCGACTACACAGAAGTCGCAGTGAGACATTGATCAGAAACTTTGACTTTTGGAATGTCAGAGTGAGAAATGTTTCTTCATCAATCGATGTCATACTTCAACTTCTGGGGAGTCAGAGTGCAAACAATAATGGACTTTAACTTTCAAAGAGTTGGAGTAGATACGAAGACTTCGACTTCTTAGGAGTCGGAGTGAAAGGACTTCGACTTCTCAGAAGTCAAAGTGAAAGATCATTTGATAGAAGGTCATACTTCGACTTCTATGCAGTCAGAGTCTATACAGACTTCGACTTTTAAGAAGTCGAAGTCCAGCTAGACTTCTACTTCTTAGGAGCCAGAGTCTTGTCAGACTTCGACTTTTCCGAAGTCGGAGTACTGCCTGTTGGTTCATCAAATGGTACAACACTTCGACTTTTCTAAAGTCAGAGTCCAGAGTCGGAGTCAGTATGATATACAGTATACGTTGTGGACTTAGAGAAATTTTCGTCAGTGTTGATACATTGATTCTGTGTAAGCATAAATTTTGGCTAAGATATACTAAAGTATGTATATGAAGGCCTTTGTATATTAATTTTCATATATGGTAGTAAAAAAGTATTTAAAATATGTTAAAATGTTTTGTCATAGAAAAAACATTATGATAAATGTTAAGTAATTTTTTTAGGGATAGTTGCTCAACGATTCTCCCCCTTTTTGTTAATGACAAAAACATTTAATTAGATAGTGAAAAAACAAATTTGATTTTGCAAATATGTGGTACTAAATATTTGTTTCCTACTTTCTTTCTCCCCCTTTGTGACATTAACTGTCACACCCCGACGTAGAATATCGGAATGTGAGGTAGTTGCAAGAAAACGGGTACAGAGAGTATAATAGACATCAAACTATTGGACAAAGAATTAAATACTAAAGCAATTGCATCTCATTAATAATTCCTCAAATGTCTATTACAACCAGTAATATCAGATACATTCTTTAGGGCCCAATTACATTGAATAAAAGTAAAAGACTAAACTCAGACTCTAACATAATACTAAGACGCCAGGGTACTCCTGACTTCACTCTTGGTCATTCCCGTCCTCTTGAGTGTAGTATCTTCCTCGGTCTCACCTAAGAACACATGACAAATAACGCAGGGTGAGTGATAACGCCTAGTAGGAATTAAATCTCATGATTAGGCATGCCTTAAATAATTAATGTATTAAATGAAGAGTCACTACATAATAGAGCGAGAGAGTCAAGTAATGTAAGAGATAGCACGATAGCATGTGATTGAAATAGCACAAGATTCCAAATATAGCACAGAGCAAGATGGCCATAGCACAAATAGCACAATGTATAACAATAGCACGACGAGTATAGTATAATACTTTGATTGTCAAGATAGATAGCACTTGAGTGTTATGCTAAAACACTCTGGTCAATTAACTCCCGCGGGCAAATAGCACTTTTAGGCACACTTCCCAGGACCAGATCGGGCCCTTTATATTGCCAGGCATTAGTTATATTGTTTATCCTTTAGAAAATCAGTCCATGGCCAATAGAAAGTACCAAGAAATAGATGAGAGTACTAGATGAATAGATGAGATAGTAGAGAGTGTGAATAGATGAGCAAGTAGAGTATAGATGAGAACTACAGGTCATAGCACAAGAAACGACAAGTAAACATGCGAGAGTAACAATTGCACAACACGCGCAATTGGTTTTGGCAGTCAGGTGGAATTCACTACCCTTCCACTGGCCATGTTACGCATAGGTTCCGAGGTCCGGCGAGCATTCTAAGGACATTTGGATCTTACTGATCCCTAAAGGGTATCATAGGTATTGAGGGTACAACTAGCTTGTCGACCATGTGGGAACCCATGGACAAAAGAGTCTTATGGAGGTCGTGAACAAGGATCCACTAGTTCGGTAGAAGGAATATCCGACGAAGAGTTTGTCCAAGTCAAGAAAAAGTGTGTATAGAAACAAGTGCTCGAAGTTCCAGAGGAATTCTAGAATAATGGAGTGTCGGTAATGGTATTCCCAAAACAATGTGAGAAATAAAAACAATTCATTTAAAAATAGGGCAATTTAAATACACTATTAAAGTAAATTACCAGATATAGTATGAAATATTTTCATGTCAACTCAAGTCATATTGGATGTTTACAAGTATGTGCATGTGATAGGGAGAATCATGGATATGAAAAGATCATGTGAATGACTTTTAAATTAACAATTTTGTAGCCAAGTTTAACAACTTTGATTTCTATGTTTAAGACAGTTAACAAGGTAAGAGGTTATTGTAGAAAGTCAAGTTTAGCAAAAATACAGGGTTTTCCTACAAAATTACAGATCGCGACGTACCAATGTGAAGATCGCGACAGGGTATGTACAGAACGTGATAAGGTCAATCAAGGGTCGCGACGGGTCGGTAAGGACAGGGAGCCAAAACGTGACGCCAGTGCCTGTCGCATTCAGAACGCGACAGGTTGTTGGTCACGATCAGCCCTGAGAACGCGGCCTATCGGGCTGTCGTGTTCTCAGGTCCTGCGCTTGAGTCAGAGTGGGAAAAGGACCATGCCTTGGATTATGGTCCATGTTTACACATTTTTATACAGGGTCGTTAAAAAATTATGAACTCGATGCACAGTTGATGAAAAATCACGAAATCACTTGCAAACTAATCTATACATGCGAGAGTATACACAGTAAATAGGAATTTGCAAGTAGTCATGGTCTTGACAAGTTTAAACATGAACATGCACGAAGAACATAGAACAGTGGATAGTGAAGGTAAAAGATTTAATTTTAGCAAGATACTAGATGAAATTGGGGCTTTCAGGGACAAACGATGCCTATCAATCATCAGTATCTCCAGTTAAAATTTCGTAACATAGAATCAAGAGTACATGGAGATCTAGATTTAACATGAGGGTTCGGGGTCAAGGGGGTTGCAGAACTTCAAAAATTAAGAACAAAAGATTGGCTCGACAAAAAATAGAGCAACAAGAGGGCTTTTGTTCTTGATGTTTGGAACAACCTACATATGAAATTAATCGAGCTTAGCCGGTGAGAATGCCCACCTTTGGGTCGTTTTGTCTCCTAGGCTTAGAACTTGAAGAACAAGGGTTGGGGTTTGAGCAAACCTTCTCCCCATGAGTTCTCTCTTTCCTTGGCCTCTTCTCCACACCCAGCAACCCTCAGCCTCGCATTAGGGCCGGCCATGGAGAGATTGGGGAGTATTTGAGCTCCCTTGGTTTCCATTTCCTAGTATGACTCTAATTCCCCTTTAATTCCAATATTTCGTAATTTCTCTCAACCTTGCAAGCTTTCCACCTCCTATTTGGGTTAGGTTGGGTTGCAGTTTCATGGCCAACTAATTAGGGTAGGGTTAGGAGTCCAATTCCAACCCATATTCACTATTTTAATGATTTAATAGCCCGCTTTCTTTTTAGGCAATATTAAATATACGAGTTTTAGGTATTATTCTATTATCCATCTTTTAAAATTCCCTATTTTAGCCCAATAACTTTTATATGATCCATTTAACAAAGCCATCACTTCTTTTTATTTAATGGGTTTTAATTAATTCATTTTTCTTTAAATTTTTCATTTTATTTATTTATTAAACTACCGGGTTGCTACATCCTCCCCCTCTTAAAAGAATTTGGTTCCTAAATTCATATGACCAGTATGGAGAGAATGTCTTACCGAAAAGATCAGGGTAATTTCTTATGATGATTCCTTCAGGTTCCCATGTGGATTCTTCTAATAAATGTTGAGCCGATCTCGAGTCACCTGTATATCCCTGGTTGTATTTTATATCATGTCTGGGTCTAGCCATCGCTATTCTTCAACTTCATTCCAACATGCAGAAGATCTACAGTTTCTCCCATAGAGTCCCTCGAATGGTGCCATTTTGATACTTGCCTAATAACTGTTGTTATAGGAGAACTCAATCAAGGATAAGTGCTCATTTCAATACCCTTTAAAATCTATAGTACAGGCTCTTAACATGTCTTCTACTAACTGATTAGTTCTCTCAGTCTGCCCATCCGTTTGTGGGTGAAATGCGGCACTAAAATTGAGTTTAGTACCAAGTGTAGTCTGTAGTCACTTCCAGAAATGAGAGGTGAATCTCGGATCTCGATCCGAGACAATGGATGATGGAACTCCATTCAATCTTACGATCTCTTTGACATATAGAGCGGCTAATACCTCCACAGACCACTTACATTTTATAGGTAGAAAGTGTGTGGACTTGGTTAGTCGACCGATAATAACCCATATGGCGTCGAGTCCACCACGAGTCTTGGATAAACCATTGATGAAGTCCATGCCAATGCTTTCCCATTTCCACTCCGGAATGTCTAATGGTCTAAGTACGCCGGCAGGGCGCATGTGTTCGACCTTTACCTATTGGAAAGTAAGGCAATGAGTGGCATGCTCGGCTACCTCTATGTTCATGTTTGGCCACCAAAACGTTCTTTTCATGTCTTGATACATTTTGGTACCTCCAACATTAATAATATATTTTGTCTGGTGAGCTTCACCCATTAACTTTCTCTTCAATTCTTCATTATCGGGAACACATGTCCTTTCTTGGAATACCAACCTTCCATCCTCGGCCATAGCAAAAGCAGGTCTTTCAGCTAAAGTTTCTTTGATAAGAACCAAGAATGGATCGCTATCTTGTTGAGCTTTGATCTCTTCCAGCATGTCAGATAGAATCTTGATATTGGCAACCAAGACTCGATAATCCCTATGTTCAATATTCAAGTCTAACCTTGCGGACTATTCTACTAACTGCATCTCGCCAAGAACTAGACTTGATAGAGATGCCATCAACTTTCTACTAAGAGCATCAACCACGATATTCCCCTTGCCTGGATGGTACTGGATGTTGAAGTCCAAATCCTTTAAGTATTCAAGCCATCTTCTCTGCCTCATGTTAAGTTCCTTCTGTGAGAATAAATACTTCAGACTTTTATGGTCTGAATAGACTATGAATTGCTCACCATATAAATACTGCCTCCAGATCTTTAAGGTGAAGACCACGGCAGCCAACTCTAGATCGTGCACGGGGTAGTTGACTTCATGCGTCTTTAGTGGTCTTGAAGAGTAGGCAATGACTTTCTCCTTCTGCCTCAATACACAACCAAGCCCAATTCCTAAGGCGTCGGGATATATAGAGAAACCTTCTCCCTCTATTGGAAGAGCGAGAACAAGAGCGGAGATCAGACATTCCTTGAGAGTTTGAAAACTCTTCTCACACTCTTTACTTCAGGAGTAGGGATTCTCCTTTCGTGTAAGACGTGTGAGAGGAACGGCAATCTTGGAGAAGTCCTTTATGAACCGCCTGTAGAAACCAGCCAATCCTAAGAAGCTTCTGATTTTTGTGACATTGGTTGTTCTCTCTCAATTGAGTACGGCTTCAACTTTGGAGGGATCAACAGAGATGCCATCCTTTGAGATAACATGGCCCAAGAAAAACACTTCTTCAAGCCAGAACTCGCACTTGCTCAGCTTTGCATATAATTTGTTGTCTCGCAAGACTTGCAGAGTAATCCTCAGATGTTCTTCATGTTCTTATTTAGTTCTTGAGTAGATGAGGATGTCATCAATGAAGACGACCACAAACTTATCAAGATATGGTCGGTAAATGCTGTTCATGAGTTGCATAAAGGCTGCAGGAGCATTGGTCAGACCAAAAGGCATAATGATGAATTCCTTAAAGTTGTTTTGAAAATGTCATCATCCTTGATCCTCATTTGATGATAGCCAGATCGGAGGTCAATCTTGAAGAAATATTAAGCTCCAAATATCTGGTCGAAAAGTTCATCGACCCGGGGTAATGGGTACTTGTTCTTGATAGTTGGTTGATTGAGTTGTCGATAGTCGATACATAGCCTCATCGACCAATCTTTCTTTTTAACGAACAACACAGGTGCTCCCCATGGGGAAGTACTTGGTCTGATGAACCCCTTCTTTAACAGTTCCATCACTTGTGCCTTCAGTTTTTTTAACTCAGCAGGTGACATCCAGTATGGTTGACGCGGCACTGGTGCAGCTCCAGAGATTAACTAGATAGCAAAGTTGACATCACGTTCCAGAGGAATCCCAAGAAGATCTTCAGGGAACACATTGGGGTAATCCCGGACTTTGTGTATGTCTTCTATCTTAAAACCCTTCTTTTCAACTATTACGGCCGCAAGGAAAGCAAAACAACATTTCCTTATCATGTTGTGGGCCTTTATGGTAGAGACTAGAGACATCTGTCTCTTATGTCTAATCCCAGTGAATGACAGCTTAGGGAAATCACTAAAGGTAACTTTCCCTTTCTTATAGTCGACACTTTCCCCATAAGTGGACAACCAGTCGGCTCCAAAAATTACATCATAGCCCTCCATGGACATACATACAAGGTCGGCTTTTAGGTTATGTCCTCCTATCATTACATCGGCAGATGGAAAGTATTTGTTCAATTTCTCTTTCCCTCGCAGTGGTTTTGGGATAGAGAATTCACTTCCCATGAATATAGGTTTAGCATTCACAGTATCAGCAAAGTTTTGAGATATAAATGAATGAGTTGCTCCAGTATCAAATAAAATAATGCTGATAAGGAGAAAACATGTAGGGTACCTTCTACCACGCCACCTTCCTCAGCAGGCTCTTCATCATGCAGGGCTTGCATCTCCCTTGTTTCTTAGGCACATTATTAGTGCGCCTCTCATTCTCCTTCAGTAGCGGGCACTCAGGGATACAGTGCTCGCGGCTTCCACAGTGCAGACAGGCGCCGATTTTCCTATAGCATTCGTCAACTGTGTGACCAGGCTTGTCACAGTGCTTGCAGTTGCTTTTCGCTGGAGTGTTGGGAATGAAGACCTTGGGTTTCTTCTCCTGGCTAGGTCCTTCCGTGATGCTGAAAGGACACTTCTTGCCGATGTTTGGCTTGGCAGATGTCATGCCAAGTATCCGTTCTTTCTTCATGAACTTCCCCTTGATACGATCGGTGAAGTCCGTAGCGTCTTCCAGTAGTTGAGCTTTTTTCACGATCTCGGCATAGGTCTGGATGTTGAGAGGGGCCAGTTGAGTAATGTACTGAGGCTTAAGGCCATTGAGGAAACGCCTAGCCTTCATTTTCTCTGTGTTCACTAGATGGTCAGCATATCGGGCCAGTCTTGAAAACTATGCCTCATATTCAGCCACGGGCAGGCTTCTCTGTTTAAGAGCAACAAATTGCACGGCCTTCCATTCTTGCATGTGCTCTGAGAAGTACTTGGAGTTGAATTCCTCTTTGAATTCAGCCCAAGTAAATTGACCATTAGCTCTGGTCCACTACTAGAAAAAGCGGTTTTACCGACGGATATTTCCGACGGAATTTTTCCGTCGGAAAATCCGTCGGAAATACCAATTTCCGACTGATTTCCGACGCAATAATCGAAATTTCCGACCAATTTCCGACGGAATTCTTTTCCGTCGGTAATATTCCGACCAACTATTTCCGACGGGCCATTTCCGACGACTTTCTGACGGAAGTTGTCAAAAAATCTATTTTTTGACGGATTACCGACGGATTTCCGATGGAAAGAGGCCGTAGAAAATGCCGCATTTTCTTGTGGTGGTCACTTCCACTGACTCCCACCAAGAGTGGGCGTCCTTCACTAATTTGAATGTAGCTAGTAGCAGCTTGTCCCCAGCTGCGCATTGCATAGCATGGAAAATTCTTTCCGTCTCCTTCAGCCAGTGCTCGGCCTTGTTTGGATCCGTGGAACCACTGAACCTAGGCAGGTTCAAGCTCCAGAAATTACGATGCAGCTCGCCTGCACTGCCGTGATTCCCATCACCTTGTGCAGCTTGCAGAAGCGCACGGGTGAGTTCTTGGATAGTTTGTTGCATGCCCCTCATCTGAGTACGTTCATCAGTCATCTTAGTTTCTTAAGTTCCGACAAAAGTAACTTGTTGTTATGATATTGCTGTGGAATTTAATTCGTGCATGTGTGGGTTTATTTTAACTAGTTACCCATGGTTCTAACCACATCTCACACAGGTAGGATAACTGACTCTAGTAGAGGCTAGTCAACCTACATCATCCTATACTTTAAGAACAACTTAGGCTCTGATACCACAAAACTATCACGCCCTGACGCAGAATATCGGAACGTGAGGCAGTTGCAACCAAACGGGTACGGAGCGTATAATAGACATCAAACCATTGGACAAAGAATTAAATACTAAAGCAATTGCATCTCATTAATAATTTCTTAAATGTCTATTACAACCACTAATATCAAAGCCATTCTATAGGGCCCAATTACATTGAATAAAAGTAAAAAACTAAACTCAGACTCTAACATAATACTAAGATGCCAGGGTACTTCTGACTTCACTCTTGGTCATTCCCGTCCTCTTGAGTGTAAGTATCTTTCTCAGTCTCACCTGAGAACACATGACAAATAATGCAGGGTGAGCGATAACGCCCAGTAGGACATAAATCTCATGATCAAGCATGCTTTAAATGATTAATGTATTAAAAGCAGAGTGACTACAAGATAGAACGAGAGAGTCAAGTAACGTAAGAGATAGCACGATAGCATGTGATTGAAATAGCAGGAGTTTTCAAATATAGCACAGAGCAGGATGGCCATAGCACAAATAGCACAATGTATAACAATAGCACGACGAGTATAGTATAGCACTTTGATTGTCATTTAGATAGTCGAGATAGATAGCACTTGAGTGTAATGCCAAAACACTCCAGTCGGTTAACTTTTGCGGGCAAATAGCACTTTTAGGCACACCTCTCAAGACCAGACTGGGCCCTTTATATTGCTAGGCATTAGTTATATTGTTTAACTTTTAGACAATCAGTCCATGGCCAATAGAGAGTACCAAGAAATAGATGAGAGTACTAGATGAATAGAGGAGATAGTAGAGAGTGTGAATAGATGAGCAAGTAGAGTATAGATGAGAACTACAGGTCATAGCACAAGAAATGACGAGTAAACGGACGATAGTAACAATTGTACAACACACGTAATTGTTGTTGGTAGTCAGGTGGAATCCACTACCCTTCCACTGGCCATGTTATGCATAGGTCCCAAGGTCTGGCATGTTTCAAGATAAGAGCGAGAGCATTCTAAGGACGTTTGGATCTTACTGATCCATAAAGGGTATCATAGGTATTGAGGGAACAACCAGTTCGTCGACCTTGTGGGAACCCATGCACAGAGGAGTCTTACGGAGGCCTTGAACAAGGATTCACTAGTCTGACAGAAGGAAAATCCAACAGAGAGTTTGTCCAAGTCAAGAGAAAGTGTGTATAGAAACAAGTGCTCGACGTTCCAGAGGAATTCTAGAATAGTGGAGCGTCGGTAACAGTATTCCCAAAACAACGTGAGAAACAAAGACAAGTCATTTAAAAATAATGCAATTTAAAAACACTATTAAACTAAATTAACCAATATATTATGAAATATTTTCATGTCAAGTCAAATCATATTGGATGGTTACAAGTATGTGCATGTGATAGGGAGAATCATGGATATGAAAAGATCATGTGAATGACTTTTAAATTAACAATTTCATAGCCAAGTTTAACAACTTCGATTTCTATGTCTAAGACAATTAACAAGGTAAGAGGTTACTGTAGAAAGTCAAGTTTAGCAAAAATACAGGGTTTTCCTACAAAATTACAGATCGCGATGTACCAATGTGAAGATCGCGATAGGGTATGTACAGAACGTGACAGGGTCGCGACGGGTCGGTAAGGACAGGGAGCCAAAACGTGACGCCAGTGCCTGTCGTGTTCAGAACGCGACAGGTTGTTGGTCGCGATCAGCCCTGAGAACGTGGCCTATCGGGCTATCGTATTCTCATGTCCTGCGCCTGAGCTAGAGCGGGTAAAGGACCATGCCTTGTATTGTGGTCCATGTTTCCATATTTTTATACAGGGTCGTTCAAAAATTAAGAACTCGATGCACAATTGATGAAATGTTTTGAAATCACTTACAAACTAATCTAGACATGCGAGAGTATACACAGTAAATAGGAATTCACAAGTAGTCATGGTCTTGACAGGTTTTACACATGAACATGCACGAAGAACATAGAACAGTTGACAGTGAAGGTAAAAGATTTAATTCGAGCCGGATACTAGATGAGAATTGGGGCTTTTAGGGGAAAACGATGCCTATCAATCATTAGTATCTTCAGTTAAAAATTCGTAGCATGGAATCAAGAGTACATGGAGATCTTGGTTAAACATGAGGGTTCGGGGTCAAGGGGGTTGCAGAACCTCACAAATGAATAACAAAAGATTGGCTCGACAAAAAATAGAGCAACAAGAGCGCTTTTGTTCCTAATGTTTGGAACAACCTATAGACGAAATTAATCGAGCTTAGCAAGTGAGAATGCCTACCTTTGAGTCGTTTTGTCTCCTAGGCTTAGAACTTAAAGAACAACGGTTGGGGCTTGAGCAATCCTTCTCCCCACGAGTTCTCCCTTTCCTTGGCCTCTTCTCCACGCCTAGCAACCCTCAGTCACGCATTAGGGCCGACCATGGAGAGATTGGGGAGTATTTAAGCTCCCTTGGATTCCATTTCCTAATATGACTCTAATTCCCCTTTAATTCCGAGATTTCCTAATTTCTCTCAAGCTTCCAAGCTTTCAACCTCCTATTTGGGTAAGGTTGGGTTGCAATTTCGTGGCCAACTAATTAGGGTAGGGTTATGAGTCCAATTCCAACCCATATTCACTATTTTAATGATTTAATAACCCCCTTTCTTTTTAAGCAACATTAAATATACGAATTTTGGGTATTATTCTATTATTCATCTTTTAAAAATCCATATTTTTGCCCAATAACTTTTATATGATCCATTTAACAAAGCCCTCACTTCTTTTTATTTAATGGGTTTTAATTAATTCATTTTCTTTACATTTTTTGATTTATTTATTTATTAAACTACTGGGTTGCTACATTAACACAAAGGATAAGATACAAAGAGAGATATAGAAAGATAGATACATAAAGATGAGTAGAAACTGATCTGTATTAATTTCTATAAAGAACAATTTACATTCATGAAGCAGACAAGGAACTAGGACAATATAGGGAAGGTGGGATTCGAGCAAGGAAAGGCTGAAGAAGAGCCCATAGCTTCTTCTCATTTCCAAGGAAGAAATTTTCAAACTTGGAAATATCTATATTATAGGAGGATCCTATAGAAGGGATTTTTCTATAAGACTTAATGTGCCTGAAATAAAACTAGCTAACTCTCCTATTGTAGTTACCATTACGCAGGGTACTCCTAAGGGGAACTGTAGCACCCCGAAAAATTTCAATACTTAAAAATTCGAAATAATAATTTCTATAACAACAAAATAATAGAAACATTCATACCACTATCGTATGTGCACAAACACATCGGAAAATTTCGTAAAAATTATAATTCAACCCCAAACATTATTCCTAGGTGACGAAGAAATGCATGCAAAGAAAAATCCGATTGTTCACGATTAAGGCATTTTGTGACTTATTATCATAATTAAGGAATGAGTTGCAATGTAACGACCCTCTTTATACTGGTACGATTATACCAATCCATGTCGGTATAATGAACGTCGTCATAGTGGGACATTGACCTAACACTAAATAGTAGGTTGATATGTACATGAATAGCAAAGAGTACAGCGGAAAGAAAGTAAAAATTTATTCCATTCCATCATCATCATTAATATCCACAGTCTATATAATGATAAATGAAAGAAAATACTAAAGTCCACATTAATACAACCTTCAAATGAATTACATTATCCATTCTCAATTACATACCTCCAAATTACATACTACGAAATGAAATACACAACATAGAGATCTCCACAATAAATGCTACTCCTCTCGCTCAGAGTCGCTCATAACTATCTCCTTGGAAGAAGTGGAGACACCTGCACCTGTACGCCGAAGCAAGAATGAGTCTAAATAGACCCAAGAAGCAATTCATATACATCATCCTTACACACATCATATGCACATGCTAACATTCAAT
This sequence comes from Colocasia esculenta, assembly GCA_014218235.1. Taxonomy (NCBI): domain Eukaryota; kingdom Viridiplantae; phylum Streptophyta; class Magnoliopsida; order Alismatales; family Araceae; genus Colocasia; species Colocasia esculenta. The sequence continues at coordinate 60,131,663 of CM024753.1, read as the reverse complement.
GGAAGTAATTAACACATGTGGTATGCTTCATTCAATTTAAATTACAAAGCATGAAACTTATAGTATTAGAGACACATGATACATGCTTTATCTTACTTACAACAATTAAGAATAAAACCTATAACATGCTTTCTACACTTTTTAATTAACATGCTTAAACAATTCAAATCTCATTCAAATCATATTATATTGTACACAATTTAGGCATGGAACTACACATAAAGTAAGCATCACACTTAGCATGGATTCTATTTGAATTCTCATGAATTTAACACAAATATAGACACATTTTACTTGCTATTTTAACATAATTTAAACATATTCACAATGATTTACACTTGTTCACATGCTAACACATTCACTTAATAGTTTTACGTTTCACATATTTCACATTGCACATTTCAAATTTTACACTTAGTTTCCATGACAAATAGTCTAAACCACCACTAGAAGGACACACACATATACACAGTCACATAACAATCACCTAGGCAAAACAGTGATAGATTTTGGTTAAATGTGCAGAACCGGGAGAAGCACTCTCTACCCTAACCAGTGGTACTTGTCCACCTCCAGGATTTCATCCTAATTGCCCATAGGATATCACACACATTGAACTATCCCGTAGGGACTTTACTATGGTATAGTTCCATAGCCCTCTATGGTAGCAGTGTCACAAATGGCACAATTTACACATTTTTCCCATTATCACATCATCATATTAATCACATGCATTTGGATATACACACATTCACTTTTAACACACCTATATGGATTAGTTTGCAGAGCATGCCATTTCTATTTCACAATGTTAATCAACCCATAATACAGTCCTAAGAATGCTGCTAATAACAGAATCACACATAATTAACTTGGCATGTTTAACATGGTCATTTTCTCTCATTTAACTCATGGCAGTACCTACTGTTATCCAATTAAAACAAAAACTTTATCACATGTTCCCAACAATAAACCTATCACATGCTCAATTTCTTATATTTTTTGGATCTATAGATTAATTATAACAATTTAAAACATATTACATGTACATTTATCACTAAATTCTCTCAAGTAAAATTTACAGCATAATAGTCATACTTAGCAGTACCAATACCTGAATACAGTCATTATACAGTCACAGGAAAATTCTGAAACCCTAATTTAGCATGAATCTAATTAAACAGGAATTAACAAGGTTAAATCATGTTCAATATTCTATTACAGAAATTCTCATAAATAGCACAGTTGACAAAAATTTGACCTAATCACATGGCATGATCTATTGAATATACTTGACCATATAAAATTTTTATAGCAAGTAATCATGTCCAAAAATCTGGAAAATAGGTCATAAGGATCAAAATATGCATGTTGTCAAATCTGTTGAACTTGGCGGCACAGATGCTGCCGCCAACATAGGTTAACTGCACCATAGGTGGCCGCTTACCATAGATCTTAACGGCACAAGATGTTGTCGTTAAGTTCGTGTCTGTGCAAACACATACTGAATGCAGAATTAATGGTGAATGGGGGGTTCTAGGACACGAGGAAAATTCCAAAAAATTCCCTAGGACCTAGTTGATATGTGTGGGGTTAATGTACAAGAACTACTTGCCACTTAAAAACTATTAGACGTGATTAATTTGCCGGAGAAGCTCTACTCGGACAAGCCAAGAAGCCCTCCAATCTCCCCTCGATCCGGCTTCTGTGTTGATGGATGAAGCACGCCGGAGTCGGGGAAGCCTTCCTGATGTTTAAAGCTCCTTCCAGTCGATGTAGATCGCCCGAAATCGCACTGAGTCGCCAAATCAAGAGCCTCAAAGTTTCAGGTTCGCACAGGTTTTCTAGGGTTTTTGACAATATCCAAAAAGGATCTAATTCAGCCAGAGAAGGTGTTTTTGTAAGCTAGGGCAATCGGGTACGCATTTAGGTAGGGGATCCTACCGTTGGGCAGAGGTTTCCTAAATAGAGGGCGAAGAAATCGCAGACGTTTCTGGATCTAAAACTACAAAAATTCTGGGGAAATAGACGTCCACATGCTTGGCCGTCTACTGGGAGTTGGCGTCCATCGATCTGGACGTCGACTCACCTCTAACGTCCATGCATGTTGACATTAACATGCACTTCGGCCAGTACGCAGAAATGACCATAACTTACATACACCATATATCTATACATGCAATATGTAATGTATACCTTAAACATCATATATACAATGTAAATAAAGAAACATTTACATGATTGACAATCATATACACATGTACAATATTATTTAATATAAATTATACAGAATTAAACACATATATACATAAACCCTTATATACACATGCACATAACTATTTACACAAAGAAATTCATCACTACATGACACAGTCTAAATAAGGAGCAAAATTCAAGGGCCTTTCATGCAAAACCCATTAACACATATGTATAACTGATTCTAATATTAAAATAAAATTATGGGTAGACTCCAAATGATATTTATTGATAGTCCATCATAAGAGTTTAGACCAATGGACCCCTCATAGACCATGAATAAATTCAAGTAAGAAAAATACAATAAAATTCGTAACTATATTATTCCCTAATTAAAAGGGGAAATTCTCATAAATTAAAACCCATTAAACCAAAACAAGTGATGGACTTTGTTAAATGGATCATATAAAAGTTATTGGGCCAAAATTGGGATTTCTAAAATATGATTAATAGTATAATACCCTAAATTTGTATATTTAATATTTCCTAAAAAGAAAAAAGCTATTAAATCATTAAAATAGCTAATTTGTATTGGAATTAGACTCCTAACCCTACCCAAATTGGCTAGGCATGAAGTTGCAACCCAACCTAACCTAATTAGGGGATGGCAAGCTTGGAAGGTTGAAATAAATAAGGAAAACTCAGAATTAAATAGGAATTAGAGTCCTATTAAGAAATAGAAACAAGGGAAGCTTAAATACCCCCCAATCTCTCCATGGTCGGCCCTAATGTGTTGCTGAGGCTTGGTGGACTTGGAGGAGAGGCCAAGGGAAGGGAGAATTTGTGGGGAGAAGACTGGCTCAAGATCAACCAAGTTTTCTTCGAGTTCTAAGCCTTAGAAGACAAAACGACCCAAAGGTAGGCATTCTCACAAGCAAAACTCAATTAATTTCGTTTGTAGGATGTTCCAAACATCAATAACAAAAGCCCTCTTGTTGCTCTATTTTTCATCAACCCAATCTTTTGATCTTTATTTTTGATGTTCTGCTCTCATCTTGACCCCGAACCTTCATATTTAATCTAGATCTCCATGTACACTTGATATCATGCCATGAAAAATTTATTGGAGATACTGCTCGATGTGTGGAAACTTTTGCCACTGAAATCCCCAATTATCATCCAGTATCCTACCCGCATTAATTCTTTTCCCTTCACTGTGTATTGCTCTATGTTCTTCGTACGTGTTCATGTTTAAAACCTGTCAAGACCATGATGATTATCAAGTTCCTATTTACTGTGTATACTCTTGCATGTCTAGATTCGTTTAAATCTGGTTTTGTGATTTTTGATAACATGTACACCGAGTTATCAATTTTTTATCTACCCTATATCAAAACATGGAAACTTGGACTGCAATCCATGGCATGGTCCTTTTCCCGCTCGGACTTAGGCGCAGGACTTGAGAACGCGATGGCCCGATAGGCTGCATTCTCAGGGGCTAATCGCGACCAGCAACCCTGTCGCATTTTGAACGCGACAAGATATGGCGTCGCATTCTGGCTGCCTATCCTGAACGACCTGTCGCGACCTTTGACTATTCCTATCGCGTTCTAGAAGTACCCCATCGCGATCCTTATAGGGTACGTCACGATCTGGACTTTTGCATGAAAAACCTTGATTTTTGGTACTTTATCCTTCTACAGTGATTATACTCTTCATTAATAGTCTTAAACGTAGTGATTAAATGTGCCATAATGTGAACATGTATTGATTAATTTAAAACACACTCACATGAATCTTTTCATTTCCATGATTTTTTTTTATCACATGCACATACTTGAAATCATCCTTTATGACTTAACTTGGCATGAAAATATCTTATAATATATTGGTAATTTATTTCAATAATGTATTTAAATTACCTTGTTTTTAATGGACTTGTCTTCTTTTCACGCAATGTTTTGGGACATCGTTACTGATGCTCCACTGTTCTAGAATTCCTCTAGAACGTTGAGCACTTGTTTCTATATACACCTTCTCTTGACTTGGACAAACTCTTCGTCGGATATTCCTTCTGTCGGACTAGTGAATCCTTTTTCAAGGCGTCCGTAAGTCTCCTCTATCCATGGGTTCCCGCATGGTCGACAAGCTAGTTGTACCCTCAATACCTATGATACCCTATAGGGATCAGTAAGATCCAAACGACCTTAGAATGCTTTCTCTCTTATCATGAGATCACGCCGGACCTTTAGACCTGTGCATAACATGGCCAGTGGAAGGGTAGTGAATTCCACCTGAATGCCAACACCAATTGTGCGTGTTGTCCAACTATTACTATCGCCTATTTACTCGATGTTTCATGTACAATGACCTATAGTTCTCATCTGTACTCTACTCGCTCATCTATTCACATTCTCTATACACTCATCTATTCATCTAGTACTCTCATCTCTTCTTGCTACTCTATTTGGCCACCTATTGATTCTCTAAGAATATAAAAATAACCAATGCCAGGCAATATAGGGCCCGATCTGGTCCTGGGAGGTGCGCTCGAAAAGTGCCATTTGCCCATAGGAGTTCAATGATCAGGATGTCGGCATTACATACAAGTTCCATGCTATCATGATTTATCTAAGACAATCAAAACAAAGTGCTATATTCTCTTGTTGTCTATTGACAAAACAAAGTGTTATATTCTCTCGTTGTCTGTTGACAAAACAAAGTGCTATATTCTCTCGTTGTCTATTGACAAAACAAAGTGCTATATTCTCTCATTGTCTATTGACAAACAAAGTGCTATACTCTCCCTTGGCTATCTACGGATAACCAAAGTGCAATGCTATATCAATTGACGAAAGTTAATCAAAGTGCTATACTATTTCAATTGATGAAAATCAATCAAAGTGCAATTTACTCTTTATATGGCCAACTACTCTCTTTCTCCTTACTCTACATGTTACTTGCTATTGCTTGACAATGATGTTACCTGCTCTCATGAGTTACCATTTTCTATCGTGACTTTATCATATTCATTGTCCTATACTTGAATCATGTGCTATTTGAACCATGTTACTTATACTATTACTTTTTCGACTTTACATGACTCTCTCTATCATTAGTCACTCTATCCTTTAAAGCATTAATTAATTAAAGCATTCTTGACTTATGAAATTTAAGTCCTACTGAGCATTATCGCTCACCCTTCGTTATTTGTTATTATATCTCAAGTATGTCGGACAATGACGTCACACACATCAAGGGGAAAGGACCAGAGTGATGAGCGACCTGGAGTCAAATGATGAAGTTACCCTAGTACAATGGAGTCTAGCAATTAATGCATTAGACTTTTTTTCCAATCTAATGATGTCATTGAGTCCTATGTATTGGCTCTAGATTAGCGGTTGTAATAGTCTTAGTGAAATTTATAATGAAATGAAGAATTTATTCCAATTATTGTTCATTAGATGCTCTGAATCACTTGACTGTGGTTCAATTTACACTACTATGCACTTTGCTCACATCTCCCCAATTTATTCCGCTGCTAAATTGGCGGGGCGTGATAGGAACAAACTTCTTACTGGCTGCTAAGTGCAAGAACTCTTGGACAGTGTTATTCCAGTGCAGGCCTTGGGAGTATGCAGCTTCCTTTGCTTGGTAGTAGACAAGATATCTCTGCTTCCATTTGTGTGAGACAGACTTTCAAAGTGTCTCATAACCTTTGCAGAGATCGGCAGGAATAGATAGCTTGAGTTTCTGGCAATCTGTGTGGTCTTTTGGATAAGCTGTTGTCCACTGATCTTCAGTAAACCTCTCAGACTCTACAAAGCAGTTCTAGAAATCTATCATATGCTGAGAGTTCTTTGGGGCATGCATGAGGGCAAACCTATGGAAAGACAGCTTGATATTGTACTTGATTCTGAATTTGGCAGCTATCCTTATGTGTCTGTTGAACATAACCTAGGAAAAAAGTTTTCTAGATGAAAAGGCACATATCCGACTGGGGTGCAGTCCAGAGGGCAATCCAATAGTCATTGAGGGAGTAATCTCTCTTTGCCCATTGATGATCATTTCCCATTGCCTCTTATTCACATATGGCAAACCCATCTTGAATTTGTCTTCATTGAACTGTTTCATTCCACTATATTTGGTCTGGAGCTCTCTTAGGAGGTTGCCAAAAATATCAAAGAATCTATGATTTAGGTGAAGGGGAATATCCATAAACTGGTTCTTGTCCTGAGCGGCTTGAAATTTAGTGGCTTCACCAGGGTATAGATGTAAGAATTTCGTAGGGGAGAGACAGTGGCTTTTCTGTGTGATGAGATTCACATCAGCCAATAGGACTTGGAAATTTTGAAGTAAGGTAGGGAGCCAGTCTTCAAACGTGTATCCTGGCATCCCATGTACTTCAAGAAAAGCTTTAATGCACTGGAATTTCTTGAAAAGATTCATGTGGTGTTCAGAATGGTATATGAATGCATAACAGAAAGGGGGAAGAAGGGTGATAGAGTCGTGTTTAAACTGGCACCCTACTCGTAAGGATAGTACCACACTAGGTACAATCTCAGTGAGTGAAATAGTAGATCTGCACGAAGAAGGATTTGAAGAAGTAGGGAGAGAGGAGAAGAAATGAGGAGCCAAGGTGTGAAGAGTGGGTGTATTTACCGTGTGAGGGTGGAAGGTGTACTTCATAGGATACAAAGAAAGTGAAGTACTTGTGGAAGTGGGAAGTTGTGCCTCTGGTTGAGATGAAGAAGGAGGAGGATGAGATGAGGTTATAGAGGGAATAGGTTGAGATGGAGGTGGAGGAGGTTGTTCAACAATTGGAGGAGGTGTAGGGTTACTAGCAGGAGAGTTGGATCAGTGGGAGGAGAAGAGATAGTTAAGGGTTGAGTGGGGAAAATTGTGTCACGTCCCGAGAATTACACAACGGATAATAATTCGGATAATTTGAGTCAATATTCCGAGACGTGAACAGTCGACAAATAAGTATCTAGCTAGCACGTACTAAATGTGTATCAACACATCATAATAGGGCCCAACTATTGAACTCAAATGAAATTGTATTCAAATCTCATCTCAATGTATCAAAGGTAACTAATACAGGATTAAGACTCAATAAAAGGAAAAGTGAATTATTCCTCACTACCTACTACATGAATCTAACACTCCAGACAAATTAACTATAGATAGACTCAAGTGTTGGGGCGCTCATCACTCGAACGCATTCCCATCATCGAGTTGCTCCTCTTCTTACACTTCATAGTCACCTAAAGGGTTGAAAGTAGGGAATGAGAAAAGTAGACCAATAGGATTTATATCTCAATGTGCGGGCAATGATATACGTGATTAGCAATTTAGAACTAGGTAAGCACGATGAATGTCATGATAGGCAAGTACGAATAAAACTCATTAAAATATGATACATGAAACAAGCTAGATAGAGTGACCATGATAGTGCAAGATCCAGAATGATATAATGAGCAAGATATTATCAATAGTGAGGCATGTAACAAGTACGCAAGATATCACTTAAATTGCAACAAGTGCAGGATGGCCATATTGCGCAAGCAAGCAAGCACGAGCACGAGCATGATCATGTAACACTAATCAAGCACGAAGACACTAATGTACACAAAGAAAAGATCCACCTTGAAATGCACACTAGGACACGTGTATGTGATTATTATATCTATCATTCAACACGCAAGTACTCCCAACGTACGTGCAACTCCAGTAATCATTATACCCCATGGTTAACAGTATATTTATGACTCTCCATCATTGGGGCTAGACTGGAGCCCTTGGACACTCGCCGTGCCCGGTCAGCATCTCATTTCATTTTAAATGTAGATAACCACAATCATTAATAATGGCTAATGAGAGTTTCAAGATGTAAGCATGTGTAATGTCATATTCATGATGATGATGAGAACAAGTTATAAGTAAATGTGATCATGATTTCATGATACCATAGTCAAGAGATAATTTCGGCAGCATAACGGTGCAATTTATACTTTAGTTCACACTTTACTTTAATGGCTTAAGTATAGATTATACATCACACTCACGAGAACAAGAGAAGAAATGGTACAACCCACTCGGTCTCCATGAGGGAATCCACGGAGTACGGAGATTTACGGAGGTCTTAGAGAAAAGGTCGCTAGTCTATCGATACGGAATGACCGATAGAGAGCTTCCAAATCCCCAAGAAAGGGCTGCCTAGTTGTGCAAGTGTGTAGTGGACACGTGTCTCAATTCACAATCCATCGGTTTTAAACTTGCGGAAAGCACTTAACAAGATTATAGGAGATGAAACTATGCACTTTAACTAAACATTGTTTGCAATATTTTAAGATGATAATTATCATTTTAACAAGCTAGAATAATAAGATGAACAATTCAGTAGTTGCGTGAATGGGTCATATTATTTAAAGAGCAATTAGAATAACATTCATGTAGTTATAGATTTTTCAATGGGTTAATTGCTTTTAAGCCATTAAACAACCGTCATGAAATGACCAGAACCAACACATGCAAATGATGAACTCAATACCATGTAAAATAGTCCTCAGGTAAGCCTTGAAATACGCATCCGACACAGTGGACGCACTTTATAACGGTGTGTACAGTTGATACACAACGTACTGTGAAGAAGCTAAATCGCGTCCACCTAGGTGGTCACGTTTCACATTAAATAGCCTCGGGGCATCCTGACGCGTTCATGAAATTTCTTTAAATAAATAATATAAAAATCACAAAAAATCTTGGGCGGGAAAAATGTCGGAATCGCGTCGGCCTTGGCCGTTGCGTTTTAAAAGCCTTCTCACAGGACAATGGCCCACAGTTTGAGGCACGGGTCGTGCCCCAAATCGCGTCGCCAATGGAGGACGTGTTTAAGAAGCCCTATGAATCACATCGTGTAACACCCCATATAAGAATATGTTAAATAGACTAAATCAATAAATTACCAAAAACTCAGACTAGTCATTTTCAGAGTTCGAAGAGGAAAAGAGTTCTAAAGTTAAGCATGCTGAGTTGGGAGTAGTCACAGGATGGGTGACTTTCCTGGGAAGTCTACCAACTAGCACAGTTATTGGGCCAGTTTGCTGGTTGGGTCGTCATAAATGGTATCAGAGCCTTGCCCAGTCGGAAGTGCAGGAACTAAGTGCCACATAGGGCAATGTGCTACGCTATGGGAGCCACCTCTTGAGGCCATACTGGCGCAAAGTGCTACATAGTGGGAGCCACCTCTTGAGCCTGTGGGGGCCACCTCTAGAATCATGCTTGCCTGGGGTTTGATTGTGTGCTATATGTGAGCAGTGACGAGGACCTCTCTTATATAAGAGGGGTAGAATGCAACACGCCATATAAGAATAGCACAGTTGTTGGGCCAGTTTGCTGGTTGGGTCGTTATAAATGGTATCAGAGCCTTGCCCAGTCGGAAGTGCAGGAACTAAGTGCCACATAGGGCAAAGTGCTATGCTATGGGAGCCACCTCTTGAGGCCATACTAGCACAAAGTGCTACATAGTGGGAGCCACCTCTTCAGCCTGTGGGGGCCACCTCTAGAATCCTGCCTGCCTAGGGTTTGATTGTGTGCTATATGTGAGCAGCGATGAGGACCTCTCTTATATAAGAGGGGTAGATTGTAACACCCCATATAAGAATATGTTAAATAGACTAAATCAGTAAATTACCAACAACTCGGACTAGTCATTTTCAGAGCTCGAGTAGGAAAAGAACTCTGAAGTTAAGCGTGCTCAGTTGGGAGTAGTCCCAGGATGGGTGAACTTCCTGGAAAGTCTACCAACTAGCACAGTTGTTGGGCCAGTTTTTTGGTTGGGTCATCACATGTCGCTTGGTCTGGACGCGATTCACGTGTCAACCCAAAAACGCAGAAAACGTAGAAACACAAGTGCTTGATCCATGCAATGCTTATATCTTCTAAACTAGAGCGTTTGGGACAAAAGTGTCAACATGAAAGTTGTTGGAAACATGCAATAGGTTAAAACTATGATTTTGAAATAATTTAAAATGGCCTCGGGTTGCATTATAAATCCCCACAAACATAAAACGTGATTAACATGTGCGACTTTGGAAAAACATTTACAAATCAAGATATACTTAATGAAATTCAATGAAACCACTTGGAAATGAAAGTAGACTCGATGCTCTACACATCAGTATATGAGTTGTTAAGGTTTGACTCAAGAAAACTTACCTTCTTGGTTGAAGAAGTCACGTTTTTATTGAGAACCTGCATTCAGAACACTTGCAGGAGAACGCTTAGTACACCCAGTATACTGCATGAAAATTGTGCATTCCAGTTGGGTTAGGAAGTAGACTTGACCCTCTTTCTAGGGGTGTAATCCTTACACGATGTGGTTTAGGTTGGACCTACCTTTGGTTGACTTCAAGTGGAATGACCAGAACCATGACATGCAAGTGATGAACTCAATACCATGTAAAATAGTCCTCGAGGAAGCCTTGAAATACGCATCAGACACAGTGGACGCACTTCATAATGGTGTGTATAGTTGATACACAGCGTACTGTGAAGAAGCTAAATCGCGTCCACCTAGGTGGTCGATTTTCACATCAAATAGCATCGGGGCATCCTGACGCGTTCATGAAATTCCTTTAAATAAATAATATAAAATTCACTAAAAATCATGGGTGGGAAAAATGTCGGAATCGCGTCGGCCTTGGCCGTCGCGTTTAAGAAGCCTTCTGACAGGACAACGGTCCACAATTTGAGGCATGGGTTGCACCCCAAATCACGTCGCCAATGGAGGACGCGTTTTAAGAAGCCCTGTGAATCACGTCGCCTGGTCTGGACGTGATTCACTCTTCAACCCGAAAACGCAGAAAACACAGAAACACAGGTGCTCGATCCATGCAACGCTTATGTCTTCTAAACTAGAGCGTTTGTGACAAAAGTGTCTACATGAAAGTTATTGGGAACATGGAATAGGTTAAAACTGTGATTTAGGAATAATTTAAAACAGTCTTGGGATGCGTGAGAAATCCCCACGAACATAAAACATGATTAACATGCGCGACTTTGGCAAAACACTTATAACTCAATATATACTGAATGAAATTCGATGAAACCACTTGGACATGAAAGTAGACTCGATGCTCTACACATTGCTATATATGTTGTTAAGGTTTGGCCTGAGAAAACCTACCTTCTGGGTTGAAGGTGTCACATTTTTCCAGAGACCGCACGTTAAGAACACTTGCAGGAGAACACTTACTACACCTAGTATACTGCATCAAAATTGTGCATTCCAGTTGGGTTAGGAAGTAGACTTGACCCTATTTCTAGGGGTGCAAGCCTTGCACAATGTTGTTTAGGTTGGACCTACCTTTGGTCGACTTCAAGTGGATGGTTTGCACAGGTCGAAGCAGATGCAACGGGGAAGAAGAAGGGCTTGTTGTCGTCATTCCACAGCTCCCCAACCGCCAAGAACTCCTCGAAAGGATCCTAGCAAGTTGTAAAACTCATCCCTAGGGTTTGATGGAGAGTATTTAAGCATCTATGGCTTTTAGAAGTCATAATGCAACAAGGAAAAGGAAGTTGCGGTTTTGGCTTGTTCCTTTCCCTATTTTGAAGATCTCTCCCTCCATTGGAGAGTCTTGGCCATCAAGCAACCTCCATGGGTGTCTAGGCATGAATTTGGGTTTCCAAGAGTGCATTATTGCCTACAATGTTTACCCTAATTGCCTCCTTCCATTTTCAGATCAATTAGGGCTGTGAATTTATGGGTATTATTCATGCTCCATTTGATTCTTGGGCCAAAAGTGATCCATTGGCTCAATATCAATAATGGGTCATCAATATATAATGTGGGAAGTGCTTGCAACATTTTATTTAATTTATGGTCGTGTCATATTTTTGTGTTAACAGTTTTCCGACTTGTTTCCTAATTTGGATAATTAGTCACAATAACTCTTAAACTTAGCCCAAATGATTTTTATTCACCTAAATTTCTTGATGGGTCATTAGAGGATATTATTTGAAGTCCATCTATGATTTATATTTATTTTGCTGACTCATCCAAGTACGTGTGATAATGATTTTTCGACTTATTTATGAATTACGATAATAAGTCGCAAAACGCTTTAAACTTGGCTAATCAGATTTTTCTTGGCAAAAATTTCTTGTGGAACATTTACGAATTATGTTTGGGGTTGATTTATAATTTTTACGAAATTTTCTGAGGTGTTCTTGCATGTAACATTTTAAATACTCTAATATTGTGGAAATCATTTATTTCTATTTATTAAATTTTTTATTTAATAAATATTCTGGGGTGCTACACCCTCCCCCACTTAAAAGAATTTGGTCCCCAAATTCATAGATAGAATTTATTATACTAGTGATGTATACTTACTTGTGAATAGCTCCGGATATCATTTGCGCATTGCTTCCTCGGTTTCCCACATCTCGTCTTCATCCGTGCGTTGATTCCATCTGACCCTTACCAGTGGGCTAACCTTTTTCCTCAGTTGGCGCAGTTCCCGGTCCAGATCTTAATCGTCCTTTCTTGGTATGTTCCATATTTGTTAAACTCCAGAAGGCCATATTCTATGACATGGTACAGATCTCATACTTACTTCTTCAACATGGATATGTGGAACACATTGTGTATCCCATCCATTTGTGGTGGTAATGCTAGACGATATGCAACCTCGCCGACTGTTTCAAGGATTTCGAAAGGCCCGACGAACCTTGGTGACAACTTGCCTTTAATGCCAAAACGCCTGATCCTACGGCTGGTGACACTTTCAAGAATACATGATCACCAACCTGAAACTCCAGGTCTCTTCTTCTATTCTCTGCATATGCCTTTTGTCTTTGCTGCGCCACTGCCATTCTTTCCTTGATAAGCTTCACCTTTTCTGTGATTTCCCTGATCATCTCTGGTCCTAGAATCTGTTTATCGCCAACTTCATACCAGCATATTGGAGATTGGCAACTCTTGCCATAAAGTGCTTCGAACGGTGCCATTTGACTACTGGCTTGGTAGCTATTATTGTAGGCGAACTCCACAAGAGGTAAGTGTTCATGCCAACTACATCCAAAAGCTAGGACACAGGCTCTAAGCATATCTTCAATCACTTGATTAGTTCTTTCCGTCTGACCATCAGTCTGCAGATGGAAAGCCGTACTAAAGTTTAGTTTCGATCCCAAGGAATAGTGCAACCCTTTCCAAAAGTGGGATGTAAACCTAGGGTCTCTATCGGATAGGATAGACACTGGTACTCCATGTAATATGACTATTTCCTTCACATACAACACAACAAGAACATCTATTGACCACTTATTCTTCACTGGCAAAAAGTGTGCGGACTTAGTTAAGCGGTCGAGTATAATCCATATGCTATCGAATGCACCTCTAGATTTAGGTAGTCCGAAAATAAAGTCCATCCCTATACCTTCCCATTTCCACACCGGGATTTCTAGGGGTTTAAGCTTACCTGCAGGTCGCAAGTGTTCCGCCTTGATCTTTTGACATGTTAAGCATCGGGCGACATATTCCTCCACTTCCCTCTTCATATTTGGCCACCAAAAGATTCTTTTCAAATCCTAATGCATTGTGGTAGTTCCACGGTGAATGGTATACCTGATCTAGTGAGCCTCATCCATAATCATCTTCTTTGTCTCCGCATGGTCGGGTACACAGAGTCGATCTCGGAACAATAATCTTCGTTCTTCAGTTAAAGAGAAATCCGGCCTCTGGTCTAGATTAGCCTTAATCTCCACAAGCACAGGGTCATTGTCTTGGAGTGCTATGATGTCCTCCAATAGTGTAGGTTGTGTTCTAACACTTGCAATAAGGCATCCCTTTTTCTTGATATCAACATCAATATTTAACTTGAAAATTCTTCTAATAGTCTCCATTCTCCCACCATTAAACTTGACATTGCGATCATTGGCTTTCTACTTAGAGCATCTGCCACAACATTTGCTTTACCCAGATGATATTGGATAGTGAAGTCGAAGTCTTTGAGATACTCCAACCACCTCCGCAGTCTCATGTTCAAGTGGTACTGAGAAAACAGATACTTCAAGCTTTTATGGTTAGAAAACACAATGAACTTCTCACCATATAGATAATGGCGCCATATCTTCAAGGCAAAGACTATAGTAGCTAGCTCTAGATCATGTACAGGATAATTGTCCTCGTGCTTCTTTAATTGTCTAGACGCGTAGCATATGACTTTCCCATTTTGCATCAGCACACAGCCTAGGCCGATCCTGGATGCATCAGTGTATACTTCAAAACTACCAACAGCGATTGACAATGTCAGTACAGGTGCTAAGGTAAGGTGCTCTTTTAGTGCCCTGAAACTTTCTTCTCATTCATCAGTCCATGCAAATAGATTCTCCTTCCTGGTGAGCCTGGTTAATGGTACAACTATCTTTGAGAAATCTTTAATAAAGCAACGATAATACCCAGCTAAGCCTAGAAAGCTCCTGATCTCTGACAGAGTTTTCAGCCTTGCCCAGTTCTTTACCACCTCCACCTTAGATGGATCTACAGAGAATCCCTCCTTGGATATGATGTGGCCAAGGAAAGACACTTCTTCCATCCAGAATTCACACGTAAACCAAACGGCATGACCACAAACTCATAGTGACCATATCTACTCTGGAATACAGACTTGTGTATATCCTCTTCCTTTATTCTCAGTTGATGGTAGCCTGATCTTAGATATATCTTGAAGAAATATTGTGCACTGGAGATCTGATCAAACAACTCATCGATGCGGGGCAGTGGATACTTGTTCTTTATTGTCAACTGTTTAATTGACGGTAATCAATGCACAACCTCATTGTCCCGTCCTTTTCCCTATAGTACTGGCGCTCCCCATGGGGATGTACTGGGCCCGATAAAACTCTGATCCACTAGTTCTTGGATCTACCTCTTTAGCTCCTGCAATTCAACAGGGGACATGCGATATAGAGCTTTTGAAATAGGGGCTGCCCCAGGGAGTAACTCAATGGTGAAGTTTACCTCCCGCTCAGGTGGTATACCAGGTAATTCCTATGGAAATACATCAGGGTAGTCTCTGGCTATGGGAATGTCTTCTAGTGTTGGTTTCTTCTTCTCAGTCGCCATGACCGAAACTAGGAAAGCATCACAACCCTGGTTGATCAGCTTGGAAGCCTTTAAAGAGGATATCAAGATAGGGTATTTATGATAATGGGTGCTAAGAAGTGATAGAGTTGGAAGGTTTTGTTGGATCGAATATGTGGAAGGATAAGATCTAGAAGGGGGGGTTGAATAGATCTTATCCAATTAATGCAGAAGCTTAAGTAATTCAAAATTACTTCTAATCAGAGATCTATTCACCTAAACAATTTGTTTATCTGAAGAGTGAGTGTGTGTGGAAGATGTGTGAAGCAATTCAAAGATTAGTGTGAGTTCGAAATCCTATTCAAGCATCTAGCGAGGACAAGCAGATCAAACCACAGCACAAAGGATTTTTAGGTGGTTTGGTGATCACACCAGTGATTCCTACATCCACCCCTCACACAGTGAGGCTCCACTACTCAATAGAGTACAACTCACACTGGAGCTTGACAACTCCAACACACTTGAGTTCAACAACTCACACACCAACTCTAGAGCACAACCGCTCCAGAAACTAAGCACACTTGCTCAAAAACACACAGAGTGTTCAACTCAACACAACTGAGCACTATAGCTTACAAACCACAAGCTAGATCAAGATCAATATAAATCAGATCCTCTAGCAATGATCTAATTCAAGACAGATTCATTCACAGAGACTTGTGCAACACTTTTATGCACAATTCCCATGGATGAATCAGAAGAACACTTTCAGAGTTAAGAGAATTAGATACAGAGTATGTTCTTCAATGGAGATCCCTTGCAAAAGGTTGAATTGAGGAGATTTGTTGATACTTTGAGTCACTGGGCGATGCTCTGCTTCAATTGCTTCTGAGTCGCCTTCAGATGCTCCTCAAGTGCTGGCTTCTGTTGGATCTGCTCCTTTGAGAGGTGCTTCTGCTCCTTCTCTGAAGCTCTCCTTCAATCTCTTGTACTGTCAAGGGGTGCAGATGGATCACCACAGCAACAACAGGACCAGGAGTGGGAGATTCCTCTTCTTGCTGCCAAAGGCTCTTGCTGGAATATTCTGGAGGTCTCTCTTAGCTTGGGGGCCGATTGGTGGGGTATTTATAACCCTACATGTCCAATGGTACCCTTGGAGTGCGTGGGCACATGATCCAAGATGGATTCCATTGAACCCTAGGCAGCCACGTGTCCAGGTAAAACATAAGTTGAGATTTCAGCCGGAGTGTGTTGACACTACCACTAAGTGTGTCGACACACTGTCCCAATTACGCAAAGACTGTCTTCTGGATGCTGGGTCTAGTGTCGACACGACCACTGACTGTGTCGACACACTGTCCCATTCGGATAAATGGATCTCCTGGAAGCTAGGTCTAGTGTCGACATGACCATGGACTGTGCCGACACACTTGACCCTGTCTTCATGAAAATGCTTCAGAGACTATGACGCAGTGTGGACACCATCAATGGGTGTGTCGACACTACCATGATAAAACCTGTACATCCCTGAGAATTTAACACATAAAACATTAGTACAAGGTATTATCATCAAAGTATGAAATGTAAGGTATTTGAAACATGTTTTTTGAACATTGTTATTACATAAATGACGTATGTAACATGTTCCACCCATTAATCATTAAAATC
Source organism: Colocasia esculenta (assembly GCA_014218235.1). Classification (NCBI taxonomy): domain Eukaryota; kingdom Viridiplantae; phylum Streptophyta; class Magnoliopsida; order Alismatales; family Araceae; genus Colocasia; species Colocasia esculenta. The sequence continues at coordinate 60,114,709 of CM024753.1, read as the reverse complement.
ACAAAATGTCATCATCAAAACTATGAGGAGAAATACATCAAAACCACACTTAACCCAACATTCTCCCCCTTTTTGATGATGGCAACATTAAGTCAACATAAAATTTTTGTTTTTCTTAAGGATATGATTTTAAGCCATTCTTTCATTGAATCTAAGCACATACACTGAATGACAATGAACAATGAATTTCAACAACTTCATTAACTTCATCAAATGCCATTGAAAAAGATTTAACAACACATGACAAATATCACAACCAGAACAAAATGTTACTAACAACCATGTCTTTCTAAAATGAACCATACAAGATATGACATTTACATCCAAAAAGTATTTGCAGACAAGCTTCCTTTCACAATATGAACAAACCCTTCTCCCCCTTTGACATCATCAAAACAGGACATCCATCAAGAAGATGGAGGAGGAGGAGGGATAGGAAGCAAAATAGACTCTATAGACTTCATCTTGGTCTCCATAGCTGATAAGTTTGATCTCAGCTGACTTTGCATTGTTGCCAAACGAGTATGTAGTAGTTCTTCCATTCATTGAGAGTTATCATACATGTTGGCTTCAAAGGAACTGAAAGCAGCTGACACAGGTTGGGAGGCTGAAGAAGAACTTGCAGCAGTGCTATGTCTATTAAAATTGCGAAGCTCACTTTTGAGAGTTGTGATTTCTTGATCAACATGGGCTAACAGGTTCTTCATACCTTCCATATCATCAACTAGGTAAGCAAATGAGAGTCTAGTCTTGGACACTTGAGAAAAAGTTTCCTGACTATTGAATAGCCCTTTCTGAGTATTAGCTAAAATCCCTTGAAGAACTATTTCAAGCTTGTCTTGTAGATCCTTTAGTTGGCCACAACTATCTCCCAAGGTGCCAATGAGCCTGTTGAATCTATGTGTGGCATGTTCTGCTAACTCTTTCTTCTTGATGAACTGACCATTGACTGAATTCTCCAACCTTTGAACATGAAGCTCAAAATTGTTTGCCATTTGTTGTATAGAAGAAGTGATAGTGCCAAACTTGTCTTCAAGAAATGTGTACAACTCTGGTGGAACAGAAGGTCCACCAGTTAAAGTAGAGGCTGAACCAGTAAATGGAGAAAAGGAGGATGGAGGATCCACATCAGGAAGTAGTGGAGAAGAACCATGCAGTGTGGGTGATTGAGGTATATCTTGAGTAAATGGGACTTTAACATCAGATGGGGGATGAACCTCTTGATCAAGATGTAGAGACTGAGCAGCATGTCGAGGATCCTCTCCTTCAGGGGCAACAGGTGGAAGATCCTCTCCTTCATGTGTAGCAGGTGCCTCAATAACTGGTCCCCTACTAACTTGATCACCCTCAATCCAAAAGCCCATGAATTTTTGCAAGTGTTTTAGACAGTAAATGTTGGATTTTGGAATGAACTAAACTCGCTCATTTTCAAAAGACACACCAAAGTGTTTAAATATAGCAGTCAGATGAGCAGCATAGGGTAGTGATCTATGAAGATCCTTCCTAGTTGTTTCTGACCAAATTTGGTACATGATCACATGCAAATTAACTTTGATATCCTTTTTCATGCAGTAAATGACAAACCTTTGAATATCTGTAAGTCTGTCCCTTCTACCACCCTGTGGTGTGATAATGGTGGTGAGGATGTGATGAATCAACGTAAGAACAGGTGGGAAGGTGTTTGTGTTGAATCGAGTGACATAGGTTTGCCTGGAGTCTGATGTATCATGAGGGAGACCAGTGAGTAAAGTATATGCTTCATGCAAATCAAACTCAAAGTCATGATAATCTTCTCCCTCAACAGGAACTTTAAACAATGTTGAAGCTAGCTCAGTGGATAAGACAAAGGAGACCCCTTTCACTTCAGATTGATAACCCTCTGGCAGAACATTCAAATTCATATAAAACTCTTGCACCAGTTGAAGAGTTATGCGGAATAACACAATATGGTAATCTAAAAGGGGGGGTTGAATAGATTACGACAATTTCTAATTACTGATGGATTCTTTTTGGTTCTACAGCGAACTAAATGAAACTTGATTAGAATTCGATTGAGTATAAGAAAGCTTGAGTTGATGTAAATGAGAACAGGGTATCAAACGTGCATATGAACAACGTGCACACATCCACCGTCCACACACACACGCAGAAACGATTGCTTATGAGCGAGTTCAACACAACAACTCTCACACACACACGTTATCTGATGAACCACGATCAGAACAACCACAAACTCGTGAATCAAGCACAAGGGATGCTTGAAACACAACCACACACACACAATGGAATGGAAATTGTGAAATGGAGAAGAATTTAGAGTTGGGGAACAAATCCAGTTGGAATTCTTCTCGTGGATCATCCAGACGCTCTTCAAACTTCGATTGGATGTAGACTGATCGATGTAGAAGGTTGAATTGATGACGATCCGGCTTCAGCTCCGCATAGATGGTGATTCCACGACGATCTGGGCAGAAGATTGAAGCAGAGCAGCAAATTGGGGCTTTTCCTCTTGGTCCCTTGGAGGCTCTTGGTTGGGAGGCTGCTCTCTATGAATTTTGCTCCAAAATGATGCTTATATAGTGTTAGGTAAAGGTGGGGGTCGTGGAGGAAGGAAACACACAAATGGGGCCGGAGTTGGAATCTCTAAATCTCATGTTTCCGTCGTCTGTCGACAGGTGCACTTGCATCTGTCGACAGATGCACTCAGGCTGAGAACTGGGTTTCAGAAATATGAATTTCTGAGTGTATCTGTCGATAGGTAATTTGCATCTGTCGACAAGTGCACTCAGGGATACAAAACCTGAGCTCTGTCTTGGGTTGACTGTGTGTATCTGTCGACAGGTAATTTGCATCTGTCGACAGGTGCACTCAGAGATACAAAAACTGAGCTCTGTCTTGGGTTGACTGTGTGTATCTGTCGACACATGCCCTGGGCCTGCTGACAGATACATTGCTTTGACATTTCCTTGGTCTGTTTGCTCATCTCTTTGATGCTCCATATTTCATGCTTGTGCACCTACATGTAAATACATTGTTAGTGATATACATTGTATGATTTAGCAATATTTAACACAATCACTTTCATGGTGTTTTTCATGTTAGTTAGCACATCAATTTTGCATTAAATCAATGTTCAAGGATATTAATGTGATCATAAAAAACATGATATACTGAAAACCCAACAATCTCCCCCTTTTTGATGATGACAAAAACATTCAATTGATGCATAATATTGATGTTCTCCCCCTTTTTGACAACATACAAAAAGTCAAGTCATGCACATTATGAGACAAATAAACATGAACTATGAGTTTTCATTGATTGAGCATTCAAATTTCACAGTACAAGAGACAATCATTACATGACTCAATAAAAATGAAAAGGAAGGGAAATAACATGAACAAGCAAAATATAACAGGACTAGTGAGACTAACTCCCAGCTAAGACTCTTGACGACCTCTAAGGACCCTGAGACCCTCTATTCATCGTCATGTCTAGCAGGTGGAGGATGACGGGATCCAGCTCTCTCGGAGTAGAGGTAATCAAGCCGGTCTCGGATATGCACGTGAGACTCATCCAGAGAGTTGAGGCGAGCATCCACTTGATCAAATCTAGAGTTCAGTTGAGCAAATCTGGAGGTCATTTGTTGATGCATTTGTGCCAAATAATCACGAAGAGATTGTTCTTGAGGCACAGGGACATCAGCAAATTCTTGAGGTTGATCAGGCATTTGCTCATCCTGAGAGTCTTCATCAGCGCCTTCATTATCGTCATGGTCTTCATTGTCTTCTGCATTGTCTTCTTCATCATCTTCTTCATCATCACCTTGTTGTTCTTGCCCTTTGAGATTTCTTGTCACTACACCGTCTACAAACTTGTAGCCCATTCAGTGAGCGGCAGTGAGGTCAAATGCACTGCGGGATTTTAAGGAGATGAGCTCACTTGAAGGGATAGGAATGCCAATGAAAATGAGAAGAGAGGTGATGGGGCAGGCATATGGCATTGATCTCTTGGTGTTAGAGAAACACCGACGGATGAGGCTTAGCATGAGTTCAGGCAGATTGATTTCTTGACACTTGAGGAAGAATATGAATAAAGACTTATGGACCTCAGTGACTAATTCTCGGCTTCCATCCTTTGGGACGATCAAAGTAGTGAAGATGTGATGGATCATCCAGATCAAAGGAGGAAAGGAGTTGGCATTCAAGCGTGGAATTTTCTTAGTGGAGTGATAAGGTTGCAACGTGAGAAGTTCATAGTACTCAGAAGCGGAAGGAGTATAGTTGAAGATTTCAACTCCTGAGTTTGAGATTTGAAGGGCTGTCGAGACAAGATTTGCGGTGAGGCGAAAACGAGTGCCTTTCACCGAAGAAAAAAGATCGCCCTGGTTGGAAAGCCCTAGGTTATTGAAAAACTCTGTGACGGCAGTTGGAGAGTATTGCAAGTGTGAGTAAAGAAAGGATGTCCACCCTTGAGTGTCAAAGTAGGGTAGGAGTGAGGGGAACATCGATCCTAAGGACTCAAACTCCACATACCAGGATTGGATGAGTTTCTTGAAGGTGCCTTGTACCCAGATGAGATGGAGACCCTGAGGAACAATGAGTTCCGGCAAACGATCTTCGCGATGCTTGCTACGATGTTCTGAAGGAGCCCTGGAACTCTCTCCGGCGTCCGTCGAAGCACGACGACGGCGAGCGAGGATCTTGGTCTTGGGTGCCATCTCAGGAAGGAGGTTGAGAATGGCGTTTGGGAAGGGAGAGTGGAGGGATCTCAGACAAGGAGCAGCAAGATCATCAGAGACGGATCGGATCTTGAGCCCTGGAGGGGAAAGAGAGGGGTTTGGAGAAGAGGAGGAGGAAATGAAAGGGGAATGGTGGGAAATGGTCGTGGGAGGCCTTTAGAATAGGTTTAGAAGGGCTTTAGAAAGGAGGCCCCACACAAAAGACTTGAACCGGCGCGAGTGTTGGGTGTAAAAACGAATCTGGGTCACCGGCTGTCAACAGATGACCATCTGTCTATCGACAGATAACCACTTTTTGGCTAAAACTTGATTTTTTGCAAGATTTTTCTAAGGGTCAAGTGTTCATTTGGCATTTTAGGGTAGAATAGGTGTATGTACAAGATAAAAATCCATATCCATTATGTAATACCCCAGAAACTTTATTAATTAAAAAAAATATATTATAGATAAATGAAAATTTTGCCCATTAATAAAAATCAAACTAGTTAAAAGATACACATCATTATTGCATGAGTAGAAACTCATATAAAAATTCTATGAAAATAATAGTTATACCTTAAAATTTATTATCTAATGACCCATTAAGAAATTTGGGCATAGAAAAATAATTCGGACCATGATTTAGAATTTATGTGACTTATTATTGTAAATAAGGAATAAATTGGAAATTCCATTATTTCATGAGCTAAGTGGATTAACAATTGAAATAAAAATTATGGGTAGACTCCAAACAATATGTGGGGATAGTCCATAAAAGGAATTGGATCAATGGACAACTTATGACCCATGAACAAATTCAAGTATGAAAATAGTAAATAAATAATTTACGTATTATCGAAATGATAGAACTTACGTACCACTATCGTACGTGAGAAAACAAATTAGAAAATTCTGTAAAAATTATAAATCAACCTCAAACATTATTCTTAAGAGTTTCATGAAGAGATTCGAGCAACGAAAAATCCGATTGGCCAAGTGTACGTTACACGTGACCAAGTTAACCGAATTAGGGAACTAAGTCAGAAAATTGTTAACACGGAAAAATAACCCAACCATAAATTAAATAAATAGGTTGGAGAGACTTATAACATTATGTATTAGTGACCCATTAATGAAAATGGGCCAATGTATCACTTTTAGCCAAATAATAAAATTAGAACATAAAAATACTCAGAAATTCGTACCTGTAAATATGCAATAATTGTGAAGGGCACATTAGGGTTTAAATTATGGTAATTAGTCATGCAAGGTAAGTTAAAACCTTACCCAACTCTAAGAGGTGGTTTCCTAAACCTTTGCTACCTCCTTTGGGTGAGAGAATCTCATATTTTGGAAACTAGAATGCAGAAATTCGCAGCCCTCTTTCCTAGTCCCATTAGGACATGAACTAGCACCCTAAAACTATAAGAACTCTTCACAAAACGTTTGGGGAAGGTTGGACATCAAGTTGGGGTCGTGTGCAGCAGGTTTGGGGCGCTGGAGGAGAGGAGAAGGCTGGGGAAAAACATGGTCTTCTTCCACCTCGCCCTGTAGCGAACCAGGAACCTGCAGGGAGTTCTTTGCGTTCAAAGGTAGGCATTCTTGGGTCAAGATTAAAGAAAAATAATACCATCTTGTAGAGCTTCGAGTCTAGCTTCATTTGCTTCTGATTTTACTAATTTTCATGGAGTATACTTTGTGTATTAGTCGTTCTCCCTAAGTCGCGCACAGTTAGGGCTTTTCCCGTTCTTCTTATTATGCACACGATTTGAGACCGAATTAGACTAAATCATAAACATAAAAGTTCTTCTACTTGTAGTCACGATCAACTTTCATGTTGATAGTTTTGTCTAAAAGTTTATAGTTAGAGAGTTATGAACCCCGTAAGAGAGTCATGCATAATACTGTGTTTTCGGGTTTGCAGATAGCCTTAAGTTCTTCCTGTTTTGCACAAGCTTAAAGGCCGAATTAGGTCAAGCCTCTAACATAAAAGTTATTTATCTAGTTGTCATGGTCATCTTTTATGTTAAGTGTTTTGTTTAAATATCATTAGTTAGAGAGGTATAAACTTCGTAATAGAGTCATGCAGGATACTGCGTTTTCAGGTTGCATTTAACTTTAAGTTCTTCATGTTTTTTACAATGTTGAAGACCGAATTAGGTTAAAACCCCAACATGAAAGTTCTTCCAATAGTTGTCCTGGTCATTGTTTATGTTAAACATTTTGTCCAAATATCAGTAGATCTCATGTTACAAGCCTAACATGTAAGTCGCAACGAAGTCAAGCATGTTTATGGCTTTTTTACGTTCTTCCTGTATTGCATGCAATTAGAGACGGATTCAGACCCAGCCCACAACACAAAAGTTATTCCAATAGATGTCCTTGACATTTTCTATGTTGAGAGTTTTGTCTAAAGGTCAGCATATAGAGAGATATAGGCATTTCATGAATATCGCCCCTAAGTCAAAACATGGTAAGTCTGAACCAAGAGCATGTCAGATCCCGGTCGGACTCAAGCGCAGACCCTGTGAACAGGACGGCCCGATATGTCGCGTTCTGAGGTCGGGTCGCCACAGTACCTCTGTCGCGTTCTGGTCGCGACAGTACCCCTGTCGCGTTCTGCCTGCCTGATCTGACGACCCCGTCGCGATCCTTGCAAGACCACGTCGCGATCTCAGTTTTGGGCCTGAAAATCAATCTTTTGCAAGTCTTGTTGTACCACCATAATTTCCATATCATGTTGACGATCTTAACTACATAAAAACAAAGTTGTAAGTATTGGTTGTATTTTAATCTAATAATAGTCAATCACTTGATCTTTCATATCCTTGATTTCATGACACATACACACACGTTGAACCATCCAAACATGGCTTAAATTGTATGAATATGACACATAACATATCTGGTAATTATTGCAATTAATTACCTTACTTTAACAAGTACTCGTTTATGATTCGTGCGATGATTTAGAACACCGATCTCGACGCTCCACTGTTCTAGAATTCCTCTAGAACGTCGAGCACTTGTTTCTATATTTACACACTTTCTTGACTTGGACGAACTCTCCATCGGATACTCCTTCCGCCGGACTAGTGAATCCTTGTTCAAGGCCTCCGTAAGTCTCCTCTGATCATGGATTCCCATATGGTCGACGAGCCGGTTGTACCCTAGCACCTATGATACACTCTAGGGATCAGTAAGATCCAAACGGCCTTAGATTGTTCTCTCGCTCTTATCTTGAATCATGCCGGACCTCTGGACCTGTGCTTAACGAGGCCAGCGGAAAGATCGTGAGTTCCACCTGACTGCCAATACCTTACGCGCGTGTTGTGCAACTGTTACCATCACTCGTTACTCGACGTTTCATGTGCAATGACCATAAGATCTCATCTATGCTATACTCGCTCGTCTACACATATTCACGTTCACTCTACTATCCCATCTCTCTCGTCTATTCATCTAGCACTCTCTTGTCACCCTTTGAGCTGTGTGGCTCCTATCGTTTGTGCTATTTCGTGACTGTCTAGCGCTATAATATGGGTCTTGTGACTCTACTGTATCAAATGCATACTGTGCTGGGCACGGAGAGTGTCCGAGGGGCTCCAATCTAGTCTTGGGGGCAAAGAGCCACCCGAAAATACCTGCAGGGGCTATTGACGGTGTTCTGCATTGCACCGGTTCTGACTATACTATCTTGGCTAGACATCTAACTACTATCCTTTTAGTCTGAGGAGTTCAGACGTACTGTGATATTACTGTGCTATCACAAACTGTTATAACATTAGTCTGAGGAGTTCAGACATAATGTACCATCATGAAACGGCTACTGTCCTAGAAGTGACTACTGCCGTGTTCCACCAGTGCACTGTTGTGCAACCATACACGCTATCTTGTTACACGCTATCTCGTTACACGCTATCTCACCATACGCTTTACTTGCTCTACTTGATACTCGCTATCTTGAGTTACTGTGTGCTATCGCGTCTTGATCACATTCAAAGTGCAATTCACTCTTTACATGACCATCTACTATCATCTCTTCTTGCTATACATGTCTCTTGCTATTCTAGACAATATCGTTACTTGCTGTTATTGTTATCATTTTCTATCGTGACTTGACTTTAGTCATCGTGCTATACTTGATTCATCTGCTATTTGAACCATGTTACTTGTGCTGTTACTTTCTCGACTTTACATGACTCGCTCTATCATTAGTTACTCTGCCTTTAATGCATTAATTACTTAAAGCATGCTTGACTCATGAGATTTAAGTCCTACTGGGCGTTATCGCTCACCCTTCGTTATTTGTTATTGTGTCTCAGGTAAGTCGGACAATGACGTTATACGTACCAATGGGACAAGACCAGAGTGAGGAGTGACCCGGAGTCAAATAACGAAGTTACCCTAGCACAATTGGAGTCTAGTAGTTGTTGCTTTAGATTTATTTTCAATGTAATGATGTCATTGAGCCTTATGTGTGGCTCCGAATTAGTGGTTGTAATAGTCTTAGTGATTTTATAATGAAATAAAGAGTTTATTCCAATTCTTGTTTACTAGATGCTCTGATGTTTGCGAAAGTATGCGCAATTGTCGTTACCATACTTGTTGTTCGCGTCTCCCTCCGATTTATTCCGCTGCTAAATTGGAGGGGCGTGACACATTATGATGAAGACATGACACAATTCTACAATGATTTTGAATTAAAACCGATGAGTTCTTTAATTAGATCATGAAGAACACATTTCACAAAAGCCAGTGAAAATTAAATAACTCTTTTGATTAAGGCCATTGAAGAAAAACATGCATCTAAATAGAGATGATAGTCAGATGACATTTGAATTAGATGGCCACAAGAACATCTTACCCATAAAAGCACATTGGACTTGACAAAAAAAAAAAAATTCCGGAGGCTTCACTCTATTTCTAGTATGATTGTAGGATCTTTAAATAGCGAAGATGGGAAGGAGTGGCAATGAGGAGCACTTTCACTTTTTCATGTGAAGGTAGACATTTGTGATGCCAATACCCCCAGTTACTCAATGTGAGTGTCCATCAAGCCATTGTGTAGAGATAATGAAACAACCTTTTGACGCGAAGACCGACATTGGTGATGCCCATGTCCCCGGTTACTTAGTGATTTTCATCATTGCTCTACCTCCATCCCATAAATGAAAGATCAAATTTTTTTTTGATTGAAACGTAGAAATAGGTAGCTTTTCTCCCTTTTTATTTTGTTTTTACTTTTCGTCAAGTACATGAGATTTCTTTAGGCAAGTGATAATGTAGAACATTAAATTCAAGGACCTTCTGATTTTTCAAATCATTTGGATTCATGTTTAATGACAAGGGAGTTATTCAAAGGAGAAGTTTAAAAATCATTTGGTTTGCTCATTGTGTTCAAAATGATCTAAATAGTCCTCAATCAAGTGTTGTATCAAACATCATTTAGATTTGATTCATGACTTTGACATGAAGTAGATATGAAAGGTTATATTGCACAAAACAATCTAATGTTTACCTTTAAATCAAGTAATGAACACTTTCTTGAAGAGTATGAAGAAGGAATGAGAAAATAGTGAGATTGTGTTGATATGTCGATAGCAGGAATCTGTCTGTCGACAGATGCACACAGACTGATGAATTGAAGTTTCAGTCAGAGCAAATCTGAGTGTACCTGTCGACAGATGGAATGTGTCTGTCGACAGATATGAACAAAGTGGATTTTTCTGGTTTCAGTTTGAGTGCACATGAAGTTCAAGGAAGTGAGGATTAAACATTGAAGTGAAGGAAGAGTTTCCTCATGAAAATACTCAACTACCCTGAACTTACTCCCCCATAGTGTGTGCACGTGTTGATACAACATTTAAGCAAGGATTCACACAAGCATTTGATACAAGGCAAACATGTTCATTTCAAGAATATCATACACAAGCACATGGTCACAGAAAAAGCATTGTTTCATGGAGTTAACATGATAAAATGTAAGGAAACTAAAAATCCTATGTGAAGTACAGGACCTTTATATGCTATGGGACTATGGATACTTGGCGGAGAATGTTTCCTCACGCATGATGATAGTTTCCAAACAAGCCGAACTTGTTCTTCCACAGTTCACCATTTGATATACCACATAGTCATTCACACATAAAGAACATGTACTCCAATATGGAGAATTAGTTTCATTGCATTTTACACAAACCCAATTCTCTTCTTAAGGATGTGAATCTATCTTCAGACAAGGGTTTGGTGAAAATGTCAGCCAATTGTTTTTCTGTGGGAATGAAATTAAGTTCCAAGGTTTTATTGGCCACTTCATCTCTCAAGAAATGATGACGGATTTCAATGTGTTTAGTCCTTGAGTGTTGGACAGGATTTTTTGAAAGGTTGATAGCACTTGTGTTGTCACATAGTATAGGTGTGCATCCAATTTCAATATTATAATCAGCTAACTGACTTTTGATCCACAACACTTGAGCTGCACAACTTCCTGCAGTGACATATTCTGCCTCTGCAGTGGAGAGTGCAACCGAGTGTTGTTTCTTGGATGCCCATGAAACCATGCAACCGCCAAGGAATTGGCAATATCCACTAGTGCTTTTTCTATTAATTTTACATCCAGCATAATCAACATCAGAATAGGATATTAAATCAAAACTACTGCCTGCTGGGTACCAAAAACCCAAATTGCATGTACCTGAGAGATATCGGAAAATTCTCTTGACTACAATTAAATGGCTTTCCTTTGGACTACATTGATATCTAGCACAAAGGCAAACACTGAATTGTATATCCGGTCTACTTGCAGTAAGATAAAGGAGTTAGCCAATCATACCTCGGAAGTGCTTTGCATCTACCAGTTTACCTTTGTCATCATTTTCCAATTTGATGCTTGTGCTCATTGGGGTGGAGGCTGGTTTAGCTTGCTCAAATTGAAATCGTTTGAGAAGCTCTTTGACATATTTTTCTTGATTTATGAAGAAGCATTATTCATGTTGTTTTACCTGAAAACTAAGAAAGAATTAAAGTTCCCCCATTAGACTCATCTCAAATTCACTGTGCATGTGTTTAGAAAATTCTTCACACAGTGAAGGGTTAGTAGAACCAAATATAATATCGTCCACATAAACTTGAACAACAATTATGTGATTGCGAACTTTCTTAGTGAAGAGTGTTTGGTCTACTTTACCTCTTGAGTAGTTTTTGCTTACCAGAAAATTGCTTAGTCTATCATACCAAGCTCGAGGTGTCTGTTTCAAACCATAAAGAGCTTTGTGCAATTTATACACATGGTTAGGCATTTCAGAATTTTCAAAACCTGGTGGTTGAGAGACATAGACTTCTTCTTTGATATAGCCATTTAAGAAAGCAGTTTTAACATCCATTTGATAAAGTTTGAACTTATGGGAGCATGCATATGCCAATAAAATTCTGACTGCTTCTAATCTGGCTACAGGAGCAAAGGATTCTTCAAAATCTACACCAAATTCTTGATTATATCCTTTTGCAACGAGTCTAGCTTTATTTCTGACCACTTTTCCTTCTTCATTAAGTTTATTCCTAAACACCCATCTAGTTCCTATGATAGAAATTTCAGGGGTTCTAGGAACTAAACTCCATATATTGTTTCTTTGAAATTGACCAAGTTCATCATGCATAACATCAATCCATGAGTTATCTTTTAAGGCTTCTTCAACATTTTTGGGTTCCACTTGAGAGACAAAAGCAAAAAGATCATGTTCAATTATTTGTCTAACTTGAGACCTTGTTTGAACAGAATCATTTAAACTACCTATCACATCATCTAGTGGGTGATCTTTAGAATACCTCACATTTGTGATTGTTGAAGGGCCGGGAGCATCTTGTCCTTGAGGAATTTTATCTTGTGAATGTTGTTCTTCAGGAGGTTCACCTTCTAGTGGATTTTCTTCATGTGTTTCATCTTGTTTTCTGAAAGCTTTTTCATCATCTTCATCATAGTCCTTGTGAAGATATCCACCTTTGGTCTTGGAACTTTCTTCAGATTTGTCTTTTGCTTTGACTTGTAGGTCCTCAAGTGATGTTCCTTCATCTTCTTTTTCAGTTCTATTAACAGTCAAACTGTTAGTTTTGGCATAAGTCTCATCAAAAATAACATGTGGAGTTTCTTCCACAGTGCGTGTTTTATTGTTAAAACCCTATATGCCCTAGAGTGTTCTGAGTAGCCTAGAAAAACACCTTGATCACTTTTGGCTTCAAATTTATCTAAATCAGATTTATCATTGTTATGGATAAATACCTTTGAGCCAAATACTCGAAAGTACCCAAGGTTGGGTTTCTTACCTTTCAACAAATGGTAGGGGGTTTTCTTTATCATAGGTCTTACCATGGCTCTGTTTAGAATGTAACATGAAGTGTTCACTGCTTCTGCCCAAAAGCTTCTCGAGAGTTGGCCTTCAACCAGAAGAGTGCGAGCCATTTCCACAAATGTTCTATTTTTCCTCTCCACTACTCCATTTTGTTCTGGAGTCCTTGGGGAGGACAACAGATGATCGATCCCTTGGTGCCTGCAAAAATCAGAAAATGCATTGTTATCAAATTCTTCTCCGTGATCGGTGCGGATTGAGCATATTTTATTCACATTGCCATGCTCAATCTTGTTAAAGAATTCTTGGAAGATTGTAAGTGTTTCACTTTTGTGTGCCAAGAATTTGACCCATGTGAACCTAGAAAAATCATCTACAATGAAAAACCAAAACGTTTGCCATTGAGACTTAGAGTTCTAGTTAGTCCAAAAAGGTCCATGTGCAGCAGTTCATATGGTTTAGATGTGCTTACCGGTGCTTTGGATTTGAAAGACTTCCGGGTTTGTTTTCCCTGTGCACATGCATCACAAAAACTTTCATTGTTGTTAAAAGAAATGTCAGGAAGTCCACTTACTAATTTGAGCTTCATGATCTTGTGCAACACGTTGTAGCTCGCATGGCCAAGCGTACGATGCCACAATGTCAATTCATCATGTCTATTTGCAACAAGACACAAGTTGTCATTTTCTGGATCATCTAAGTCAACTAAGTAAATGTTATTCACTCTTTCTCCAGAAAATTTTACACTTCCTGTTTCTTTATCAACAATTTGACATGAATTTGATTCAAAGATGACGTTGTGACCTTTATCACATAATTGACTTATGCTAAGCAAATTGTGATTAAGGCCATCAACTAACAGTACATTTTCAATTGAATTGGAGGGACACTTACCAACATTACCTGTGCCAATGATTTGGCCTTTGTTGTTACCTCCAAAAATGACTTGTCCTCCGTCTTTCTCCACTAGAAAACAAAATTTAGCTTTATCGCCCGTCATGTGCCTCGAACAGCCGCTATCCAAGTACCATTTGTTTTGATGTTGGGCTGCTAAGCATTCCTGCATATGTGGATCAGACAAGAGGTTTTGGTACCCAAATTACTTTGGGTCCCAAAATTTCATTCATGCAACAAAGTAAATGCTTAGGAATCCAAACTTGTTTGAATTTCTGTTTCTTTGGATTATTCAAACACTGTTTTTCATCATGACCAATCCTTTTACACACATTGCATGAAGGAATTTTCTTCTCAATTTTTTGTTGCTTGATAGACTGTTTATTAGTTGAAGTTGTTCTTGCCTGTCGACAGGCACCATTCCATCTGTCGACAGGTGGCTTTTTCTTTTGTTTGTTGAGAACATTTTGTTTGGGTTGCAATAGTTTGGTCTGAGAAGGACTTGTGTTATGCTTTGTGGGAGCAAGCTTGCTTGTGCTTGGGCTAGGATCAACAAAGGAAGTGATCAATGACTCTCCTATTTTCTTTTGTTTAATAGGTTGATATCCTAACCCATGCTTGGTTACATGTATTTTAGCACCCAAAACCGCATCTAGATTTTGCTTTCCTTTTACAAATTTCATCAAGTCTTCAGATTTCTCTTTCAATTCAGTTTTAGTTTGTTCCAACTTTTTCCTTGTTTCTAGATGTTCTTCTTGAAGGAATTCAAGAGAATGGCTTAAACAGTCCTTTTCCTTTTGTGTTTCTTGTAATTTCATTTTCAAGCAATCCATCTCTTCACTATGAGTCTTTTCATCAATTTTCATCATTTCTATTTCTTTTGTCAGGAATACAATTCGTTCATCGTGATTTTTGTCATGCACAAGGGAGTTGCATTTCTTTTTCAATGCCTTATTTTCATATCTATATTCACAAAATTTTTCAAATAGAGTAGTGTATGCTTCCTCCCATTCACTTGCAGTGTAATTATCAAATGAGATGTTTACCTCGGTGGAGTCATCACTCCTTGCCATTAAGCATTTAACTTCTTCATCATCGGATGTTTCTTGTGCATCTTCATCTTCATCTTCATCACTCCAGGTTGCCAACATTGCTTTGGCTTTCTTGAAGATGAATTTTTCTTTCTTCAGCTTCTTCTTGAGTTCCGAGCATTCTCCTCTCATGTGCCCCTGTTTCTTGCATTGATAACAAACAATGTCAGATTTTTTGTTGGACTCATATTTTTGTGAAAAAATTATCTTTTGAAAAGGTTTGGAGTTACCTGTGTCTCTCCTTTTGAACTTCAGAAATTTCTTGAATTGTCTAGTGAGCATTGCCATTTCATCATTATCACTCTCACTAGATGCTTCTTGCTCATCACTATCTTGTTGAATGGATTTCTTGGAGCTTGTTGATGTTTTGTTGGATGCTTTTAAAGCAATTGACTTCCTAGGATTTTCTTCCAATTCTTTTCTTTTGATGTTGATTTCATATGTCATTAAGGAGCCAATTAGTTCATCCAATTTCATTTTAGAAAGGTCTTTGGAATCCTCAATGATAGTGGCCTTAGTATTCCAAGATGAAGTGAGAGATCGAAGTATCTTTCTTACTAAGTCACTTTCAGAGTATTCCTTTTTAAGACCTTTTAGCCCATTAATTATTAGCATGAATCTTGCAAACATGTTTGATATGCTTTCATCAGTTTTCATCTTGAACATTTCATATTCAGACACTAACATGCTAACTTTGGTGTCCCTTACCTCGGACGTACCTTCGTAGATGAGTTCAAGTTTGTCCCACATCTCTTTTGCTGTTGAGCATGTGGAGACTCTTGAGAACTCCTTTGGATGCACCGCACATTGCATCATGTTTAGTGCGCTCCAGTTGAGAGTTCCTTTAGCTATTTGGTCTTTCGTCCAGGTGTCTTCGTCCTCGGGCAACACATATGGTCCCTTGCTGACTATCTTCCACAGCTCGTAATTTTGAGCTCTCAAAAATACCTGCATACGATTTTTCCAATAAGGATAGTCAGTGCCATCAAAATAGGGTGGCCTAGTTACTGAATGTCCCTCGGCCATATACCCTTTGCTAGAATCCATAAGATCGAAAATCTCCTGATCGCTAGATCAAATTATTAAAAACTGTAAATCGGAGAAACCTCTCTCTGATACCAATTGAAGAGTTATGCGGAATAACACAATATGGTAATCTAAAAGGGGGGGTTGAATAGATTACGGAAATTTCTAATTACTGATGGATTCTTTTTGGTTCTACAACGATCTTAATGAAACTTGATTAGAATTCGATTGAGTATAAGAAAGCTTGAGTTGATGTAAATGAGAACAGGGTATCAAACGTGCGTATGAACAACGTGCCTATCAATCATCTATCGCAGAACGCGAACAAACCACAGGACACGATGATTTAAGGTGGTTCGGAGTACACAACTCATGTATCCTACATCCACCGTCCACACACACACGCAGAAACGACTGCTTATGAGTGAGTTCAACACAACAACTCACACACACACACGTTGTCTGATGAACCATGATCAGAACAACCACAAACTCGTGAATCAAGCACAAGGGATGCTTGAAACACAACCACACACACACAATGGAATGGAAATTGTGAAATGGAGAAGAATTTAGAGTTGGGGAACAAATCCAGATGGAATTCTTCTCATGGATCGTCCAGACGCTCTTCAAACTTCGATTGGATGTAGACTGATCGATGTAGAAGGTTGAATTGACGACGATCCGGCTTCAGCTCCGCATAGATGGTGATTCCACGACGATCTGGGCGGAAGATTGAAGCAGTGCAGCAAATTGGGGCTTTTCCTCTTGGTCCCTTGGAGGCTCTTGGTTGGGAGGCTGCTCTCTACGAATTTTGCTCCAAAAGGATGCTTATATAGTGTTAGGTAAAGGTGGGGGTCGTGGAGGAAGGAAACACCCAAATGGGGCCGGAGTTGGAATCTCTAAATCTCATGTTTCCGTCGTCTGTCAACAGGTACACTTGCATCTGTCGATAGATGCACTCAGGCTGAGAACTGGGTTTCAGAAATCTAAATTTCTGAGTGTATCTGTCGACAGGTGCACTCAGGGATACAAAACCTGAGCTCTGTCTTGGGTTGACTGTGTGTATCTGTCGACAGGTCATTTGCATCTGTCAACAGGTGCACTCAGAGATACAAAAACTAAGCTCTATCTTGGGTTGACTGTGTGTATCTGTTGACACATGCCCTGGGCTTGTCAACAGATACATTGCTTTGACATTTCCTTAGTCTGTTTGCTCATCTCTTTGATGCTCCATCTTTCATGCTTGTGCACCTACATGTAAATACATTGTTAGTGATATACATTGTATGATTTAGCAATATTTAACACAATCACTTTCATGGTGTTTTTCATGTTAGTTAGCACATCAATTTTGCATTAAATTAATGTTCAAGGATATTAATGTGATCATCAAAAACATGATATATTGAAAACCCAACACCAGTCTTGGATAAAATGTGCGAAATTCATAGATAAAAGGTAGCCAGCCTTGAAAGTTGAAGAAATTTAAGACATCAGGGAATGCACTAGCAAAATTGTCATCATCCAAATCAATAGCCCTGGGCTTGAGAATAGATTTCCCTCCAGTGACTAACTTGGAAGGTGTAGCCTCAGATGAATTGGAAGACCCAGATGAAGAGGAGGATGATTCTTCTGAAGTATCAACTAGAATCTTCCTTCAAGGATGACGAGTGTAGACACCCATTTCTGACCCATAAGTCAAGCAAAATCCCTTGTCGAATCATTGACGCTCCACGTTAGCCCATCATCGTCAAGCTGGCTTTCTCCAATCATGACATCATTTCCATTAGTTCATCGCCCTGGAGGACCCTTCCTGGTCAAATCAATCTCTCTCACTATAGCTCTCTGAGTCAGGAGTCCGATGTTTCAATCCGAAGGCTGTGCATGGAGACTAGACACATTGCATGGCCAAAATGCAGAAAAGTCATGTAGGCGACCGGTCATATGTCGCGTTCCTGAAAACGACAGCCCCTATGTCTCGATCATAAATCCATATTTTAAATCCTTGAAAAATCACAAAATGACTTGAAATCACCTTCCTTATGAGGAAGGCGACGTATCGAGGCATCGCATTCAGGAAGGCGACAGAATGGCCGTCGTGTTCAGGACCTTAAACAGGAAACTCTTTCCGAAGCCATCTTGGACACATGCCAAAGATGGTAATTGCCTCATTTGAACGTCCAAAACATGTCCAAATCCTTTCAAATTTGGAGGAGACCTTCCTAACATGTCCCTTTCCATGTTCCAATTGCCTATACGCAGCCATACTTAACCAAAGTCGGACTCCTTCCCATTATTCCTCTCAGACTCGAGTTGGGAATAATCACCCATAACTACCTTGTCTCTTCATCTTTTGGGGCAAGGCCAGATTCATTAGTTCGCTGAGCAAGAGAGCTTCATCTTCCACGAAGAGAGCTTCTCCCCCAGACGACCCAGAAGAGCCCCCCATGGCGTTTCTCCATCGGCTACACAATTCCTCATCCCTTCTTCGCCTTATTTCTTTCAATTCATGCATGCATAGTCTTGTTTTCTTCATAGATTAGCATTAGATCACGACACACACACCTAAACTTAACACCCACAGGGTTTAAAAACCCCAATCTTGTGAGTTCCCCCCATATTAGTTCATGTTCACATGCTTTTCATTGAATAGATTTCATACACGAATTCTAATGGGTGTTTGGTTTGTTTGAATCACTTTGGCAGGTGTTTGAAGATCGGAGCAAGGTGAGGCTCTTGCCCCTCGGCCGACTGAGGAGCAGGAAGACAAAGAACTCAAGTCTCCCCCCATAGAGGAGGAAGGCGACTAGGCCACTGTCGCGATCAAGAAGGCGTCGGTGCCTACGTCGCGTTCAGTTGAGAGCAAGGCGACACCCCCTCTGTCGCTTTATCAGGTACGCCTCCTTTTCACTTTTCCTTTCCAAGGTAGTCAGCCCTCCACCTACACATCAATAGGCGACTACATTGGTGGCGATCACGGTCAGTTCCTAATCCCTTACATATTCACAATCTTTCAAAAAAGGGAGCACAATCCCGTGATTACACCTTTTGGCGATCACGGTGGGACATCTAGAGCCCATCACGCTTGCTCTTTCTTTCCCTGCCGTTCTTACCTTCTAACGGGTGTGTTGTGTTCTTAGTTTTTCGTTTTTAGCTCTTTTCCTCGGAGTTTCTTAGTGCTCTGTGGTTCTGGGTGAGAAGGCGACAATATTAACATCGCTATCAGAATAGCGACACACGGCACGTCGTGATCAGGTTAATGCACATCGTCTTCCTTGTCTGTTTCTGTTCTATGTGCTGTGAGGAAGGCGACGTCCCTTTCGTCGTGATAAGGAAGGCAACAGCAGCAGCGTCGCTACCAGGTACGCGCTCTGCCCGTACACTTTCTCGCATTATTTAAAAATTGTCGAGTCTGCGGAGAAACGCGACGCTGTTACCGTCGCGATAAGAAAGGCGACGGTGGTTCTGTCGCAATCAGGTCAGTACCCTGGTCTTTTGAGTTTCCATGCAAATTTAAGTTCATTTGATACATACTCCATCCACACTCCATCATACCATGCTTATTCCATGATTTTGAGAGCTTGACTAGTCTTGTGTGTTGTAGAATTGTTTGATTTCCGTGCATAATTAGGGCCTAATTGCTCTCTGTCCACTGTGAGAAGGAACGCGACAGCCTGATTGTCGCGATCTTGGTCGCCTTCTGCCTCTGAGAGCAGTTAGCCCTGATTTCTATTTTGTTAGTACTAGGTTAGAATTTTGCATGCACTCCGGTGCACATAGGATCTGCATTCATCTTTCCATATTCGTAGTATAGGTTTCCTCCTCAGCGACGCCCGCTCTCTCGGCCACATATTCCTTGTGTCCGACTAGAGCACTCACTTGAGGGCTTCCGCAAGTCCCCGCTGATTGTGGATTCCCACACGGCCGCCGGGCTGGTTGTACCTGTCGCCACCTAGGATCCAGTCTAAATCATTTTGGCAAGGTTGAGAGAATCCTAGTCACACCCGAAGTTGGATGCTCTCTCCCATTTAGGATACCCTTCCTTATTTGGAGAGAACCCGTTAAAAGTCAATTCACTAAAAGGCAAACTTGAACCAATTAAAAGAAATCGTCATCATTGCCAACTGATTGCTTTGGGTGAAACATTTTCTCTTTCCTTTTGTCTGCATAGGATTGTTTGCTTAGGAAACTAAGAGTCTGTCTAGGTTAGGTCGTCTCTCTCAAGTCTGGAAAGGCTTTCTTCATCTCTGTGCGCTCACATGTCAAATATGGAGTCCTATCTAAACCCGGTCTACGATGAGAATCAGGACCCTACCCTCTACACCTCCCAAGACTACGAGGACTCCCTTCCTCACGACCTCTTTGGGGAGTCGACCCAGCCTTGGGTCGCTACCGTCCATGCCTCTGAGGGTCACCATCACAACAATGGTGGCCCGTCTCAGAACACCCATCCTCCTCAGTCGGATGATCAAGCCACTCAGCTCTTATGCTTAATTCCCCAACTTGATCAGTCCCAGATCCAAACCCTCATGACGGCCCTCAAGGGAAAGGCCACTTCCTCACCCTCACCTAGAGCGGGCGCGTCACGCCCTGCGGCAGCTACCTCCGGCCCCCATGTTATCATGGGACAAGCCGACGACACCCCCATCCAGTCGCGGACCATCCGATTCACGCCATTTGAGTCTGAGCATTACCTTCCCCGTGAGTCGAGGCCCCGGTCTCCACCATATCAGCCATGTTACTCCCCTCATCGCCCTGAGCCACACGCTAGGTCTACCTCTCATGCCTCTTCCATGCACGCTCAACCATCCGCCGCACCGGACATGATGTCCGAGTGGGCGTCCATCAAGAAGGAGCTCCAAGAGCTCCGAAAGCAAGTCGACCCTAGGCAGCACCACGACGTGCACATGTCGAACTTCAATGGCCTATGGGTTCCCTCTCCATCCGAGCTGCCGAAGTACCGAAAATATAACGGCTCAGACAATCCGTACATTCATATCAAGGACTTCATCTATGAGTCCGCTCCCTACCATCATGACCGCCGCCTCATGGCATATCTCTTCCGCCGGTCGCTGGACGGGCACGCTCGAGATTGGTTCTACTCCCTGCTACCTGAGGACGCTGAGGACTTCACTGTCGTGAAGGCCAACTTCCTCGAACAATTCCAAGACAGGGTCGGGCCTGAATACTCTCTTATGGATCTCATGGCTGAGAAGATGAAGTCGGACGAGGATTTTGCCTCGTACGCCGATAGGTGGAGGAAAATGGCCACCAGAGTTCCAGGGTACCTTCCAGAGGGGGAAAAGGTGAAGATCATCATCGCCAATGCCACGCCTACCTATAGAAACATCCTGGCGATGAATGACATCACCACTATGCATCAACTCTACAGCTGGGCCCGGTTCATCCAAACTCAGCTCAAAGACTCTCCCATCCACTCCATGTTCGAACCCCAGAAATCCCGATTCCAGAGAAAACCTCAGGGGCCAGTCACTGAGGGCATCTAGGTGAACGAGCAAGTGAGCGCGTTCAACCCATCCGGCTAGAGCCAAAATCGCCAACCTTACAATGCCCAGGGTCAGAACCCTACCCCTCCGCCATAGGGGCAACAGTAGCGCCAATACAACCAGGTGCCACCTCCCGAAGGCTCTCAGCAAAGTCGCCCCATGGGTCATAGAAAAACTCACTACCTTCCATTGCCAGAGACACTCTCCAACATATTCTTAGCCTTGCTCTCCACAGATGCCATCAGGCTCCCTCCTGAGAGACCCTTGAACCCCAGTGTGGATCAAACCCGGTACTGCGTCTTCCACCGGCAGCCTGGTCACACCATCGACCAGTGCTTTACATTCAAGGATCTTGTGTATGACTTGCAAGAGCAGCACAGGATAGATTGGACAGCCCTTCGGCAAGTGATCGGAGATATTAAGGAAAGGCAGAGGCAACAACAGCAGCAGAGGCAACAACGCCAACCACCCCCTCAACAACAACAGCAGCAGCAACACCAACAGCCGTTGCAGGACCTCGGGATCATCAACAACCCCCTACCAGACCATCCACCAGCTCCAAACCCACCACCACAGCATCCTGCCTAGGTAAACCCCATCGTCCACCACCCTCCTCCTCAGACGATTTGGACGTACGATGATGAACTAGACGTTCAACAGATGATGGCTATTAACCAATATCCTATCCAGTCCCAAACAATACAACCAGCCTACACGGCTCCCCAATCAATCCCTCCTTTAGTTTCTATGGCCAATGCCGTCATGCTGCCCATCAGTTCAGCAACCCGCCAGTCGCCAGTCCACCCATCATCTTACCTTTCGCTCCACCTGTCTCCGTACCTCTACCCCCTATCATATCTACTCCCTCACCCATCATCCTACCCCCACCTGGGCCGGACCAACCCTCCGCCGCTACACTATCCTCCGCCAGACAACCACCTACCCATCCAACCACCCTACGGAGCGGGTGAGTCTTTCGCCGCCCGTACCCACCTATCTCCACCACCTCCACCAGCCAGAACAATCCCCAGCAGGTCCTGCAACCGCCTCAGCAACAGCAAGCTCAGCAGCAAACACAAGATGAGGGGTTGATTAAGCCGCTGCCTGGAACCCACTATGACATCCTCAAGCACCTGGATCACGTGCCAGCTAAAATCTCCATTTTGGAGCTAATAAAGAAGTCCAAGGAGCACCAGGAAGCCCTGAGGAATTTCCTGCAGAAGGTGGTAGTGAATGAAGACATGCTGGCTGACAAGCTACCTAGTGCCCTGTCTATGGTGACTCGCGGGCCCGCGATCACATTTGCGGAAAGCGAACTAGCACCCCCGGAAGCCAGGAGGCTCCCCCTCTACGTCACTCTGGTCATCAATCATGTAGCAGTGGGAGCAGCACTGGTCGACACGGGGGCATCCATAAATGTCTGCCCGCTGAGCACCTTGAGAGCCTGCGACCTATCAGAAGGGACGCTAAGGCCGACATCCACCACCATCGCCGCATATGACAACTCTAGAAGATCCTGCCATGGCATGGTGACTGTGTAAGCCAAACTGGGACCCCTCGCTGTCACGGTGGACTTCTACGTCCTCGATATCGATCCCATGTTCAAAGCTATTCTAGGGCGTCCGTGGTTGGAAGCGCTGGGGGCTGTACCGTCCACTGCACACCAATGTCTGAAGTTCCGTTTTCAAGGACGGATCATCAAAGCCAAGAGTATAGCCACTACCCACTTAGTACATGCCTTCCATGATACCCACCTACCAGCCGTGTGGCCAGCCAACAAACCCGTAATCTCGGTGCTAGATATTAACTACCCATGGAGCTACACGTTCCAGTCCAAGAGAGAGACCAATCTGGCACAAGTCAATGCAGTCAAGAGAAAAGAGCCACTGAGCACCAAGAAGGAAAGGGTCTAGGGGCAGAGCTATAGGGCATAGTCAAACCCATCCCTGACATTGTCAAGAAAAGCCGATGGGGCTTAGGGTACAGGGAGAAATCCAAACCATGGTCATCCAGCACATCCACTCTTAAGGCCGACCGGGAACCACTCACCTGGACACTCTGGTGTCACTTTATCAGGGGGCCTACCCAACCGGGATACAATACCATAGTAGTCGAGGCGGAACTCTCACAGCACGAGGTGCATGGCCGGAACTTCTCTCGGCACATGGCCCCGTTGCTGACCTATAGAGCCCCAGAAGCCCTCCGTCCAACCTGGAGGAGAAAGACAGGGGACCCAGAAGCTGAGTGGTACAGATGGTTTGACATAGAAGACATCACCATTGCCTTCAGCCGACTGTTCTGGGAGGAAGAAAGGACATGGCCGCCAGCTGCGGCAGAGCTGTTAGATCCACCCACCGCCATCACATCTAAAAGGCAGCTCATGAGCGATGCCTCAGACATAGGAGAGCCAGACATTCCCTATGAAGAGGGGAAAACCATAGATGAACTCTGGAGGGGCACCTGCTTAGCCATCCACCCGTTCCTTTTGGACTCCCTCCTTCCCAGCCTCGTCCCGTCCTCTCCTCCCCTTGTCATTCAACTAACCCCTCAACTCCTGATGGCGGCACACAACCTCCTCACACCTGACCTCCCACCTGCAATCCTCACTGCCCTGCAGTCCAATCTAGGTGACCACGAGGTCGCCCTCTCCTGTTGCATGCTCTCCACCGATCTCCAAAAAAAAAATGCCCATTTTCAAATGCACGTTGAGGTCGAGGAGCTAGCATTCCTCCTTCACTCTCCTGATCAAGGGCACCCCTCGACTGGGTGCTCCCCTCCTGCTCCTTCACTAGGAGCCATTCTCTTTGGGGACACCATGTCCTCCCCCAGTCCTGTAGAGTCGTCTAGTCTAGGAGAGCCTAGGGTAGGTGAGTCTAGCATTAGATTAGATAGGCCTAGGGTAGAGAGTCAGGACAGCCTGGTATCCACCGAATTCAAGCAGCGTCCTAGGAAGCAGCGAGGAAAAGCTATTCCCCGGAGATACCTTCAAGAGCTAGCTCGGCGGTGTCAAGCGCTGCTATTGATAGAGGAGTTCACAAGGGAAGCGCTGGTGTTTGAAGAAGTTTTTGAGCAGGATGGGGTGTTCTTAGACGACGGATTCGGCGTCTACGAGATAATGAATGATGAGGACCCAGTCGATGAAGAGGATAGCGAAGTAGATGACGCTGCCAAAAAATATGCCAGTGGAATAAGAAGATTTGATGAGCCCACAACGGCAGTGGATGAACCTACTAAGGAAGTCAACCTTGGAACATAAGAAGATCCCAAGATTGTGATTATCTCAGCAAATATCCCTCCTGATGAAGAAGAGGAACTGGTGCAAATCCTGAGGGAGTACAAGGACACATTCGCCTGGTCTTACGAGGACATGTCCGGTCTAGACCCCTCACTAGTGGAGCACTGACTGGTACTGAAAGAAGGGGCAAAGGCAATCAAGAAGAAACTCAGAAGGTTCCACCCACTCACAGCCCTGAAGATGAAGGACGAAGTAGATAAACTCCATAAGGCTAGATTCATCAGGGTAGTTCTCTATCCGAACTGGGTGGCCAATATAGTCCCTGTCATGAAGAAAGATGGCAAAGTCAGAATCTGCATTGACTTTAGGGACTTGAATAAGGCATGTCCAAAGATGACTTCCCGCTTCCTTACATTGATGTGCTGATCGACAATACTGCTGGGTATGAGACCCTCTCATTCATGGATGGATATTCAGGATACAACCAAATCCGTCTATCTCCTGATCATCAAGAGAAAACATCCTTCACCATGCCCTGGGGAACATACTGCTATGTAGTCATGCCCTTCGGGCTGAAGAATGCTGGGGGCTACTTATCAAAGGGCGATGATGGCCATCTTCCACGACATGATACACGTTTACATAGAAGTATACGTGGATGACATCTTGGTGAAGTTGAGAACCAGGAGAGAACACCCCGAAATCCTAGCCAAGGTGTTGCAGAGGTCGAGAGAATATCAGCTGAGAATGAATCCGAAGAAATGCATGTTCGGGGTATCATCAGGAAAGCTGCTAGGTTTCATAGTTAGCAAGCAGGGCATTGAGATCGATCCAAATAAGGCCAAGGCTATAGTAGAAATGCCTCCTCCAAAGAACATCTCGCAATTAAGAGGGCTAATCGGGCGTTTGCAATTCATCAGAAGATTTATCTCCCAGCATTCGCAAAGATGTCGCCCATTTTATGATCTCTTAAAAGGAGGGGCAAAATTCGAATGGAATGACAAATGCCAAGCAGCCTTCGATGAGCTGAAAAGTTATCTCATGAATCCCCCAGTCTTACAGCCTCCTGTACCCGGAAAGCCACTAATCCTATATCTCTCAGTCATTGAGGACTCCCTAGGAGCTGTCCTGGCACAACATGATGAATCTGGGAAAGAAAGGACAGCATACTACCTCTCTAGGCTCTTCAACACCGCCGAATCCAAGTTCACCACCGCGGACAAAACTTGTGCCGCACTCGTGTGGGTAGTCCAAAAGCTCAAGCACTATTTCCTTGCCCACGAGGTCAAGCTGATCTCAAGGATGGATCCACTCAGATATCTTCTCGAAAAGCCCGTCCTCTCTGATCGGCTGGCACGCTGGCAGAGTTTCCTCTCTCAGTTTGACATCTCCTTTGTAGTCCAAAAGGCCGTCAAGGGTTATGCCATCGATGAGCATCTAGCCCATCTTCCACTCCCTCACAATGACTCCCTCCGAGAAGAGTTCCCCGATGAGGAACTCTTGGTCATTATCAAAGACCCCTCTTGGTCCCTTCATTTCGATGGCGCACTCAACTCTCAAGGACAAGGCATTGGAGCCGTCCTGCTTACCCCGGAAGGCATCACCATCCCCTTTGCATATCAACTCAACTTCCCCGCTACTAATAACATGTCTGAGTACGAAGCTCTCCTTGCTGGCCTCAAGCATGCTTATCTGCTGGGGGCATCACACCTTAGAATTATAGGAGACTCTTAGCTCGTCCTGCGGCAGGTGCTCTCAACTTACCGCACTCGTAACCCGAAGCTCAAGCCATATCAAGACCTGGTCACGTTATTGGCAAGGCAAGCTCATCTACATCCATACTCCTCGTTCCCAAAATATCTTGGCCGACGCTCTAGCGTCGCTAGCCTCATTCCTATCCTTCCCTCTGAGTCGCCGAACTGAGACAATCGTCGTCCAGCGTCTCGATGTTCCATCTACCCAGGACCCTTGGTTTAGCGACCTTAGGGCAACCTTAGAAGAGAGGGCTAGGAAGAGAGGAGCGCAGAAAGTCATGTTAACTGAGCTCGAGGAGATCCTGAATGAAGAAGAACTGCCATGGTACTTTGAGATAGAACAATATTGCAGGGATGGAACATATCCTGAAGGGGCAAGTGCAGAAGACTGCAGGGCCATCAGAAGAGCCGCCTTGAGGTACACAGTTGTCGGAGAAGTTCTGTACAGGCGAGCTCTTAATGGAGTCCTTTTAAGATGCCTTACCGATGACGAGGCTTGGAAATTGGTGGAAGGGGACCATGCTAGTGAATGCGGAGGGCACGTTAACAGTCAAATGCTCGCAAAGAAGATTATTAGGCAGGGCTATTACTGGCCGACCCTAGAGGAAGACTGTACCATCTACCTCCGTAGGTGTGTCAAGTGTCAACTCCATGCTGATAAAATCCATGCCCCTTCCTCTTCACTGCATCCACTCTCCACACCTTGGCCATTCTCCATGTGGGCTTTCGACATTGTTGGCCCTCTTGGTGACTCTAATGCTCAAACCAAACAGAAATCATTTATCATAACAGCAACTGAGTATTACACCAAGTGGGCAGAAGCCGAAGCTTTCACAGAAATCAAAGCATCCACAGTGTGCCGCTTCATCATGAGGAATATCATCTCGCGGTTCAGAGTGCCAAGCAGCATTGTCACGGACAATGGGCCACAATTCATTTCGCAAGAGCTCCAAGACCTCTGTAAGAAATACAACATCACGCTGCATCATTCATCGCCATATTACCCACAAGGCAATGGCCAGGATGAAGCAACTAACAAAACCCTTCTTAAAATCTTAAAAAGGACCTGTGAGTCGCATAAATTCGCCGACTGGCCAGAAAAGCTAATAGAGGCTCTATGGGCCTACCGGACCTCCGTTCGCACTCCCACGGGGCAAACCCGTACGCTCTCACTTACGGGATGGAGGCGGTAGTTCCATACGAGATCCTAATCCCTTTACTAAGAGTCCAATTAGACAAGGAACTTAATCTTGACGAACGTCGAGAGGCGTTGCTAGTCCAGTTGGAGCTCTTAGATGAAAGACGGCTTATGGCAGCCGACCATGTGCTTTCATATCAAAGGCGAATCTCAAGGTCTTTCTAAAAGAAGGTAATTGAGCGTAAATTTCAAGAGGGTGATATGGTCTTGAAACGCATTTTCGTCAAACCCGGAGGTCCTAGGTTCAAACTGCAACCTAACTGGGAGGGTCCGTGCGTTGTGAGGGAAGTCTACCTCAGAAATGCTTACCGCTTAGTCAATGCTGACGGCGTCAAATTGTCGCATCCGTGGAACGGGTTATACCTCAAACGTTTCTATCCTTAGGCCTATAGGTGTGAGGCCACAACACCTAGATCGGGGAATAACCCCGTGTTGAAAGTCTAAAATCCCTCCCTAATCGTCAAGGATCGCTCTAAGTTAGGATTAACACACACCCACGGCAAGCCCGGATAACTGCACTTGGTGGATGCTGCAACTATGCGGGCTCTACTCTAGCGATGCATCGGTCATTCTCTCCTAATCGGTCGAAGTGTAGGGGCAAAGGGGTTGTAAGGGTGAGGTCGTTAACCTACAGCAAACCCCGACGAGAGGAAGTCTCAAACAGGGACGGTCAAAATAACAAAGGGCAAAGAAGCAAAGAAACGAAAATAAAAGAAAAATTCATAATACAATAGGGGCATGGCAAAGAGTGGCAAAGTCCCTGCGGGACGCTCATGAGCCCGGTCGTACACATGCCCCAAATAGTGTAAGCCCATAAGCAAAAGACCATAAAGTCCCTCCATAATAGGCCTAATCTCCTGAGGGTATGCCGTAGGAAGGGGTCGAACCCAACATCCCTAAACCCACGCAAGACTTTCCTTAAATAATCTTCCGTTTCTCCCTATAAGGCTGAGTCACCTCTCGGGTACGGCTTAACTAGTCGCAGCATCAACTAAGGGTAGTTTCCCGAGGCATTGCCACCTCTCAACGCACATCCTAGCCTAGTGAGGTCCGTGGCGAAAATCGGAGGTGATCAAGGCTCTAAAGCAGTGGCTCGAACCGGTCTAAGTGTTGTGGCTCGAAGGTGCGAGTACCTTCCGTCTCGCGCATCTTATTTTAGGAAGGGCTAACGTCGGCTTTAGACGCTCACCAAAACTCATAAAAAAAACCAAATATCTCCAAAACTCCAAAAAAATTCAATTATCTCCAAAACTAAAAAAAAAAACAAATATCTTCAAAATTCCAAAAATAATCAAATATTTTCAAAATACTCCAAAAAAATCGAATATTTCCAAAACTCCAAAAAATCAAATATTTTCAAAACTCCAAAAAAATTAAATATTTCAAAATCTCAAAAACATCAAATAATTTAAAAACTCCAAAAAAGTAATGTTTCCAAAATTCCAAGCCGTTTGCATTCATTTATTTATTTGCATCTTTTGTCTATTTAATAAGGCTTAGCCCCTTGACTAATTATCAAGGTCGGTCACTCGTCGCATTTTAAAGCAAGGGGCTAAGCCTAAGAATAGATCTAACTTGTCTTGTGGTTGTCTAAGTGTGCAGGACGCGAAAGAAAGAAGGCGGCACTCACATCTCACCCGTCGCTCTCACCCGTCACTCAGTCGCAACCATAAGATAAAAAAGTCCAGTCCATTTCATTCATATCATATACATCGTCATAACAAAAAGGGCAAACAAAAAGTACAAACCCTCAACCGTTCTCCCCCGTACCCTCAGGAGGGCGGGGAGACGGAGGGGCCATCGCCCTCGGCCCTGTCTCACTACCCTCCGGCGCTCTCTCCTGCCTCCGTGCCTCCTCCTCGTTCCTCCATCGTCCGGAGGAACCGGTCAAATAATGTCCAGCGGACCAGCTCGGGATACCGCTCCTGCTGGCTGCCGAATGGTTGCGTCCGACCAAGGCTAGGGCCCTTTCCAGGCCCTTCATCTAGGACCGCAGCATGTCGCAGCGGTGTCTCTCCTCCCCCAGCTGGGTGCTGAGGTCTCCGGCCTCAGTGCGCAGTCGCGCCGCCTCCTCCGCCTCCTGCTGCCAGCGTGCCACCGCCTCTGCCTCCTGGCACCACCGCGTCGCCTCCTCCGCTGCCTCACGCCACCACGTCACCTCCGCTGCCTCGGGGCGCAGGCGTAGCTCCGCCATCTCCGCCTCCAGCGTGGTCGTCCGCGCCAAGGTGGTCCTCAGCTCCTGCTCCTGCAACATCAAACATCTTGTCAGAACTCACAAAAGAAATAAAAGCCCAGGGGCATCTAAGTAAATAACTTACCCGCTCCTGCAGCTGGGCGAGGGCGTCCTCCGCTCGGGCCACCATCGACGCTAGCTGGCCCTCCAAAACGGAGTGGCCAGGATCCTCTCGGGAAGAGGACGCACCTCCCACCATCTGTTGGGCCCTGTCCAACTCTTCCCGCTGCAAAAGAAACAATAGGGGTCAGTCAACCGAAACTAGAAATAGAAGGGTAGGGTGTAAAATACTCACCAGCTGGACCACCACCACCTGAAGATCATCTTGCTGCAGGATGGTGGAGTGGAGGACGCCCTCGAGCGAGGAAATCCATCCCTCAGGGTCAAGCTGCAAACACAAGCCAAGTCAGTCACACAATTAACTAAGAACTCAAAAGAGACTGAAAGCAATAAAATACTTACTGGTCGCCGGGTCCCCTGTACACCTGGGCACCGTACCTCCGAGCGTAGGCCCAGAAGTAGTCCTCGTCGCTCGTGACCTCGGAGACCACCTCCTTGCCCCGCTGCTCCCAGTCGTCTAGCTGCTCCCGGACCCAGACCGTCGAGTCCGTGACCTACTGGATCCCCCGGAAGCTGCGGCCTGGCCTCTCCCACAGCCTCTGTCGAGTCGGGAACTCCACCACCGCCTGGTGGAGTCCCAGAGTACGCGCCACTAGCCGGTGGTGGAGAGGGATCACCGTGTTGAAACAATGAAGCCAAATGTCCCTACCAAAGTAGGGATGGTGCTGCTCCACCCACTGCTGGGCGGCGTCGTTCTCCCCGACATAGGGAGTCCACCGTACCTGCACACCACAAGCAAATACCTATCAGTCAACTGTCAAAAAAGCAAAGCAAAGGAAAGGGTAGGGATAGAAGTACTCACATGGCCGAATGGGATGGTGTCCAAGATGTCGTGAATCAGGGTCACCTGTCGCCACAGGGACCGCTCGTTGCGGCAAAACTGCCAACGCTGCAGGAGAGGTACAGCACCGCGTCGCCTCGCCACCCCGCGACCCAGGGAGGGGAGGTGGTAGTATGCCCACACCTGCAAGAGCAACACAAGTCAGTACCATAGTTAATAAGCAGGAAGAGCAACAAAGGGTAAGGGTAGAAACGTACCTACAGAAGTGGGAAGAATCTGGCCACACCTGTCTCCCGGAGGTGCCCAGACTGTCGAAGAGGTGGGTCAAGAGGGCCGCACCCCATGCGTAGCTACCCACGCTGGATAGGTCCTCCAGCAGGGGCAAGCATCGGCAGCCAACTGGGTCCCCTCTGGTCCCCAGGATCAGTTTCCCGATCACAAGGATCAAGAAACGCCGCAAATCTCTGTCCGCTTCCTCACCCTCCTCCTCCGCCAGCGCCACTCTGGCGTCCTCCGTCAACCGAGCCATGTACTCCGCCTAGCTCTCTCCCATCTGGTGGCGCGCGTTCGCCACCCCTAAACTCGCCTGCAACGCTGTCCTCTGTACCAGGGAAGACCTCTCTCCCCTCACCTCCAATCCGAGCAGCCTCTCTACCTGCTCCTGATAGCTCGTATAGGTGACCCCGGTCACCGCCTGGCCGTCCACGTCCTCTAGCGTGGGGATCATGTGTCCCCACGGGAAGAGGAAGGTGTGGCACTTCGGGTCCCATCTCTCCTTCAGTGCCTGGATAAGCGCCACGTCCGGTGCCAACTCCTCCAACCGAAGAAAGGGGCCGAACCCCATCTCCTCCAAGCGTGCCCTCTGGAAGTCCGACAGACCATCGTAAATCGCCCGAACGACGGCCCATCCCAGTCTGGACCTCAGCTCGCTCTGTAAAGCAACCATCAAAAACATCAAGAAGTCACCAAAAGCTCTCTGTCCTACCATCGCGACGAAGGCCCTGTCGCCTTCTGAAGGCGACAGGAGGGCCGTCGCATTCACAATCATGATCGCGACGGGTACCCTGTCGTCTTCTCAAAGGCGACAGGGGGACCGTCGCCTTCCCACTGGTAAGGCGACAGCCCCCCTGTCGCATTACCAGGGTGACCGAAGACGAGAAATACCCGTCTTACGACCGTTCTTATTTGGGCAAAGGCCCTATATTGAGTGCTCCGCACTCTCCCAGTCTACACATACATGGTGCAAGAGCTCGAAGCCTACCTTTTTTGGCCCAACGGGCTCTTCCTCGTCCGGCACCACCCCCGCGATGTCTTCCTCCATCGGCACGGTCGGGGGGTTTTCTTGGGCCGCCGAGGATGTTCCCTCGCTTGTTTGCCGGCGCCAGATGGTCTTCTTCACGCGTCGCCGGCCACCTCCGCCTTCACCTTTGTCATGCCCACCGCCCTCCATCGCCAGACCACCAAGAGGAGAAGGAAGAAAGAAGAGGAGAAGGGGAAAAGGAGAGAGGAAGAGATCCACCGCTGGGATAGGAACCGCCGGCGATCGCCGTTGGAAGGGGCTCGCCGGAGAAGGGTGGCCGGAGAGGAAGTCGCCCGGTCGCCGGAGTAGAAAGGAAGGGAGGAGAGGGAAGAAGTTTTGGAAAAGAGGAAGAAGAGAGAGGGCGCTCGGCCCGAATTCAAACCGCCTCAGGACCTGTGAACGCGACATTACCCCCGTCGCCTTCTGGTCAGGTGGCGACAACTCCCATGTCGCCTTCACTTTACTGAAGGCGACCATGGACCAGTCGCCTTCAGGATAGCGACATACCCTACGTCGCCTTCACAACCCAGTGCACAAAAAGCCCCACAAATCAATTCTCATTGCAACAATTCAAGGTTTACATCAAATAAAAGTCATGAAAAGCAAAAATCAGAATGTCTCTCATCCCCCATTACATCAAGCCCACGTCAAGTCCCATCAAAGCTCAAAAAGTACAATCAACTCTCGCTCTCTGGCTCATGGTCCCCAAGTGGCCGAAGCCTCTCATGTTCCCGGAGGTACGCCTGGTACGTCTCCCGGTCCTCATTAAGTCTCGGCGGAAGTGCATGCGTAGCGCATGCCCTCCACAAGGCCAACGCACTCCGCACGGCTTGTTCGTCTTCCGGGTTCCCCAAGCGCCGCTTCTTCACGGGAGGCAAGTGTGACGGAAAAATCACTCTCGTCCTCGGCTTCCCGATCTGTAGGTAGCACCGCTGCGGGTTGTAGAGTACGGTCACCATGTTCCCTATCAATTGCAAATCCAGTCCGCGTCCAAGTGGTAACCGGATCTCCGCTCCGCGAAGTGCTGCTACGCCTAAAGTGAAGTGCTCCACCGGTAGGGTTCTGAAGTAGAGGCACCATGCACCCCTCGACTTCTTGTCCGCCATCCTGCACAAAACCTTGTCGGAGAATTTGGCCGCCCGCCAATCAAGTTCAATGGATGGCACCCGAAGATCCGACTGTCGGTGGTGGTATTGTCAACAGGCTTAAATTTTATCCTCACACCCAACAAGCACTCCAATAGGATCATGGAGCCATAAAGGAAACCCCCTGTGGAAGCCGAGGTAAGACCCGAGTAAAGATATGCCAAGACGGCGTGAGAGAGTGAAAGTCCCCGCCATACCCCACTAATAGCACTAAGGCTCGTGTAGTCTATGAGGTGATCCCCGGACGGGAAGAGAACCACCCCACACAAACATATGGCCACGGCCTTTGCTATCTCCCGGTGGTCCGTACTCTTGCTTTACATTGGGAGGTGACCCACTTAGACAACGGAACTAAATGGATGAATTGCGGGCTAATCATGATATGAACATCCCCCGGATCGGTCATGAACTTCCCTAGAATGAGTTTTGGGTTGATGGGTTCAACAGTGTAGCTTATACTTTGCTCGTCCCCCGGCTTGGTTTTGGGAAGAGCTAGGAAGGCTTTGACCTCCTCTAGAAGGACGGCCGCCTCAAACTTGGGAAAAATGAAAGTATGGGTTTGTGGTGCCATAATTCTATGAGGGCTGAGATGCTATGCCAGTCAAAAAAAAATTTATGGTAGTTATGGGCCGCTATCAAAACCCCACCTAAACCCCACTCTCTCAAGAATCGGATAACAAACATGGGTAAGGCTTTGATCAGCGGGGTGATCCATGTAAGTTTAGAGTAGCGGCGGGAGCCCGGGAAGAGCTAGAAGAGAGAAAAAAGAGAAAAGGGAGGAAGAAGAAGAAAAAAATTGATGAAGAAATTCATAGCAAAAATTCATGGAAAATTGAAAACACCCAAAAACATACCTCTCTAACTTCCTTGCTCCGGCTCAAGTGGTTGGGAACGTCCGTCAACCTCATGAGAGCTTCATAGGTCGCCCGAGCTCGCTTCGGACCTTCATACTGCCTCTCCACCCATGGGTGCAAGAGGAGCTCTCTTCATGGCCATGAGAGCTTGCAAAACTTGAAGAAAAGAAGAGAGAGGAGAGAGCTACGAATTTGGCTTCTCATCCCCCTTATTTATAGAGCCATAACACTCCTATTCCTGCCTAGAAAGGGTAGAGAAGACCCATTAGGAGTGGGACATTGAGTGGAGAGCAATTGGAATCCAAATGGGAGTCAAACTCAAGCTTGGGGCTGAAAGGTTTTGAGCTCGGGCTAAGAAACCAGTGAAAGCGACATATCGACCCGTCGCCTTAAGGGTGGCGACAAGCCTTACGTCGCCTTCTTCAGTCAAGGGTCGCGACATGCCCTATGTCGCCTTCTGATCAGTTTATAACTGTCCTACTTATTCTTCTGTGATTGCTCAGAATGTTTGCACACATGCTGTGATGTCCATTATTTGGTGCATTGTATCATATCTATCTTTACTGCTTTGATTATTGAAAACCCCCAAAAATCATAAAATGAAGGAAAAACCATAAAAAATAAGAAAATTCAGAAAATCAAAAGCAACGCCCATCAGGTAAGTCAGGTAAGTATCTCTATCCCTAATCCCTCCGCATTACTAAATGATATCTACACTACTATATCAGCTTAAGGACCGGCTGGTTCCCAGTGTGTTCCAGGATCTGAGTTCCCATTCATCAAAAATAAGGATGATCTAGGTGCATGCTGCTAATCACTTGGTAGGCCGTTGGGTGATATGACTCGGGGACGACGGATTCTATCGCACGTCGGGGATGCGAAGTGTCTTGACCCTTGCCTATATTGTCTAGCAATATTATCCTTGAATACTTATTATTTTCTCCCTTTCTTTGCATTTGTTTTATAATTTCTTTTCATTTAGCCCAGCATGCATCATGTAGGAATTTTGATCTTCATGAATCATGATTTGTCAAAGTCAGCTTCCCATGATGTCCCAACCCAAATCCTCATTTTCAGACAAGAATTCCATTCCAAATTTGAAAGTTTTCCTCGAGCTTGTGCTCGGTCTAGTTTGAGAGTATGGTTCCTGTAAAGGATTCCCCTCATCCCCATTCATTAAAACAGTCATCCCTTTATCTCCGATCGGCTCATTAGTCGTGACCCGCTCAAAGGCCGGAGTCGAATCGACCCGCCGGGCAGCACCTATCCCCTAATGAACGAAACCTGCATGCTAAAGATAGCCAGGGTACCTCTTGAATCAAGAGGTTGATCACTTCTTTTCTTTTGATTTTTATTCGTCCCAAATAGGAACCATCCTCAAATTTTGTTCCCATCCGTGTTCGAGGTTAGCCAGATAATTCTCGCTGCTTATTCGTCCAGAATGGGTGTCTCTTTACCTTGATGCCCGCTTTTCAGCTCATTCTGCTTCACTCCGCTACATCACCATTTCATGCCATCTTCGATCCATCACCGCTCCACTCCCTTGCAAAGCAGGCATCAAGGAGGGGCATTCTGTAGACACCCATTTCTGACCCATAAGTCAAGCAAAATCCCTTGTCGTATCATTGACGCCCCACGTTGGCCCATCATCGTCAAGCTGGCTTTCTCTGATCATGACATCATTTCCATTAGTTCATCACCCTGGAGGACCCTTCCTGGTCAAATCAATCTCTCTCACTATAGGTCTCTAAGTCAGGAGTCTGATGTTTCAATCCGAAGGCTGCGCATGGAGACTGGACACATTGCATGGCCAAAATGTAGAAAAGTCATGAAGGCGACCGGTCATATGTCACGTTCCTAAAAATGACAGCCCCTATGTCGCGATCATAAATCCATATTTTAAATCCTTGAAAAATCGCAAAATGACTTGAAATCACCTTCCTTATGAGGAAGGCGACGTATCGAGGCGTCGCATTCAGGAAGGCGACAGAATGGCCATCGCGTTCAGGACCTTAAACAGGAAACTCTTTCCAAAGCCAACTTGGACACATGCCAAAGATGGTAATTGCCTCATTTGAACGTCCAAATCACATCCAAATCCTTCAAATTTGGAGGAGACCTTCCTAACATGTCCCTTTCCAAGTTCCAATTGCCTATACGCAGCCATACTTAACCAAAGTCGGACTCCTTCCCATTATTCCGCTCAAACTCGAGTTGGGAATAATCACCCCTAAGTACCTCGTCTCTGCATCTTTTGGGGCAAGGACAGATTCATTAGTTCGCTGAGCAAGAGAGCTTCATCTTCTACGAAGAGAGCTTCTCCCCCAGACGACCCAGAAGAGCCCCCCAAGGCGTTTCTCCATCGGATACACAATTCCTCATCCCTTCTTCGCCTTATTTCTTTCAATTCATGCATGCATAGTCTTGTTTTCTTCATAGATTAGCATTAGATCACGACACACACACCTAAACTTAACACCCACAGGGGTTAAAAACCTCAATCTTGTCAGTTCCCCCCATATTAGTTCATGTTCACATGCTTTTCATTGAATACATTTCATACACACGAATTCTAATGGGTGTTTGGTTTGTTTGAATCACTTTGGCAGGTGTTTGAAGATCGGAGCAAGGTGAGGCTCTTGCCCCTCGGCCGGCTGAGGAGCAGGAAGACAAAGAACTCAAGTCTCCCCCAACAGAGGAGGAAGGCGACCAGGCCACTGTCGCGATCAAGAAGGCGTCGGTGCCTACGTCGCGTTCAGTTGAGAGCAAGGCGACGCCCCCTCTGTTGCTTTATCAGGTATGCCTCCTTTTCACTTTTCCTTTCCAAGGTAGTCAGCCCTCCATCTACACATCAAAAGGCAACTACATTGGTGGCGATCACAGTCAGTTCCTAATCCCTTACATATTAACAATCTTTCAAAAAAGGGAGCACAATCTCGTGATTACAACGAGTCACTCTAACAGACTTGCCACGACTAGAAGAAGACACCCTACCTCGCTTGGAGGGAGTAGGAGAGGGTGAAGATAGACCCTGTTACTGAGCCAGATCATGGCGGCGCTTACTCCTTCTTTCCTGTGGGGGGTTCGTCAATGACAACCCCACCGGCAGTAGCCCTAGACCTGGCGCCTCGATGTGGAGTCTTCTTGGGAGGCATCGTGCAAGCAGAGAGAAGAGGAAGAAGATGAGAGAGGGTGGAGAGGAGGAAGAAGATGGTGGGAACAAGAGAAATCGCCTGGCTATGGGGGTCTGAAACGGGGCCTGCATTGACCTATTAAAAAAGGGTCTACAAAAGAGATGAAGAGGTGAGGTACGCCGCCCGAACATTTTACGCTAAACAGAGGGTAAGGAAGAAAACTGCCTGAAGATGTGTCGACACAGGAGATGACTGTGTCGACCTGACTAGAGATTGTGTCGACACATGAATAGGACTGTGTCGACCTGATTAGTCAAAAACTAACAATAGGTACTGGAAAGTTTTGGAGTGAAAAACTTTATAATGATGAAAGATATATAGAATCAACTTGTCAAGGATTTTTAAGATGCCAAAGAAGTCAATTTTCATTTCTCAAAAAAAGTCGATGATTAACCCAAGTGATAAACAACAACCTACAGGATATGTTCATTAATTGAGATGAAACACTGAAATGACATCTTTTTTTTTTAATCAAACTATCAAATGTAGAAAATCTTGTTCACACAAGAACTAATGTTTTTTACACAACATAGTTCCTGGTTACTAGAGATTTGCTCATTATCCAGTTTCAAGGGGCATATAATAACAGTTTGACATGAAAATATACGTTTATCAGACGCCAATATTTCCAGTTGCTTGGTTATCATCAATATTGTCAGAAAATTTGTTATTATTATTATTTTGTCATTTGGTTTAACCCCTTTGAACAGAGATAGAAAAAACACTTCATGACATACATGGTACTTTATTCTATGTGAAGGTTTGTAGTTTCTCAGTATTTGTGCCATTACTCTGTTGAATGTTTGATTTAAGTAGAATGTTATGACACTGAGAGCAGCCTTTTCCCATAACAGTTGTAAAAGAGATGTCCAAATTCAATGCACATATGAGCTTCAAGTCTTGAAAGAGATTCAAATTACTGTAGGATTGCAGAATATAGTTGAGAATTGACTGTAAAGATGTAGTAGATCAGTCAAAAATTCATCCTGGAATTTCTTTGACAAAATTAATGAGCATATCATGAATGTGAGTTGTGATAACTCAGGAATTGATCATTGAATTTATGTAAAACAAATGAGTTATGAATTCTTTAACTCCCCCTAAATTGTTGATCCCAGAAATCCTTCATCAAGATAAGGATAATCAAAAGTTTTGAAAGAAGACTTCCCCTCAACAGTTGCATATATGACTCTTGATACTTGGCGGAGACATATACTCATGCATAGTGAAAGTGTCCAGACAAGCCTAACTTGTCCTTCTTCAAATCACTATTTGATATACCAAGAATTTCAATGCAATGTGAGACAGAAGAATTTATTTGCAAAGGGAAATTGAAGTGTTTTATTTGAAATGCAGATGGATAGAAGAATGTAAAAAGAAGGAAAGATTTACATCATGAAGCAATGACTCCCCCTCAGAGTGTGCCTGAACAAGGACACACACAACACTCAACCCAATGATAGAGAGGTCAGGGAGAATGAGGACATTTGCATAACCTAAGCTCTCTCCTTAATGAAGAAAATCTATTTTCTGGAAGAGGTTTAGTGAAGATATAAGTAATTTGTTTTTCAGTTTCAATGAAAAGAAGTTCAAAAGATTTCTTAGCCACCTTATCCCTTAAGAAATGATGTCTTATCTCAATGTGTTTTGTGCGTGAATGCTGAATTGGGTTTTTAGACAAATTGATAGCACTAGTATTATCACATAAGATGGGAATGCATCCTAACTCATGATTATAGTCTAGAAGCTGGTGTTTCACCCAAAGGATTTTTGTGCCACAACAACCAGCTGCAACATACTCAGCCTCTGCAGTGGATAGAGCAACTGAGTGTTGCTTTTTGGAAGCTCAAGAAATTAGGCATCCACCTAGATATAAACAGAAGCCACTTGTACTTTTTCTATCAAGCTTACAACTCGCATAATCAGCATCACAATAGGCAATTAAATCTAATTTACAACCAACAGGATACCAAATGCCAAGTTCACATGTTCCAACAAGATATTTAAAGATTCTTTTGACAACTAGCATGTGACTTTCCTAGGATTAGCTTGAAACCTTGCACACAAGCATACACTGAATTGAATATCAAGTCTAGAAGTAGTAAGATAAAGTAGAGATCCAATCATACCTCTGTATGTTTTTGGGTCTACTAACTTACCAAGTGAATCTTCTTCAAGTTTTACATTTACCGCAATTGGTGTGCTTGAGTGCTTGAGGTTCTGAAAGTTAAACCTTTTCAGAAGTTTATTGACATATATTGTTTGACTTATGAAGATCCCTTCACTGGTTTGGTTAACCTGCCGTCCCAAAAAGAATTGTAAGTCACCCATTAAACTCATTTCAAATTCAGTTTGCATTTGGTCAGCAAATTCATTGCACAAACCTTTATTTGTGGATCCAAAATTATATCATCAACATAAATTTGGACAGTAATTATTTGTTTATTTACTATTTTTATGAACAGAGTTTGATCAACATTACCGCGTGTGTATCCTTTCTCCAATAAGAATGATCTCAAATGGTCATACCAAGCTCTTGGAGCTTGCTTGAGACCATAAAGAGCCTTATGAAGTTTGAAAACATGATCACGAAATTTTTCATTTTCAAAGCCTGGAGGTTGTTCTACAAAAACATTTTCTTTGATATAACCATTTAAAAAGGCACTTTTGACATCCATTTGGTAAACTTTAAATTTCAGAGATGATGCAAAAGCAAGGAATATCCTCACAGCTTCTAGCCTAGCTACAAGGGCACATGACTCTTCAAAATCAATACCAAACTCTTGATTGTACCCCCTGGCAAGTAGTCTAGCTTTATTCCTAATAACATAACCATTTTCATTCAGTTTATTTCTAAATACCCATCTAGTGCCAATAACAGATTGGTCACTAGGTCTAGGTACTAATTCCCACACTTGATTGCTGTCAAATTGATGAAGTTCATCATGCATGGCATTGATCCAATCTTCACTCATTAGAGCTTCATCAATTGATTTGGGTTCAATTTGGGAAATTAGTGCTAGTGGGTCTTCATGAATTGCATTAAAAAAGGATGATCTAGTTCTAACTCTATCATGCACATTACCAACTACATTCTCTATTGGATGATCTCTCAAGATTCTATTTTCAGGAATTACCTCTTAAGGAGCATTCAAGTCTGGAATAATATTACCTGATCCACTTGTGGTAGGTGAATGGTTGTCCTGAGTTTCAAGAAAGTCTTTATCTTCCTCAATAGTTGGTGAAGTTTCAATAATGAAATCATCTTCTTCCTTATTCTGAGGAACCCTGCAAGATGTAGAATCATCAATTGAGAATGAATTTTCATCAAAGACTACATGTGGAGATTCTTCCACAGATTTATTTTTTAGAATGTACACTCTAAAAGCTCTAGAAATTTCTGAATATCCAAGAAAAATGGCTTCATAAATTTTGGCATCAAATTTATCAAGATTTTCTTTATTGTTGTTATGTACAAAGCATTTGCAGCCAAAGACTTTAAAATAAGACAATGTTGGCTTTTTGTTTTTCAACAGTTCATAGGGGGTTTTTCTGATTTTTGGTCTAACCAATGCTCTATTTAGAATGTGATTTGGTGTGTTTACAGCTTTAGCCCAGAAGGATTTGGGCAGTTTACTCTCCAAGAGCATGGATCTAGCCATTTCCACAAGTGTTCTATTTTTCCTTTCTACAACTCTATTTTGTTCTGGAGTTCTTGGAGAAGAGAATCTGTGGAAAATGTTTAGTTCAACACACAAATCAGAAAAGGTTTTATTTTCTAATTCTCCCCCATGATCAGTCAAAATGGATTTTATTTTATGTGAAAAACCTGTTAAGGCAGAGGTACAGAAGTTCTTGAATTCTAGACAAGCATCACTCTTGTGGGATAAGAAAATAACCCATGTGATCATCAATGATGACAAATCCATATCTTTTGCCACTAAGACTAAGAATCCTTGTTGGTCCAAAAAGGTCGATATGAAGTAATTCTAGTGGTTTGGATGTGAGTACATCATTGAAGGTTTTAAAAGCTTTTTTGGTTTGTTTTCCTTGAGTACATATCCCACAAAGTTGATTTTCAATGTTTGGAAAAGATTCAGGAAGTCCTTTAACCAAATTTAGCTTTAAAAGTTTGTTTATTGTATTGAAACTTGCATGACCAAGTCTTTTATGCCATGTCCATGCAATTTCATTTTTATTTGCAACTAAACAGATGTCTTCAGCAAAATTTTTATCAAGATTGATCATGTAGATATTATTTTCTCTTTTTCCAAAAAAAATTATTTTTTCAGTTGAGGAATAGATTATTTTGCAAAAATCTAATTTAAACACAACCTTGTGACCTTTGTCACATAGTTGGCTAATACTCAACAAATTATAGTTCAAGCCATCAACTAACAACACATTTTCAATTGAGTTTGAGGAAGATTTACCAACCTTTCCAGATCCAATGATTTTTCCTTTATTTTTACCTCCAAATGTGACAAATCCTCCCTCCTTTTCAATCAGAAATGAGAACATTGTTCTGTCTCCAGTCATGTGTCGTGAACACCCACTATCAAGAAACCAAGTGTTGGAGTTGGGTGCACGACCTTCCTGCAAAAATCATATCAAAGAAGAAAAGATTTTGGTACCTAAACATTGTTGGGACCATCAGTTTGTTTGAGTAAAGGCAATAGATCTTTTCTAATCCATATTTGAGTTGTTTTTGGCATTTTCTTGGTTTCAGAAGTGATTTTTCTTTTGTGAACCTAGCATTTTTTTGGAATGCAAACACCAGTGTTCTTTCTTTCATGAGCATGGAGATTATGAAATTGGGCATGATCATTCATGTATGGAAATTCAAACCAAGATTCTGTTGGTATCTTGGAAATTTTGGATAAAAGAATTGTGAATGGTACTAATAAGGATTGTGATACCGATGATTCCAAGAGTTGACCCAATCAGATTAATGTGTTGTCTTGGATGTCTAAGAATTATCATGAAAGTTCGTTTTTGTGTTTTTGGAATTTTTTAGATTTTGTTTTGCATTTTTGTTCAACTTGTTGTTGTTTTTCAAAATTGGACAGGTCGACCTGTGTTGGACTGGTGTCGACTCAGTAGCCACAGTTTTCAACTTGTGGTTAACTGGTGTCGACCTATCAACAGTGTGTGTCGACCTATTTTGTTCTTTTTGGTTAGAAACATTCCTTTTGTTCTGATGCTTGGGCATTTCAGATGTGCTCTTTGAGACCTGTTTATTTTTGTTTTCAAGACTAGTGCTTTTGACAAATTTTATTAAAGGAATCTTTGAAGGTTTCTCTTTCTTTTTAGCAGATTTATCCTTCACTGAATTTTCTGGGGTGAATCCCAGACCATGTTTTTCAGCATTCATTTTTACTCCCAACAGAGCATCAACGTTTTCTTTTCCATTTGTGAAATTTCTGATTAATTGTTCCTTTTATTCCAACAAATTCTTAAGCTTCTGAATTTCATCAACAACTAGTTGCTTTTCCCTTTGTTGTAATTCCACCTTTTTAGAAAGTTTTTCAAACTCATTGTTGGCCTTTTGATATGCAAGTTTAAATTCATCAATTTCATTCAGAAGGTTTTCTTTTTCTTCATTGAGTTCAGATATTTCATTTTCCAGTTCAGAAATTCTTCTACTTGAGGAAGTGTTATGCACAAAATTTTCAAATTTCTTCTTCAGATGCTTATTTTCTTTTCTTGTATCTGAATATTTTTCAATCAATTCAGCATATGCATCTTCCCAATCATCAATAGTATATTCCTCGAAAGAAGTGCTAACCTTTCCATCACTACTATTAGCCATGAAGCATATCTCCTCATTTCTCGAACTTGATGACTTCTCTTCTTCATCCTCACTTGAATCATCATCTGACCAAGTTGCTACCATGGCTTTAGGCTTCTTCATCTTGTTGACCTTTTTGTACTTGTCCTTTTTATTCTCCAGACATTCTTCTTTCATATGTCCTGCTTTGTTGCACCTGTAGCAAATAATAATCTCATCAGTTTTTTGATTTCTATTAGAATTAGCATTTGAAAAAGAATTGTTCCTTTTGCTAGACGAAAATTTCTTCTTTCTAGTGAATCTTTTTTTTTTTTTTAGAAATTTTCTGAATTGCCTAGTCATGAGGGCAAGTTCATCCTCATTGGACTCAGACTCTTCAGAACTTGATTTCTCTTGACTTTTCTCTTAGTTACTTGATGAGGCTTTATGTGCTACTGGTTTGGTCTTAAGTTTATGCTCTTCATTTCTTTTCAAATTTATTTCATATGTCATTAAAGATCCTATGAGTTCATCCAAAGAGATTTTGGACAAATCCTTAGAATCTTCAATCACAGTGGCCTTAGTGTGCCTGATGGATGAGAGAGATCGTAAAATCTTTGTTACCAAATCAGCATCAGTGTATTCTTTAACTAGTGCCTTCAGCCCATTGACAATTGTCATAAACCTAGCAAACATTTTAGAAATTGATTCATCAGATTTCATCATGAACAATTCATATTCAGAAACAAGTATGTTTGCTTTAGTTTCTCTAACTTGAGATGTTCCCTCATACATTAATTCATGTTTATCCTACATCTCTTTAGCAGATTTACACATGGATATTCTTGAATATTCTTTTGGATGGACTGCACACTGAAGCATGTTCATAGCACTATAGTTAAGAGTGGGTCTCCTAATCTGTTCTCTAGTCCAAGTTTCCTCATCTCCTTGATTTTCATAAGGGCCCACTTCAACTATCCTCCAGATTTCATAATTCTGAGCTCTAAGAAAGACTTGAATGCGATTTTTCCAGTAAGAGTAATCAGACCCATTGAAACATGGTGGTCTATTAATGGAATGGCCTTCAGCAAGAAATCCTCGAGAATCCATTAAGCAAGATGAAATACAGTGATTGAAACACCCAAACAATTCATGCAAGTGAGACACACACAAAAATCAGACACAAACACTCAAATCAGATCAGATACAGATATGAACCCTCTTTGATACCAATTGTAGGATCGAATATGTGGAAGGATAAGATCTAGAAGGGGGGTTGAATAGATCTTACCCAATTAATGCGGAAGCTTGAGTAATTCAAAATTACTTCTAATCAGAGATCTATTCACATAGACAATTTGTTTATCTGAAGAGTGAGTGTGTGTGGAAGATGTGTGAAGCAATTCAACAATTAGTGTGAGTTCGAAATCCTATGCAAGCATCTAGTGAGGACAAGCAGATCAAACCATAGCACAAAGGATTTTTAGGTGGTTCGGAGATCACACCAGTGATTCCTACATCCACCCCTCACACAGTGAGGCTCCACTACTCAAAAGAGTACAACTCACACTGGAGCTTGACAACTCCAACACACTTGAGTTCAACAACTCACACACCAACTCTAGAGCACAACCGCTCCAGAAACTGAGCACACTTGCTCAAAAACACACAAAGTGTTCAACTAAACACAACTGAGCACTATAGCTCACAAACCACAAGCTAGATCAAGATCAATATA
The DNA here is from genome assembly GCA_014218235.1 of Colocasia esculenta. Taxonomy (NCBI): domain Eukaryota; kingdom Viridiplantae; phylum Streptophyta; class Magnoliopsida; order Alismatales; family Araceae; genus Colocasia; species Colocasia esculenta. The sequence goes on along the minus strand of CM024753.1, from coordinate 60,069,801 downwards.
AATCAGATCCTCTAGCAATGATCTGATTCAAGACAGATTCATTCACAGAGACTTGTGCAACACTTTTATGCACAATTCCCATGGATGAATTAGAAGAACACTTTCAGAGTTAAGAGAATTAGATACAGAGTATGTTCTTCAATGGAGATCCCTTGCATAAGGTTGAATTGAGGAGATTTGTTGATGCTTTGAGTCACTGGGTGATGCTCTGCTTCAATTGCTTCTGAGTTGCCTTCAGATGCTCCTCAAGTGCTAGCTTCTACTGGATCTGCTCCTTTGAGAGGTGCTTCAGCTCCTTCTCTGAAGCTCTCCTTCAATCTCTTGTGCTGTCAAGGGATGCTGATGGATCACCAAAGCAACAACAAGAGCAGGAGCGGGAGATTCCTCTTCTTGCCGCCAAAGGCTCTTGCTGGAATATTCTGGAGGTCTCTCTTAGCTTGGGGGCCAATTGGTGGGGTATTTATAACCCTACATGTCCAATGGTACCCTTGGAGTGCGTGGGCACATGATCCAAGATGGATTCCATTGAACCCTAGGCAGCCACGTGTCCAGGTAAAACATAAGTTGAGATTTCAGCCGGAGTGTGTCGACTCTACCACTGAGTGTGTCGACACACTTTCCCAATTACGCAAAGATGGTCTTCTGGATGTTGGGTCTAGTGTCGACACGACCACTGACTGTGTCGACACACTGTCTCATTCAGATGAATGGATCTTCTGGAAGCTGGGTCTAGCGTCGACATGACCATAGACTGTGTCGACACACTTGACCCTGTCTTCATTAAAATACTTCAGAGACTATGACCCAGTGTCGATACCATCAATGGGTGTGTCGACACTACCATGATAAAACCTGTACATCCCTGAGAATTTTACACATAAAACATTAGTACAAGGTATTATCATCGAAGTATGAAGTGTAAGGTATTTGAAACATGCTTTTTGAACATTGTTATTACATAAATGATGTATGTAACATGTTCCACTCATTAATCATTAAAATCACAAAATGTCATCATCAAAACTATTAGGAGAAATACATCAAAACCACACTCAACCCAACAAGTTTGGTCTTTTAAAGGTGACCCTTCTATGGTGACAATTTACATCAGCATCATATTCAATTAGCCAATCGACACACAGTATTGCATCATAACCCTTCATGTCTAAACAAATGAGGTCGGCAGGGAGATTGTGTCCTCCAATTATAGTTTCACATTTTGGCAAATAGTGGGTGAGTTTAGATTCTGAGCCAGGGGGAGAGGCTACTGTGATCTTGGATTTTAGAGGTACAGGTTTGACAAGTAGAGTTGCAGCAAGTGTGGTGGAAATAAATGAATATGCAGCTCCAGTATCAATAAGCCCAAAAGCAGGTTGAGAGTGTATGGAAATGGTACCTTCCACCATACCCCCTTCCTCGGGTAGGTCAGCTTCTATGACAGCATTAAGGCGTCCCTGACGTTGTGGTACATTTTGGGCTTTACTTGGCTGGTCCTTCAACATAGGACAGTCAAGAATATGGTGGTCACGACTACCACATCTTAAGCACGCCCCGAGCTTCTTCCAGCATTCTTCAGCTCAATGCCCAGGTTTATCACAAAATTTGAAGTTCTCAACAAACTGCCTTCCTTCTAGGTTCACCTTCTTGTCCACAGCATTGTCTCTTCCAGCATTCAGCCTCTTGTTGTTGTTATTGTTGTTGTTACGGAAACTTGGAGCAATATTAGGTGCTCCCTTCTTGACAAAGACCGGCTTTGAGTTGTCCTTGCCCCTCATACCTTCTACATTGGCCATGGTGTCTTCTGCCCACTGGGCTCTTTGGACCATCTCAGTGTAAGTTTGAATGTTGTGAGGTCCAAGCTTCTCGATGAACATAGGCCTGAGCCCATCCATGAGCCAGTTAGCCTTCAATCTTTTCGTTCCCACCAGATGTGAGGCATACATAGCCAAACGTGCGAACTGAGCCTCATACTCAACCACGAACATTCCCTTCTGTTTCAGTGCGACAAATTCTACTACCTTCTTCTCCTTGACCCTCTCCGAGAAGTACTTTCCTAGAAAAATTTCCAAGAAACCAGCCCACTCCAGTTCGGCTATATTAGGCAGATGGGCCGATGTGGCATTCCACCATGCTCGAGCATCCTTGGTAAATTGAAAAGTGGCCAGAACCACCTTCTCCCTATTGGTGCATTGCATAACTTGGAAGATCCTTTCTATTTCTTCCTGCCAATTCTCCGCTACGTCCGGATCAGGGGATCCTGAGAAACGAGGAGGGTTCAAACTCCTACAGTTACGGTGCAGATCACCGGCTCCATTCCTAGCAACAGTTGCCTGATTTCTTGCCTGAACCACATTTTGTAATGCTTCGGTCAAACCAGCTACGGTTTCTTGCATGGCTTGCCACTGATTGCGAGCCATTGCGGTGAAGTGAGAGAGTTATGAGGGTTCCTGAGAAAAAGGATGGAAATCAATTAATGTCACTAGATACATTCTAAGAGTCAATGGGTAAGGAGTGTTTTGTTCATTCTAACATATTCCCAGTCTCTACCCATTCTCGCCAGGTACTATATTTAATTTCCATGACTTACGTTCCTTAGGTATCTCTTATTCTGGAGACATATATCCTATTTGGTTTTCCTAGGCTCTGACACCACTAAACTGTCACGTCCCGAGAATTACGCAGCGGATAATAATTCAGATAATTCGAGTCATTATTCCAAGACGTGAACAGTCGGCAAATAAGCCTTTAGTTAGCACGCACTAAATGTGTATCAACACATCATAATAGGGACCAACTATTGAACTCAAATGAAATTGTATTTAAATCTCATCTCAATGTATCAAAGGTATCTAATATAGGACTAAGACTCAATAAAAGGAAAAGTACATTATTCCTCACTACCTACTACATGAATCTAAAACTCCAGACAAATTAACTACATATAGACTCAAGTGTTGGGATGCTCATCACTCGGATGCATTCCCATCCTCGACTTGCTCCTCTTCTTGCACTTCATAGTCACCTAGAGGGTTGAATGTAGGGAATGAGCAAACTAGCCCAGTAGGATTTATATCTCAATGTGCGGGCAATGATATACGTGATTAGCAATTTAGAACTAGGTAAGAACGATGAATGTCATGATAGGTAAGTACGAATAAAACTCATTAAAATATGATACATAAAACAAGCTAGATAGAGTGATCATGATAGTGCAAGATCTAAAACGATATAACGAGCAAGATATTATCAATAGTGAGGCTTGTAACAAGTATGCAAGATATCACTTAAATTGCAACGAGTGCAGGATGGCCATATCACACAAGCAAGTAAGCACGAGCACGAGCACGATCATGTGACAGTAATCAAGCACGAAGACACTAACGTACACTAAGGAAAGATCCATCATGAAATGCACACTAGGACATGTGTATGTGGTTATTGTATCTATCATTAAACACGCAAGTACTCCCAGTGCAGATGCAACGCTAGTAATCTTTATACCCCATGGTTAACAGTACATTTATGACTCTCTGTCATTGGGGCTAGACTGGAGCCCTTGGACACTCGTCGTGCCCGGTCAGCATCTCATTTCATTTTAAATGTAGATACCAACTATCATTTATAATGGCCAATGAGAGTTTCAAGATGTAAGCATGTTTAATGTCATGTTCATGATGATGATGAGAACAAGTAATATGTAAATGTGAACATGATTTCATGATACCATAGTCAAGAGATAATTTCGGCAGCATAATGGTGCAATTTATACTTTAGTTCACTCTTTACATTAATGGCTTAAGTCTAGATTATACATCACACTCACGAGAATAAGAGAAGAAAGGAAGTGCATGCTATCTCCAGGGAACTTCAATGGTACAACTAACTCGGTCTCCATGAGGGAATCTATAGACTACCGAGATTTACGGTGGTCTTAGAGAAAAGGTTGCTAGTCTATCGATACGGAATGACTGATAGAGAGCTTCCAAATCCCCAAGAAAGGGCTGCCTAGTTGTGCAAATGTGTAGTGGACATGTCTCTCAATCCACAATCTATCGGTTAAAACTTGCGGAAAGCACTTAACAAGATAACATGAGATGAAACTATGCACTTTAACTAAACACTGTTTGCAATATTTTAAGATGATAATTATGATTTTAACAAGCTAGAACAATAAGATGAACAATTCACTAGTTGCATGAATGGGTCATATTATTTAAAGAGTAATTAGAATAACATTCATGTAGTTATAGATTTTTCAATGGGTTAATTGCTTTTAAGCCATTAAACAACCCTCATGAAATGAATAGAACCAAGACATGCAAATGATGAACTCAATACCATGTAAAATAGTCCTCGGGTAAGCCTTGAAATACGCATCTGACACAGTGGACGCACTTTATAACGGTGTGTACAGTTGATACACAGCGTACTGTGAAGAAGATAATTTGCGTCCACCTAGGTGGTCGCGTTTGACATCAAATAGCGTCGGGGCCCGACACGTTCATGAAATTCCTTTAAATAAATAATATAAAAATCGCAAAAAATCTTGGGCGGGAAAAACGTCGGGATCGTGTCGGCCTTCGCCTTCGCATTTCAGAAGCCTTCTGACAGGACAATGGCCCACAGTTTGAGGCATGGGTCGCGCCACAAATCACATCGCCAATGGAAGACACGTTTAAGAAGCCCTGTGAATCACGTCGCCTAGTCTGGACGTGATTCACTCTTCAATTTGAAAATGCATAAAATGCAGAAACACAGGTGCTCGATCTATGCAACACTTATATCTTTTAAACTAGAGCGCTTAGGACAAAAGTGTCAACATGAAAGTTGTTGGGAACATAGAATAGGTTAAAATAATGGTTTTGGAATAATTTACAATGGCCTTGGGATGTGCGAGAAATCCCCACGAACATAAAACGTGATTACCATGCACGACTTTGGGAAAATGCTTATAACTCAAGATATACTCAATGAAATTCAATGAAACCACTTGGAAATGAATGTAGACTCAATTGCAGAATTCACATTTTTCCCGAGAACCCACGTTCAGACCACTTGCAGAAGAACGCTTACTACACCCAGTGTACTGCATGAAAATTTTGCATTCCAGTTGGGTTAGGAAGTAGACTTGACCCTCTTTCCACGGGTGTATGCCTTGCACGATGTGGCTTAGGTTGTACCTACCTTTGGTCGACTTCAAGTGGACAGTTTGCACAGGTCGAAACAGACGCAACAGGGAAGAAGAAGGGCTTGTTGTGCTTGTTCCACATCTCCCCAGCCACCAACTCCTCATCCACACAACCCCAGCAAGTTGTAAAACTTGTCCCTAGTATTTGGTGGAGAGTATTTAAACATCTATGGCTTTTGCAAGTCATAATGCAACAAGGAAAAGAAAGTTGCGATTTTTGCTTGTTACTTTCCCTATTTTGAAGATCTCTCCCTCCATTGTAGAGTCTTGGCCATCAAGCAACCTCCATGGGTGGCTAGGCATGAATTTGGGTTGCCAAGTGCATTATTACCTCCAATTTTTACCCTAATTACCTCCTTCCATTTTCAGCACAATTAGGGCTGAGAATTTATGGGTATTATTCATGCTCCATTTGATTCTTTGGCCAAAAGTGATCCATTGGCCCAATATCAATAATGGGTCATCAATATATAATGTGGGAAGTATTTTCAACATTTTTTTTAAATTTATGGCCGTGTCATATTTTCGTGTTAACGGTTTTCCGACTTATTTCCTAATTTGGATAATTAGTCACAATAACTCTTAAACCTAGCCCAAATGATTTTTAGTGACCCAAATTTCTTGATGGGTCATCAGAGGATATTATTTGAAGTCCATCTATGATTTTTATTTATTTTTCGGACTCATCCAAGTACGTGTGATAATGATTTTTCGACTTATTTATGAATTACGATAATAAGTCGCAAAATCCTTTAAATTGGCTAATCTGATTTTTCTTGGCACAAATTTCTTTATGGAACATTTATGAATTATGTTTGGGGTTGATTTACAATTTTTACCGAATTTTCTGACGTGTTCTTGCATGTACGATAGTGGTACGTACGTTTTAAATACTCCGATATTGTGAAAATCATTTATTTCTATTTATTCAAACTTTTATTTAATAAATTTTCTGGGGTGCTACACCCTCTCCCACTTATAAGAATTTGGTCCCCAAATTCATAGATAGAATTTATTGTACCAATATACATACTTGTGAATAGCTCCGGATATCTTTTGCGCATTGCTTCCTCAGTTTCCCACATCTCGTCTTCATTCGTGCGTTGATTCCATCTGACCCTTACCAGCGGGATGACCTTGTTCCTCAGTTGGCGCAATTCCCAGTCCAGGATCTTAATCGGCCTTTCTTGGTATGTTTCGTCTTTGTTGAACTCTAGAAGGTCATATTCTATGACATGGTACGGATCACGTACATACTTTTTCAACATGGATATGTGGAACACATTGTGTATCCCATCCATTTGCGGTGGTAATGCCAGACGATATGCAACCTCTCTGACTCTTCCAACGATTTCGAAAGGCCCGACGAACCTTGGTGACAACTTGCCTTTAATGCAAAAACGCCTGATCCCACGGCCTGGTGACACTTTCAAGAATACATGATCACCAACCTGAAACTCTAGGTCTCTTCTTCGATTATTTGCATATGCCTTTTATCTTTGCTGCGCCACTGCCATTCTTTCCCTGATAAGCTTCACCTTTTTTGTTTTTTCCCTTATCATCTTTAGTCCTAGTAACTGTTTTTCACCAACTTCATACCAGCATATTGGAGATTGGCAACTCCTGCCATAAAGTGCTTTGAACAGTGCCATTTGAATACTAGCTTGGTAGCTATTATTGTAGGCGAACTCCACAAGAGGTAAGTGTTCATGCCAACTACCTCAAAAATCTTGGACACGGGCTCTAAGCATATCCTCAATCACTTGATTAGTTCTTTCTATCTGACCATCAGTCTGCGGATGGAAGGCCGTGCTAAAGTTCAGTTTCGATCCCTAGGAATAGTGCAGTCCTTTCCAAAAGTGGGAAGTAAACCTAGGGTCTCTATTGGACACGATAGACACCGGTACTCCATGTAATCTGACTATTTCCTTCGCATACAACGGAGCATTAACATCTACTGACCACTTATTCATCACTGGCAAAAAGTGAGCGGACTTAGTTAAGCGGTCGACTATAACCCATATGCTATCGAATTCACCTCTAGATTTAGGTAGTCAGAAAATAAAGTCCATCCCTATGCCTTCCCATTTTCATGCCGGGATTTCTCTGGTTTAAGCTTACCTGCAGATCGCAAGTGTTCCGCCTTGATCTTTTGACATGTTAAGAATCGGGCGACATATTCCACCACTTCCCTCTTCATATTTGGCCACCAAAAGCTTCATTTCAGATCCTGATACATTTCGGTAGTTCCAGGGTGAATAGTATACCTGGTCTTGTGAGCCTCATCCATAATTATCTTCTTTGTCTACGCATGGTTGGGTACACAGACTCGATCCTGGAACAATAATCTTCCTTCTTCCGTTAAAGAGAAATCCGGCCTCTGGTCTAGATTAGCCTTAATCTCCACAACCACAGGGTCATTGTCATGGAGTTCTATGATGTCCTCCAATAGTGTAGGTTGTGTTCTAACACTAGCAAAGTGTTCATCATGAAGCTTAAAAGTGAAAATCAAATTCACATGATGATCAGAGTTAAGGGAGACAAATCCTTAAATAATTGAACTCTGAATCTTCAGATTTTGAGAGTTGGAGTTGTGCTTCAGATCTTTTGCACGAATGCATCTTCTGGATTTGATCCTCAACCAATCTGACTTAAACTCCCTCAAATTAGCCTCAATTCATGATACTCTGTTTTAGATCTGATTTGCAGAGAAGTTCATATCTGAGTTGATACTCTTGATTTCTTCCACAGATGTTGAGCTTTGAGCTTTTGCTCATGCACTAGCTTTCTCTTCCACCTTCCTTCAGATCTTCTTCTTCTACTCAGATCTGTTGCTTCTCTTTTGCACAACTGCTCCTTCTTCCTCTACTGCTCTTCTCCTTGATTTGCTACTCTTTCAGCACTCTAACTCTCTCTCTCTATGCTTGGCCTTGCTCCCCACGTCATCTGTGATGGATGTCTACTCCAGATGAGACAAAAGGCTTTTTATAGCCTCAGTGCACTATCTTTTACGTGGGAGACATGTGCACAGAAACCTAGAGATCACCCAAGGTTGCCACGTGTCCATAAGTCCTTCTCCTCTTTGCCACTTAGATGAAAGGGTATTTTGGTAATAAGAGAATCACCCAAAAGTCTCCAGAGATAAATCACACCCTTTGAAAATCATACCCTTTACGTTTCTGAGTTTTCATGCATTGTGTGTTGACGCAAGTTTGTATGAGTGTCGACACAACTTACTAAGTATTAGTTCTAGCTTAGTAGGAGGAAACATTTGTCAACCTGACTGACAACTAGTGTCGACCTCCTGTATTTTTCTTCAGACATAGCTCACTGGATAGACTATCTGTGTCGACCTGACATGCAATGTGTGTCCACGCAACTGTGACTTTATTCTTTAGGAGCTTATTGGGTAGACTATGTGTGTCAACTTGATTTTCAACTAGTGTCAACGCAACTATGATAAAGTTGTGTAAACCTGTATATATGAAATGTGAACCATCAAAAGATGTCATAATCATCAAAATATGAAATATGAAGTATCAAGAACATGTTCTTTAGTCATCATCATAATATGTACAATAAGTCATTATCAAAATCAAAGTATGATATGTACAATATATCATCATCAAAATTAAAGAATGAGTGTTTAGACATCTTCAACATGTGAATAATATGTCATCATCAAAACACACAACTTAACAATCTCCCAATTTTTGATGATGACAAAGCATGACAACATTCTTTCATAGAATTTAAAATTTCTCCCCCTTTTTGACAACATCAAAAAGAGTGGAACATGAAGTGTGATCAAAAGTTCTGTAGGAACACACTCTCCCGCTTAATCAATGACTAGTATATTGACCCTCTTTTCAGAACACTCTCCCCCTATGATGATACAAATTATGTCTTTGATACTTCATTTTGATCCAATTGAGAATTAATTGATCCAATTGATGATGTAGGAAACTGAAAGCACGAGGATGTGATACCCATGGATATCAATTGTTGGAGACCAAATCAATAAGTAAGAAGAGTGAGAGCACAATGATACCAAAAGAAATGATTACATAAATTGTTGGTCCAAGGGTATGAGCAAGAATGTGGTTTGAGAAATGAGACAAGTTTCTCCCCTTGAATAAAAAAGAATTGAATCTCAAGTAGCAGAAAGATTCTAAATGGCAGAGATCTGCATTTGACATGGAAAGGATGAACATGAATGATTTTGGTTAAGAAGAATCAACAGATGGGCTAGTCATGGGAATATCATAGTACACTATGATATTAATATATGAGAACAATGATAGTTGTACCTTTCATAATGTGTACTAAGGGTTAAAAATGAAGATATTTTTTTATTGAGTTTAAATGTCAGTCCTTTATCATAAAAAATCACATCAGAATTTTATTTGCAAATGTTATTTGGTGCTTTGTCCTAACTTGAGTTGTCAAGAATGTATATCAACAGAAAAATCAGTATTTTGATGTTAACATAATGTAGAATAATAAGTTAACAATCTTGAACAACATGATTTCTATTTCCGGTTAGCTGCACTCTATACACTATTTTCTTTTGTTTTCATTTTAATCTTTCGAAACATTTCAAGAGATTTAGAAAAATGGTTTAATCCATACTTTTTTATACAAGCATACACACTTACTCAAGTGGAAAAATACCAGACTACTCAACATGTTAACCATTTATTTGCCTTTTTGTGAACAGAGATAACTTAGTAACATCTTTTGACTCAAGCTTCAACCACGTCTCAGGTGTAGGAGCCTGGACACTCAGTAAACTCCTTAAAATGTCTTTTTTACTGAAATTTTGTATTTCAAAATTTTCAAGATTTTTTTCAATTGAGTGATAGGTAGCTTTTTACCTTAATAGATCATGGTATTGAGTTGTTAAAATTTTATTTTGACATTTGTTTAAATTTTTTTTTCAGTATTTCTTTTGATATAAAACTCAAGACTACTCATGTTTCTAATTAATGTTTGCAATAAGAGTCTATAACAACATTCAATGATAAAGATAGACACATGACTCCGGATCTTATTTTTTTTCTTCATGTTTAATCCAAGAACACAAATTTTCAGGTAATTAATCTTTATTTCTCATTAAAATTATCAATGGAATCTTGATTGGATTCATGGAGCATGAAGAAGTCAACTGACAAGCCAAGAAATTTGTTGATGATAAGGATTTGAGAGAGTGAAAATGAATGATTTGCATCAACAAAACACCACAATAGATTTAGACATGTGAATTCTTTAAATGGCAAGTCAAAGAGAGTTATCATAATGGTTTGAATTAAGAAATGAATGGAAACTGATTTTCACACATGAATTTTAGTGGATATTAACATGATGATTTAAGAAAAAATCAGCTCCCCCTGAAGATGAATAGTTCAAAAAATTTAGATGATGATGTACCGACACTAGATCCTCATCATGTCAACACATGAGCAAGAATTCCTAAGCACAGAGTAGCAATGACCAACATGGGTCGACACGTGAGCAAATGTGTGTCGACCTGATTATGATAAAAAATAATATTTTTGAAATTTTCTAGTTTTAACAAGTTTTGACATTTATTCACAGTTGTTCAAAGACCTTTTCCCTTTTAAAATTTACTCCCTCCTAGCATGGGCATGGTATGAAAAAAGTTTGCAAGCGATTCAAACATGATTATGTACAAAATTAGCTTTATGCAAAATACGACTTTTGGTACTTGGCGGAGTATTTTACTCACGCATAATGATAGTTTCTAGACAAGCATAACTTGCCTTTCTACATGTCATCATTTGATACACCAAGAAGTCAAAACAAATGTTATGCATAAGGAATTATGGGCATAGTCAAGTAAGCATGATAACATAAACATGATTCCAATTGTTATGACACAATGTTATTGTTGGGAGAAGCATCAAAACACACTCTTCATTGTTCAGAGAAAACTCTAACAATTTATTTCAAATCAAGTAGTTCAATTCTGAAATGATATGAGTTTTTACTTGAACAATCTTCATTTTGATTCTATCTATGGTCTCCAATCATTTCCTGTCTTACATAGCCATTGTCTTCATTCCAGATGGAAATGTATGGTTATCAGGCTCATAAGCTTGTTGATGAAGATGGATTTGGGACCCATACATGTTTGGGTTCTGCAATGAAATCAATGTTAGAATTTAATAGTGATTTCTTAATCCAAACTAATTTTATTTTTTGTATAGATGTAGTTATTCCATTAATGTAACTATGAGAATCATTAGTTCTAGATTTCTTCTTTGTCTTATTCAATGCATCTATGTTTTCATGAGATTTTATATTTTTAAAATTTTTAATATAAACAACAACATAATGATGTTGTGCAACATTTCTGTGCATATACACAAGGAATTTCTGAACTTTTTGAGTATGAACATAATGCGTATTCCTATGTGTATGAACATATGCATTAAAATCAAACTTCGGAGCATGCAGAAAATTATCAGTTCTATGCCTACAATCCCTAGAGATGTGACCAAATTTATGGCATTTAAAGCATTGGACTGGTTTGGCATATTTATAGAAATTTTGATTTTTATTCCAGCAGTGCTTGGCAAGATGACCAGGTTTATTGCAATTGAAGCAGCTTGAGAATTCCTTACCTGGTACATACCCTTGCTTAGGTGCATGCGCTGGAACATTTGAAAACCTCTAGAGTACCTTTGATTGTTCTTGGGTTGAGGAGGAAGTAGTACTATGTGATAGCTGTTGACATGATGTGGGAGTTGAGGTTGCCTTGGAGCTTTTTGGGTTGATGAAGAAGGTTAAGAACTCTTGTAAAAACCTATTTTTTTTCAATTTTCTATTTCTAGTTTTAGCAAACACAAGATTCTTTTTATTTGCAGTGTTTTTCTTCATTTTCTCTTTTGTTTCTGAGCATTTTATTGAATAAGAACTTTCACTGGTTTTTCATTGAACAAAATGGAGTTTGTTGATTTTTATTCACAGCAACTTCAAGTTCATTTGTCAATTTTTCTTTTTCAACTTTTAGTTTGCCATTCATCTTCTTTATATAGTTGCATTCAGTATTCAATGTTCTGTCAAAAAATAAGCATTCTATTTTCTTTTTTAAATGATGATTGTCTTCAACCAATTGTTTAAGCTTTTCATTTACTTGATGATCATGAGCCATGTTTGCAATTTGTTTCTTTAATTTTTTAATTTTAGATTTTCGTTTTCTTTTGAAATGGTTTGTGAGCTTTCCAACATGGTTTCATTTGACTGAATTTCAAGTTTTAGAAACTTATTTTCAAGCTTAATTTTCTTGGTTCTTTTACACAAATGTTCACACAGATTTTTTAATTCATGATAAGATAATTCTTCATCATCACTGTCAGAACATGAATTTTCTTGTAAGCAAGGCAGATTCACTTGAGTCATTTCCTGAGCTTGAAGCTTTTTCTTCCTCAGTTGATTCTTTCACACTAGGACTTGCTTTAAGTTCTAGTGACTTATTTTTCTTCACATCATCATCTATGCTTTCCTAACCCAATTCATATGTCATTAAGGAACCAATCAATTGGTCAACAGTTGTAGTTGATAGATTCTTGGACTCTTCAACTACAATAGTCTTTGTATGCCAAATTGGAGTTAAGGATCTAAGAATTTTTCTGATGTTTTTCCTAGACTCTTCAATCCATTTGTCAGTAGAGTTAATCTACCATACATCTATGAGATGGCTTCATCAGTTTTTTCATTTTAAAGGCCTCATACCTAGAAATTAACATGTTAACTTTGGTTACCTTTACCTCAGAAGTACCTTCGTAGATTACCATTAGATGATCCCATACTTCTTTGGCAGTGGCACATGAGGAAACTCTTCAAAACTCCATTGGATGAAGGGTGCATTGCATGATGTTCATTGCACTCTAGTTAGCATTTGACTTCTTGATTTGCTCTGGTGTCCATCCTTCTTCATCCTCTAGGAGCTCAAATGGTTCACACTAACCACCTTCTAGATTTGATGATCCTGGGCTCTTAAGAAAACCTGCATGCAAGTTTTCTAGGAACTATAGTTTGATCTATCAAAATAAGGAGGTCTATACATAGAGTGCCATTTTGAGATATATCCCCTTAGATCCATTTCACCTGAACTCTTCAAGTTGTTAGACCACAAGAGTGGAGAGCCTAGGCATTGATACCAATTGTTGGATCGAACATGCGGTGATATAGCAAATATAGAAGGGGGGGGGGGGGGGTTGAATAGATTTGCAGGGAAAACCTTATGCAATTAAAAATATGTCAAATTAAAAAAATCTATTCAAACAGGTACCCACTGATATGATTAACTTATAGGAATCTAAAGCACATTAGATCATCTATCTATAAGTGTGTGAGTGCTTAGAAGGTGATCAAAATCTTATGCAAGTATTCTAGTAGAGAGTCAACACAACAGACCATTGCACATGGTATTTTTAAGGTGGTTCGGCTACATGCACCCCTCACTTAAACCAAGTGAGGCTTCACTAAAATGCTGATTCACAACATCAAACAACTATTGTCTAACACCTTGAGTTCTGCTACCTCACAGCCTGACCAGCTGACACACAACTTATTTGCTGATTCACAACTTCTCCGCTGACTCACAGCTTGATCGCCAGGTCCACACACATACATAGTGTGGGATCAACACTCCTAACCCTGGTCGGAGCACACAAAGTGTTCATGATGAAGTTTAAAAGTGAAAAATAAATTCACATGAAGATCAGAGTTAAGGGAGATAGATCTTGGAACACCAGTCCTTTAGCTTCGCTCAATTTCCTCTGGACTATTTTAATTGAACTTTGAATCTTCAGATTTTTAGAGTTGGAATCGTGCTTCGGATCTTCATGCACGAATGCATCATCTGGGTGTAATCCTCAGTCAATCTGACTTGAACTCCCACAAATCAGCCTTAGTTTACGATACTGTGTTTCTGATCTGATTTGCCGAGAAATTCAGATCTGCGTTGATACACTTGAGTTCTTCCACAGATGCTGAGCTTTGTGCTTTCGCTCTTGCACTAGCTTCCTCTTCCACCTTCCTTCAGGTCTGCTTCTTCTTCTCATATAAGCTGCTTCTACTTTGAACGACTGCTCCTTTTTCCTCTACTGCTCTTCTCCTTGATCTGCTACTCTTTCAACACTCTAACTCTCTCTCCATATGTTTGGCCTTGCTCCCCATGTCCTCTATGATGGATGGCTGCTCCAGATGAGACAAAAGGCTTTTTATAGCCTCAGTACACTCTCTTGTACGTAGGAGACATGCACATAAACCTAGAGTTCACCCATGGTTGCCACATGTCCATTAGTCCTTCTCCTCTTTGCCACTAGCATGAAAAGGTATTTTGGTAATAAGAGAATCTCCCAAAAGTCTCTAGAGATAAAACAAACCCTTTGGAAATCATACCCTTTATGTTTCTGAGTATTCACACAATGTGTTTATGCAACTAACTAAATATCAATTCTAGCTTACTGGGAGGAAACTTGTGTCGACCTTATTAACAACTAGTGTCGACCCTGTTTTTCTTCAAACATAGCTCACTGGACAGAGTATGTGTGTCGACCTAACCTACAATGTATATCGAGGCAATTGTGACTTTGTTCTTCAGGAGCTTAGTGGGCAGACATTGTGTGTCGACATGATTTTCAATTTGTGTCGATGCAATTATGACAAAGTTGTGTAAACCTATATATATGAAGTGTGAACCATCAAAACAAGTCATAATCATCAAAATATGAAATATGAAGTATCAAGGACATGTTATTTAGTCATCATTATAATATGTATAATATGTCATCATCAAAATCAAAGTATGATATGTACAATATATCATCATCAAAATCAAAGTATGAGTGTTTAGACATCTTCAACATGTGAATAATATGTCATCATCAAAACACACAACTCAACATATGGATATTGAATGGGAATAGCAAGAGTGAAGAGCACCCCATATATCATGCAGTCGTGGTAGAAAAATCCTAGAGTTTGATATAGAGTCTGTAGTAGTTTATTCTATCTGAGTCTATCATGTGCTTGAACAGTGGGCTCTATGGTTGGTGTTGAACCACTCTCTATTTGTTCTTGTATTTTGGTGATAATAAAATTTATGATGTAACTTAAATTGAATATTTTGTTTCATCTGTGTCGCATCAATCTCATAGCAAAATGCTGAGTCTCACATTGATGCAATATGGCGCACTAAAATGATAAAGTCGATGTCTAACTCATATACATCGATTTATGTTTAAAGTGCCAAAGTAACAAGCGCTACAATGATTTGCTAAGAAATCGATGCCATAACAATTTCATAAAAATGTTCGCAACGATTTCTTCTGTAAGCGCAACGACTTGCTAAGAATCGATGCCATAACGATTTCATAAAAGTGTTCGCAACGATTTCTTCTGTAAGCACAACAACTTGCTAAGAAATCGATGCCATAACGATTTCATAAAAATGTTCGCAACGATTTCTTCTGTAAGCGCAACGACTTGCTAAGAAATCGATGCCATAACGATTTCATAAAAGTGTTCGCAACGATTTCTTCTGTAAGCGCAACGACTTGCTAAGAAATCGATGCCATAACGATTTCATAAAAATGTTCGCAACGATTTCTTCTGTAAGCGCAATGACATGCTAAGAAATCGATGCCATAACGATTTCATAAGTGTTAACAACGATTTCTTCTGTAAGCGCAACGATTTGTGAAGAAATCGATGCCATAACGATTTCATAAGTGATCACATCGATTTCTTTACTGATCACAACGATTTCTTCAGAAGATCATAATGATTTGCTTGCATAACGATTTCATAAATAATCACATCGATTTCTTTAGAAATGAGCAACGACTCTTTACATAACGATTTCATAAGTCATGCTCATAATGATTTCTTCATGGATTCTGATCAAACTCAGATTGCCTTTATATTTCAAATATGCTTGGCGCTTAAATGAAAAGTCAAATATCTTCTGACAAAAAGCTGTATGCATAATCTTGTCAGAAAAAGATATGACCTACTAATTTTAGTATGATTAGCAGAAGCACAGTACTATACATCGTTTATCATATAACACTTTTTTTATGCTAACACTTTCTTCTATGTGTACAGACCTCGAAGACCGTCAGAGTCTGATTAAGACAAATGAAGAGAGATGAGCAACGGCTAGAAATCCAACAGATCTCTTCAACGGATCCATTCAAATTGCTCATATAAAAGAAGAAGCTTAGCTGAAGAAAAGCAAGGCCCTTTTCCGGAATATCTTTGAAGGAGTGTACAACTATGAGATGAACCTCAACGACACATACACTCAAAAAAAGAGAGAAAGAGCCTGAGCCCAGAAGAAGCACTCAAGCTTTGAAGCATCTCAAGCGTTCAAGCATTCAAGCACTATTGCTTTCTTTTCTCTCTTCTGTTTCTCTCCGAGCTCATTGTATATCTGGGGAGAGTCTGAGACTGTGAGCTTCACACAAGTGTGTATCTTGTAAAGCTTCTCAGTCTGATCTTTCTAAGAAAGATCCTTGTCGAACTGTAGGACTGTATACAGTAGATAACCCAGCTAGGGGTTTGTGTCTAGCTGAACCAAACTGGGGTTTGTAACAGTTGTTAACCTAGCTAGGGGTTAGTGTCTAGCAGAACCGCACTGGGGTTTGTACCAGGAGGTTGGCTTCTTTACCTGTAAGAGAAGTGGGCTGCCTTCTTGCCCGGGAAAGAGAAGAAGACCAGCTGGGGTGCTGGGTGTTGTAGTGTCCTTAAGAGGGACTGTACCCTTGGTTAGTGAAATCCCAAGAGGTTGCTTAGGGACTGGACGTAGGACTTCCATGTGGGAAGGGCCGAACCAGGATAAATTCCTTGTGTCCATTGTGTGATTGTTTATTTGCTTCCGCACTATTACTCTTTATCACACTAATCTAACCAAACCTTCAAGTGTTAATTTCTGTGTTTAAGTTTCTATTTCAGATTTCGGAAAAACCTATTAACCCCCCCCCCCTCTAAGTTAGCTTGCTGCCATACCAAAAGGGCCAACAAGTGGTATCAGAGCGGGTCTCTGATCTTTCAAGAAGATCCAACGATCTTAGAGCAAAGATCCATGGCAGCTCAAGGATATGCTGAAGGTCAATCTGTCACCAGACCTCCATTCTTCGATGGAGAAGATTATCAATATTGGAAGATGAGAATGGAATGCTTCATTCGAGGCACAGACTTTGATCTGTGGCAGGTAATAGAGGTAGGTGATTTCATTATTGTTCCAGCTGAAGGCACCACTACCATTACAGCAGCTGATAAGAGTAAGCTATCTCTAAACTTTAAGGCTAAAAATTATCTATGTTGTGCTCTATCTAAAAGAGAGTTCAGTAGAGTTTCTGCATGTAAATCTGCTAAAGAAATATGGGATAAATTGCAGATAACCTATGAAGGAACAGATAAAATAAAACAAACTAGGATAGATATTCTTATCTCTCAATATGAGCAATTTAAAATGCTTCCAAATGAAAACATTACTACTATGTATAATAGATTTTCATGCATAGTAGTAGGTTTAAATTCTCTTGGAAAAATTCTTTCTAATGAAGAAACCGTTAGAAAATACTTAGGTCCTTAACTATTTCATGGACACCTAAGGTAACTGCTATTGAAGAGGCCCATGATTTAACCAAATTATCAATTGATAATTTAATAGGTTCTCTCATGGCACATGAAATAAATATGGAGCGATTATCTGAAAGCTCATCTAAGAACAAATGTACTAATGCTCTTAAAGTTGCAGCTGCTCCTTCCACTTCTTCTTCTTCTAGTTCCCAGGATGCAGATTCTGAAGACAGTAATATGGATGAAGTATTGTCCAAGCTTCAGAAGATTTTGAAGAAGAAGAAAAATGGATCAAGAAGGATCCAAAGAAAAGAGAAAAAGGAGAAAGAACCATTCTTCTATGAATGCAAAAAAACCTGGACATCTGAGACCAGACTGTCCAAGGCTCAAGAAGATTGGTCAATCTGATAAGCCCAAGAAGCAACACAAGAAATTTAAAAGAAAAGCCATGGCGGCTGCATGGGAGAATGATGAGGTCACAAGCTCTGAATCATCAAGCTCAGATTCCGAAAAGGAGCAGGTAAATCTAGCCCTCATGGTGGGACTAGATGAGGTACATTCTGACTCATTTTTTAATTCTTGCACAGATTCAGGGTCAGAATCAGAAGACTTAGAAGAAGTCTTTAATGAACTGTATGAAAAACATAAAGGGGTTGTAAAAGAATTAAAAAGTCTGAAAAACAACTCTACTTGCTTAGAAAACACCAATTCTGATCTTAAATCCGAATTGGAGCAACTAGAAAAACAATTAAAAGACAATAAAGACAATATTTATCTTTTGAATGAAAATTTAAAAAATAAGGACAATGAAAAGTTAGAGTTAGAAGAAAAATTAAAAACTCTAACTGAAGAAAATCTGTATTAAAAGAATCAGTTAAAAAATTAAAAAAAGGAAAAACTTCTTTAGCTCTATGTTTGAAAGGGTCAAAACCTGGAAATAACAAGCAAGGTCTTGGATACAAACCTCCTGAAAAAGGAAAACAAGTCATATTTCTGAAAAATATCTATTACCAAAATTTGTAAGAGAAACCAAGTTACCTAAGAAAAAGGCCCCTGTAAAAGAAAACGTTTCCAAAAATTATGTCCTAAACAGACATCATAAAAATAATAAGAACTGCAAAATAGATTATATTCATTGTTGTTCTCATTGTAATAAATTAGGACACACAGTAAACACCTGCACAACAAGGCACTTAGTTTGGATTCCTAAAGGTTATTTTCATGCATCTAACCATCAAGGACCCAAAAGATTTGGGTACCTACCTCTGAGTAATGTATTTGCAGGTTAGCCTTGGAGCATCAAAAAACAAGAATGCTCAAGGTAGGAGTGACTGCAGATTCTTCATTCAAATCACATCTGAAGAAAGAGTAGTCACAAAAATGAATTAGTCTTTACTACTAACAATTATTTGCAAGTTTCATTCAGGTGGAGTCTCTCATTCAGGGGGAGCACAGATTAAGGGGGAGTCATTTCTTATCAACTATCCTTGTTGAACCCCTCAATGGTAAGAAATTCTCTCAAAGGGGGAGAGAAATCCCTGGTAAGATCCTTCCTTTTTGGTTAGTGACAAAAAGGGGGAGAGTTTGTATGAATTTTCTGAATCCTCTATGCTTTATATATATTCTTGTCAGAAAATTCTCATAAATTTTGTCATCACCAAAAAGGGGGAGATTGTTGAACCACTCTCTATTTGTTCTTGTATTTTGGTAATAATAAAATTTATGATGTAACTTAAATTGAATATTTTGTTTCATCTGTGTCGCATCAATCTCATAGCAAAATGCTGAGTCTCACATTGATGCAATATGGCGCACTAAAATGATAAAGTCGATGTCTAACTCATATACATCGATTTCTGTTTAAAGTGCCAAAGTAACAAGCGCTACAACGATTTTCTAAGAAATCGATGCCATAACGATTTCATAAAAATGTTCGCAACGATTTCTTCTGTAAGCACAACGACTTGCTAAGAAATCGATGTCATAACGATTTCATAAAAGTGTTCGCAATGATTTCTTCTGTAAGTGCAACGACTTGCTAAGAAATCGATGCCATAACGATTTCATAAAAATGTTCACAACGATTTCTTCTGTAAGCGCAACGACTTGCTAAGAAATCGATGCCATAATGATTTCATAAAAGTGTTCGCAACGATTTCTTCTGTAAGCGCAACGACTTGCTAAGAAATCGATGCCATAACGATTTCATAAAAATGTTCGCAACAATTTCTTCTGTAAGCGCAATGACTTGCTAAGAAATCGATGCCATAACGATTTCATAAGTGTTCTCAATGATTTCTTCTGTAATCGCAACGATTTGCTAATAAATCGATGCCATAACGATTTCATAAGTGTTCGCAACGATTTCTTCTGTAAGCGCAACGACTTGCTAAGAAATCGATGCCATAACGATTTCATAACTGATCACAATGATTTCTTCAGAAGATCATAACAATTTGCTTGCATAACGATTTCATAAATAATCACATCGATTTCTTTATAAATGAGCAACGACTCTTCACATAACGATTTCATAAGTCATGCTCATAACGATTTCTTCATGGATTCTGATCAAACTCAGATTGCCTTTATATTTCAAATATGCTTGGCGCTTAAATGAAAAGTCAAATATCTTCTGACAAAAAACTGTATGCATAATCTTGTCAGAAAAAGATATGACCTACTAATTTTAGTATGATTAGCAGAAGCACAGTACTATACATCGTTTATCATAAAACACTTTTTTTATGCTAACACTTTCTTCTATGTGTACAGATCTCGATGACCGTTAGAGTCTGATTAAGACAAATGAAGAGGAGATGAGCAACGGCTAGAAATCCAACGGATCTCTTCAACAGATCCATTCAAATTGCTCATATAAAAGAAGAAGGTTAGCTGAAGAAAAGCAAGGCCCTTTTCCTGAATATCTTTGAAGGACTGTACAACTGTGAGATGAACCTCAACGACACATACACTCAAAGAAAGAGAGAAAGAGCCTGAGCCCAGAAGAAGCACTCAAGCTTTGAAGCATCTCAAGCGTTCAAGCATTCAAGCACTATTGCTTTCTTTTCTCTCTTCTGTTTCTCTCCGAGCTCATTGTATATCTGGGGAGAGTCTGGGACTGTGAGCTTTAGACAAGTGTTTATCTTGTAAAGCTTCTCAGTTTGATCTTTCTAAGAAAGATCCTTGTCCAGCTGTAGGACTGTATACAGTAGATAACCCAGCTAGGGGTTTGTGTCTAGCTGAACCAAACTGGGGTTTGTACCAGTTGTTAACCTAGCTAGGGGTTAGTGTCTAGCAGAACCGCACTGGGGTTTGTACCAGGAGGTTGGCTTCTTTACCTGTAAGAGAAGTGGGTTCCCTTCTTGCCCGGGAAAGAGAAGAAGACCAGCTGGGGTGCTGGGTGTTGTAGTGTCCTTAAGGGGGACTGTACCCTTGGTTAGTGAAATCTCAAGAGGTTGCTTGGGGACTGGACGTAGGACTTCCATGTGGGAAGGGCCGAACCAGGATAAATTCCTTGTGTCCATTGTGTGATTGTTTATTTGCTTCCGCACTACTACTCTTTATAACACTAATCTAACTAAACCTTCAAGTGTTAATTTCTGTGTTTAAGTTTCTATTTCAGATTTCGGAAAAACCTATTCACCCCCCCCCCCCCCCCCTCTAGGTTAGCTTGCTGCCATACCAAAAGGGCCAACAGTTGGCTCTGAATTTTTATGGATGTAGTAGGAAGTTTTTATTTGAGTTGATATTGGCATATGAATTAATGTTACCACCGAATTCTATATATATTTGCTCTATTTATGATCCAAACACAACTATGCTTTTCGATATTCCGCGTCATGGCTTGACAATTTTATTGGTATCAGAGCTTTAATTCTTTAAGGTCCTAGGAGAATAGGAATTAGGATGAAACTTGTTAAGACCATATGCGTCAAGTTTGCCACACCTAATGTGAGCTGGGATAGAGTCATGGGAAAGGAGTTATATGTGTTGTAAATAGACCACTAAGCAGTATTACCATCCTGAAGACACTTATTCCTTAAATGGTTGTCAAGCATGCACATACAAGAAATATCCAACAAACACTCTAGAACCTTACCCAGGTAATATGGCAAGCCACCTACGATGGTGGAAACCATGGAGTGGGTGAACTCCACAGAAATGTTCATAGCATGAACCATCCAAGGATTGAGGGGAGTACTAATCCAAACACATCTGAAAATTGGATCAAGGAGATTGGAGGGTATTCAGGGTCACGCATTGCAATAACCAAGATAAGGTACTGTTGGCAACTTTCCAATTGGAAAAGGATGCCAGGGCATGATGGGAGTCAGTAGAAGCAACATTGCAAGGTCAACAGGTGACTTGGGAATAGTTTGTTGAACACTTCAACAACAAATATTTTTTTTGAAAGGGTACAGGAGCTGAAGGCCACTGAGTTTGCAGCCTTAAAACAACGTGGGCTTACTATAGTTGAGTCTAAGGCTCAATTCTCTTGCTTGGCCCGATATGCTGCTTATTTGGTCCGGACCGAGAGGATGAAAGCCAAATGGTTTTTGAATGGCATGAGGCCTCAGTTCATCCCTAAACTAGCACCAATGGACATCCAAACCTATGCTGACATGATAAAGAAAATCCAACTACTGGAGGATGCTATGGAGACTTCAGAAAGAATCAAGAGAAGTATTGTAAAAAGGGAACATGTATCTTCCATTGAATGATTCCAACCGACCATTGGGAGGAAAAGGCCTAGTGGTAGTTTGATGGGACAACAAGATAAAAAGTCGAGGGATGTAGGCAAGTAACTGGCACTGGTCCCTCAGAAAGATGCAAAAAATGTGACAAGGCTAGTCACTGATCCAAACAATGCTAGAGAGATCAAGGCAGATGCTTACGCTATAGAAGCAAAGACTACAGAATAATTGACTTCCCCTTGATCAAGGAGCAGACCTTGCATGACAAGCGTCTGGATGGACTAAAGAAGGCAAGATCGCCTACAAGACATACTAGAAATAGAAACTACTAGAGAAGGAGGTGTGGTAGAAGGTCTCTTAAAATACTTTTGAGACCTGCTTTTGTTTTCTTCGATACTGGAGCCACGCATTCATTCATATCACAAGAATTCACTAACACCCTATCTATGAGATTGGTACCAATAGGTGGTGAGTTTCCAGTCACAACACCCCCTTGGGCAAGAACCAAACTCAGCCAATACTTTCCCTCTGCTGAGGTTGACATCGGAGGAAGGAACCTACCAGCCGACCTAGTATGCATGGCCATGGATCACTATGACGTGATTCTAGGAGTTGATTGCCTGACTCAACATGGTGCTAGTGTAAGTTGCAGGAATAGTAGAGTAACTTTTAGTGAGTATCCAAAACTTGTTTACTCAGGAGCTGAAAATCATAAACACCTATCCATTATCTCTACCCTTAGAGCCCATTGGATGATAAGGAAGGGGTGTGTATCATTCCTTGCTTCAGTAGTTGTGGAAAATAAATATTTAAAAATTGAAGACATCATTGTGTTTAGGAATTTCCCAAATGAGTTTCTAGAAGAGCTCCCTGGTATTCCCCCTGAAAGAGAAATAAATTTATCTACTTCATTACTACAAAGAGCTACCCCAGACTCTAGGGCCGCCTATGGAATGTCTCCTGCAGAGTTGAGAGAGTTGAACGAGCAACTAATGGAGTTGTTAAAGAAAGGGTTTATAAGACCAAATACCTCACCATGTGTAATGACTCGACCTCCCGAACCCTTGCCAGGGCCTCCAAAGTTTGCACCACCACCCATGGATCCGAAGACCCGAAATGCAACGACCCACTTCCACCCGGTACGGTTATACCAACCCTCATCGGATGAGAGCAAGCCGCTACAGGGGAGAATACCCCAACATGTAACAAGTGAGTTAAGATATACAAAAATAGAATTGAATAATGCAACAGAATTTAAATGAATCTTATTCCATCAACTTTTAAATCCACATACCACAGTCTGTATAGTTCAACAAGAGATAACATAAGCGCAATATTTTCCAAATACATAGCCGACTCCAAGTACATTTGATCAAAATTTAAATTTCAATTGTAGCATTACATATTATGAAAGATAAATTACAAATCTTCAATCACTTAGTCCAACTCCACTTCAAATCTTGCTAGCTCCTCCGCTGCTAATTACCTGAAATGTTTAGCAAGAGTGAGTCTACACAATAGACTCAGCAAGTAACTTAAGATTCAATACATACATGATTTTTATCAATTAACACAATAAAATTTCAGCAGTTAAAATCACACATGATCACGCTCTAACCTAAATAATTTCACATGGAATTTCATTAAACAATTATCCTAACACATGTAAAACTAAAATCTAACAAGATCACTATCATTATGGTGTCATTAACACGAGTAAAATATACACTCACACGTTTTTATACTTTACCCTAGTCATTGTAAAGTTTGCATAACTAAACCATGGAAACATATACAAGATAGGTAGCACTCCTAGCATGATTTCTAACTCACTTTGCATGCAATCATCACAATTTACTTCACATTTAGCTTGCTGATTTTATACCAATTTTATCACATTCATATTACCTTTGCATAGGGATCACTTTTAACTACACAACATAATACTAAACACATGTACATCCAATAATTTAAATTTCATGAAAAGGAAAGCATATACTTACATTTTGGTACTAACAGTAACATCACCTTTTTTTTTTTCATTTGACAATTAATACATCAACGCATACACACTGAGGAATAATCTAATTCATGAGGATAATAACACACATTTATACATATCAATAAATAGAATATCAATTAATACTATTGCCATTTACACTTACACTATTTTCTCGTTACATACAACTATATGATTAACCTTGGCTTTCACATACACTCACTTTTGTTCTATCACACAATACTTATACACATTTCCCATTATTTTCTCTTTCACATTCACATATTTCTAATCATTTCACTTTTGCACATAACATGTACCACATTTACACATATCTCGCACATACCTTGTGCCATGCACACATATCACTTTTCACATCACACTTATGCTCATTTTCAAATTATGCCAAGACACAGCCCAAACCACCACTAGACGATCATATAACACACACATTCACATTCACGTACTCAATCACCGGCACAGTGATAAAGTCTTAGTTCCTGCAGAAACTGGGGAAAGCCCTTCCCACCATTACCAGTGGAACTTGTCCACCTCCAGGATTTCACAAGACCCTTTGCCAGGGTATAACAATTTATCAAGACCCTTCTCTAGGGTATCACATATCATATTGAGCTTTCCCGTAGGGGCACTACTACAGTACAACTCCAAGCATCTGGGGTGGCAGTGTCTTATGGGCACCATTGCTTATCTTGTCACATTTAACCATTTTATACACATATATCACTTGTTCTCTCACTTCTCATGCATGCACACCTACGTACATAATTCATACACATTTAAACACTCAGAAAAATTATCCCAATCATATTGAGATCAATCAGCAAGTAATTTATCTCAATGGACACACGTAGATTTCTATTTTCATGTGAAATTGACATGAATATTACTTTTTGTTTCCCAAATAACATGAGAATTTGACCACAGACTTAGTGCAGGTTCCAAATCTTACATGCAAATTTACATATTTTTCTGAGCTATATTAAATTTACAGAAAATAAAACATTCAGTTTCATGCCATTCATAATTCAATTTATCATGGAACATAACATGGATATCCAGTTTGACAGTTCATAGCCCTGAACCTAACATATACATCATCACAGGAATTTTCCCCAGATTTATTGCACAATACCCAATTTACGGTGATCTTTACAAATCCTACGCATGTCTTCTATTTCCAAAACAGAAATTACAATAAGTCCCACAATCATGGAAAATTCTCAAATTTTCAGGGCATGGACTGATACGTATACACATGATTTAGAAAAATCTAGGGCATTCCATTCCTCTGGGATCATGTAGACAGTAGGTGAACATGCACAATCCATTTTCCCCAACATGTATTTCAATAAATCTAATAATTTTTGCCATCCACAGAAAACCACAGAACTTTTGACACACATCACATTATCTATTTTACATAACATATAAAAATTACACTATATCCTCATTCGTCAAAGTCCGGAAAATAATTACTTAAGGCAAAACAATTTACTGTTCTGCACTGAAGAACTTGACGGCAGTGTCTGGCCGTTCAAGGAGTTGGACGGCAAGATCGCTGGGCACCGACTGGAGATCTCGGCGTCAAGGGCCTTGACGCCAAGTTCCTATCTGTGCGAGAACACAGACCGAGCTCTAAATAACAGGGGAAATGGGAGGATCCAGGACACGAGGAAAAATCCAGAAAATTGCTGAGATCTAGGGCACATGTATAGGATTGAGATGTATAGGTTACTTGCCTTTCTAAAAACTTCCAAATGGACGAAAATAGGTGATGAAGCTCTCCTTGGGCAGTCCCAAGAAGCCTCCGAAACACCACTCCTCTGGGTTCTTGGTTGATCTCCACAGCAGGTTGGAGTCGGGGAAGCCTCCCTCTATGCTTCAGCAAGCTCCTGGTTGCTGTAGATGGCCGGATGAAGCTCCAATCTGCCGGATCAAGGCATGCAAAGCTAGGTTTTTCTCCCATAAGCTAGGGTTTTTCTCTCCTCTTTGCAAAGAGCCAAAGAGAGCTCTTGGGGGTTGCAAGGAGTGGTTGGTTTATAGGAGAGAGACCTCTCATCCCACGCAGATGGTGATGTGAGGGCTTGATAGCCATTGGGGACATCTCCCCAATGGCTGGGCTTGCTTGCCCCCGGAATTCTGGGTCTGCTGCGCATGCAGGTCAGAGAAGGAAACGTCCACCTATATGGATGGCTACTTAAGGATTGGCGTCCATCGATATGGACGCCGACACCTCATGGGCGTCCACCCATGTTGACGCCAATTGGCCCTTCTGCCAGAACTTAAATCATGCAGAACCATGCTTAGTCCATACATATATGTACATGAAACCTATGTAGTATAACGTATACACCACTATACCATGCAAACATCCAATATTTACAACTAATCATACACATACATACATTGGTGCATCAAGATAATAATAATACGTACATAAATATCTACATACGCATACATATATATATATATATATATATATATACACAACATGACTCAACACACAAAGAACTGTATTTACACTTCGTATATACATACAATGTATAAGGTATAACATGTATATTACTACACCCTGCAATCAATAACATTTATACCTAGGCATACACATGCATACATAAGTACACTAAGATAAGATGTACGTAGATATCTACCTATGCGTACATGATGTTTTACATAAGCATGACTCATCACATGGCAAAATAAAAGGACAAGAATTGCGAGGGTTTCAAAATCATTAGGAGGCAATATGAATTAAGTTAGCTAGGAATAATCTATTCAACAAAATAGTTCTTGTATGCACACACTTGATTTGACATACATATAGTATACATACACGGATGTAACATACTTAGGTACATTATGCATGAAATAGATAGATACAACATGCTCACCGGTAACTAGATTAAACTTGCACAACATTACTTATGTACTATATGCATGGGATTCCTTAATATGCACAATATGCACAATTTAGCTAATTGCCTATTCTCACCTAAATATCATAAAATACATGCATGTTATTCATGAGGAGTATAGAATTACAATATACACTACTAAATACACCTACCATACTTGAACTCTAAATGTACATGCAATGTAAGAAGTACAATGTACACATTAACTACACCATGCAAATGAACAACGTTTACAACTAAACATACACATGCATACATAAGTATACCAATGTGTTATGCATGTAGAATTTGATATACAATTATCACACGCATAAGATAACCTACATACGTACATACACATATGCACTTCATATATGCGCACACAATATCCATGAAATGGGTAATATAAGATATACTTCAATATTTAGATAGTACATGCATAATATTTAAATAGATACCTTATACAAAAAATTGGTCAATTACTTATATTCACGATAATAATATACATCCACGCATATACACATGCGAAATTTATAATGATATCATGCACAATTTTCATGCACGCCATTTATGCAAGAACGAGCAAACATCATATACATAAAATATAAGTGGTAAAAAGAAAATTCGGGGCCTTACACCCTCTCCCCCTTAAAAGTGATCTTGGTCCTCGAAGATCATATCACGTACCCTTGATGGCATCTCGTTGCCGCTTCTAGTCCACTTAGACTAGTGCCTAAATTCCTACCGGTGGCTTTTTTACTACTGGAACATCTCGGGGAATAAACCTCTTCTTCTGATTCAGACAGTCTTTAATCCGATGATTCTTGCTACCACACTTGAGACATCATCCCGACCCTGTCCAACATACGTCTCCTCCGTGGCGCTTGCCACAATGCATACATACGGGCATCTCGTTGTCGGCCGAAACTACTGACTGAAAGGTTGATTCTATTGGTACCATAGTTGGTTGCTGTCCTTTCATGAGATTCTTCATCTTCCTCTTTTTCCGTTGAAATGGTTCTGGTAACATTTCTAATCAGGCTTTCTTCTTTGCCAAGTACAACTCCATTTCACTCTCTTGTCTGCACGCCGCGCTAAGAGCCACATCCATAGTTCTAAGGTCAAACGCCGCCAGTCTGGCTCTCAATGAAGGTCTAAGCCCCATTACAAACTTCCTTGCCTTGCGCCTCTCATCAACAACTATGTGTGGTGCATATCTAGACAACTCTGCAAATCTATCCTCATACTCCAGAACTGTCATCGATCCCTGAGTCAATACTAAGAATTCCTGCTCCATTTTGTCCTGTATATGATTAGGAACATACTTGGCCTGAAACATCCTTACGAAATCTTCCCAAGTAACCTCTAGCTCCACTCCCTCAAATCGCGTGTGAAGAACGGAAGACCACCACACATCCGCTCGCTCCTGAAGCATGTATGCCGCCAGACTGATCTTGTCATCCTCTGCACACCTGATGGCTCTGAATATCTTTTCAATTTCCCTGAGCCAACATTCTGCAACTAACGGCTCACTCTCCCCCTTAAAAGAGGGTGGAGCCATCCTCTTGAACCTCTCCATGACTGATACACCTCCTAAACCACGGTCCTGCTGAGCTGGTGCTGGAACCTGAGCCTGAAGCTGAGTTTGAAGAGCCGCTTGTGTTTGCGCTTGAGTCTGTATTGCTTGTACAATCCCTTGCATGACCGTACCATAATCATCCAACGGTGGCGGGGGTGGCGCAGGCGATCCTTGAGGTGCTGGTACTTCATGTTGCTCTCCGTCAGTCCATTTGAACTCTTCATCCCGAATAGGTAAGCTCGAACGTCGAACCCCTCTAGCCATTGCTACAAAATAAACATCAAGTTAAACTCCATTTATCCTTATACCTAACATGTTATCATGTATTTATCTTACTACTTTTGTAGTACTATCTTAATTATTCCTTAGATCAGGCTATCCACTACAAAGACTTAGAGATGTGATTTAGTTGATGGCTATTTATGTATAATCTCAACCCAAAGGGCTCTGATACCATCTCTGCAACGACCCACTTCCACCCGGTACAGTTATACCAACCCTCATCGGATGAGAGCAAGCCGCTATAGGGGAGAATACCCCAACAAGTAACAAGTGAGCTGAGATATACGCAAATAGAATTAAATAATGCAACAGAATTTAAATGAATCTTATTCCATCAACTTTTAAATCCACATACCACAGTTTGTATAGTTCAACAAGAGATAACATAAGCGCAATATTTTCCAAATACATAGCCGACTCCAAGTATATTTGATCAAAATTTAAATTTCAATTGTAGCATTACATACTATGAAAGATAAATTACAAATCTTCAATCACTTAGTCCAACTCCACTTCAAATCTTGCTAGCTCCTCCGCTGCTAATTACCTGAAATGTTTAGCAAGAGTGAGTCTACACAATAGACTCAACAAGTAACTTAAGATTCAATACATACATGCTTTTTATCAATTAACACAATAAAATTTCAGCAGTTAAAATCACACATGATCACGCTCTAACCTAAATAATTTCACATGGAATTTCATTAAACAATTATCCTAACACATGTAAAACTAAAATCTAACAAGATCACTATCATTATGGTGTCATTAACACGAGTAAAATATACACTCACACGTTTTTATACTTTACCCTAGTCATTGTAAAGTTTGCATAACTAAACCATGGAAACATATACAAGATAGGTAGCACTCCTAGCATGATTTCTAACTCACTTTGCATGCAATCATAACAATTTACTTCACATTTAGCTTGCTGATTTTATATCAATTTTATCACATTTCATATTACCTTTGCATAGGGATCATTTTTAACTACACAACATAATACTAAACACATGTACGTCCAATAATTCAAATTTCATGAATATGAAAGCATATACTTACATTTTGGTACTAACAGTAACATCACCTTTTTTTTTCATTTGAGAATTAATACATCAACGCATACACACCGAGGAATAATCTAATTCATGAGGATAATAACACACATTTATACACATCAATAAATAGAATATCAGTTAATACTATTGCCATTTACACTTACACTATTTTCTCGTTACATACAACCATATGATTAACCTTGGCTTTCACATACACTCACTTTTGTTCTATCACACAATACTTATACACATTTCCCATTATTTCCTCTTTCACATTCACATACTTCTTATCAATTCACTTTTGTACATAACATGTGCCACATTTACACATATCTCGCACATACCTTGTGCCATGCACACATATCACTTTTCACATCACACTTATGCTCATTTTCACATAATTCCAAGACACAGCCCAAACCACCACTAGACGATCATATAACACACACATTCACACTCACGTACTCAATCACCGGCACAGTGATAAAGTCTTAGTTCCTGCAGAAACCAAGGAAAGCCCTTCCCACCATTACCAGTGGAACTTGTCCACCTCCAGGATTTCACAAGACCCTTTTCCAGGGTATAACAATTTATCAAGACCCTTCTCTAGGGTATCACATATCATATTGAGCTTTCCCGTAGGGGCACTACTACTGTACAGCTCCAAGCATCTAGGGTGGCAGTGTCTTATGGGCACCATTGCTTATCTTGTGACATTTAACCATTTTATACACATATATCACTTGTTCTCTCACTTCTCATGCATGCACACCTTCCTACATAATTCATACACATTTAAACACTCAGAAAAATTATCCCAATCATACTGAGATCAATCAGCTTGTAATTTATCTCAATGGACACACTTAGATTTATATTTTCATGTGAAATTGACATGAATATTACTTTCTATTTCCCAAATAACATGAGAATTTGACCACAGACTTAGTGCAAGTTCCAGATCATACATGCAAATTTACATATTTTTCTGAGCTATATTAAATATGCAGAAAATAAAACATTCAGTTTCATGCCATTCATAATTCAATTTATCATGGAACATAACATGAATATCCAGTTTGATAGTTCACAGCCTTGAACCTAACATATACATCATCACAGGAATTTTCCCCGGATTTATTGCACAATACCCAATTTACGGTGAACTTTACAAATCCTACGCATGTCTTCTATTTCCAAAACAGAAATTACAGTAAGTCCCACAATCATGGAAAAATTCTCAAAATTCCAGGGCATGGACTGATACGCATACACATGATTTAGAAAAATCTAGGGCATTCCATTCCTCTGGGATCATGTAGACAGTAGGTGAACATGCACAATCCATTTTCCCCCAACATGTATTTCAATAAATCTAATAATTTTTGCCATCCACAGAAAACCACAGAACTTTTCACACATATCACATTATCTATTTTACATAACATATAAAAATTACACTATATCCTCAAGTGTCAAAGTCCGGAAAATAATTACTTAAGACAAAACAGTTTACTGTTCTGCACTGAAGAACTTGACGGCAGTGTCTGGCCATTCAAGGAGTTGGACGGCAAGATCGATGGACGCCGACTGGAGATCTCGGCGTCAAGGGCCTTGACGCCAAGTTCCTGTTTGTGTGAGAACACAGACCGAGCTCCAAATAACAGGGGAAATGGGAGGATCCAGGACACGAGGAAAAATCCAGAAAAATGCTGAGACCTAGGGCACATGTATAGGATTGAGATCTATAGGTTACTTGCCTTTCTAAAAACTTCCAAAGGGACGAAAATAGGTGATGAAGCTCTCCTTGGGCAGTCCCAAGAAGCCACCGAAACACCACTCCTCCAGGTTCTTGGTTGATCTCACAGCAGGTTGGAGTCGGGGAAGCCTCCCTCTATGCTTCAGCTAGTTCCTGGTTGCTGTAGATGGCCAGATGAAGCTCCAATCTGCCGGATCAAGGCATGCAAAGCCAGGTTTTTCTCCCAGAAGCTAGGGTTTTTCTCTCCTCTTTGCAAAGAGCCAAAGAGAGCTCTTGGGGGTTTCAAGGAGTGGTTGGTTTATAGGAGAGAGACCTCTCATCCCATGCAGATGGTGATGTGAGGGCTTGATAGCCGTTGGGGACATCTCCCCAATGGCTAGGCTTGCTTGCCCGCGAAATTTCGGGTCTGCTGTGCATGCAGGCAGAGAAGTAAACGTCCACCTATATGGATGGCTACTTAAGGATTGGCATCCATCGATATGGACGCCGACACCTCATGGGTGTCCACCCATGTTGACGCCAATTGGCCCTTCTGCCAGAACTTAAATCATGCAGAACCATGCTTAATCCATACATATATGTACATGAAACCTATGTAGTATAATGTATACACCACTATACCATGCAAACATCCAATATTTACAACTAATCATACACATACATACATAGGTGCATCAAGATAATTATAATACGTACATAAATATCTACATACGCATACAATGTATATATATATATACACAACATGACTCAACACACAAAGAACTGTATAAGGTATAACATATATACATAAGTACATATATATATATAATGTATACACCACTATACCATGCAAACATCCAATATTTACAACTAATCATACACATACATACATAGGTGTATCAAGATAATTATAATACGTACATAAATATCTACATACGCATACAATGTATATATATATATATATATATATATACAACATGACTCAACACACAAAGAATTGTATAAGGTATAACATATATCTACATACGTATACAATGTATATATATATATATATATACAATGTATAAGGTATAACATATATATTACTACACCATGCAATCAATAATATTTATACCTAGGCATACACATGCATACATAAGTACACTAAGATAAGATGTACGTA
The DNA here is from genome assembly GCA_014218235.1 of Colocasia esculenta. Classification (NCBI taxonomy): domain Eukaryota; kingdom Viridiplantae; phylum Streptophyta; class Magnoliopsida; order Alismatales; family Araceae; genus Colocasia; species Colocasia esculenta. The sequence goes on along the minus strand of CM024753.1, from coordinate 60,036,562 downwards.
GATATCTACCTATGCGTACATGATGTTTTACATAAGCGTGACTTAACACACGGAAAAATAAAATGACAGGAATTGTGAGGGTTTCAAAATCATTAGGAGGCAATATGAATTAAGTTAGCTAGGAATAATCTATTCAACAAAAAGTTCTTATATGCACACACTTGATTTGACATACATATAGTATACATACACGGATGTAACATACTTATGTATATTATCCATGAAATACATAGATACAACATGCTCACCGGTAACTAGATTAAACTTGCACAACATTACTTATGTACTATATTCATGGGATTCCTTAATATGCACAATGTAGCTAATTGCCTATTCTCACCTAAATATCATAAAATACATGCATGTTATTCACGAGGAGTATAGAATTACAATATACACTACTAAATACACCTACCATACTTGAACTCTATATGTACATGCAATGTAAGAAGTACAATGTACACATTAACTACACCATGCAAATGAACAACGTTTACAACTAAACATACACATGCATACATAAGTATACCAAGGTGTTATGCATGTAGAATTTGGTATACAATTATCACACGCATAAGATAACCTACATATGTACATACACATATGCACTTCATATATGCGCACACAATATCCATGAAATGGGTAATATAAGATATACTTCAATATTTAGATAGTACATGCATAATATTTAAATAGATACCTTATACACAAAATTGACCAATTACTTATATTCACGATAATAATATACATCCACGCATATACGCATGCGAAATGTATAATTATATCATGCACAATTTTCACGCATGCCATTTATGCAAGAACGAGCAAACATCATATACATAAAATATAAGTGGGAAAAAGAAAATTCAGGGCCTTACACGGAAGGGTTAGAAGAATAGTCTAATGAGATATGCACTGAATTTAAATAACTATAACAAGATATACATTTGTACAACATATCCCAAATAAAAGCATAGGTACAAGAAGAAAGGTTCAGTCCTTAAGGGGCATACCTCGAGAACATGCAAAGCACAACTCTCAACTCACTCAGGTACAAGAGCTCACAACACTCGCTCTCACTATCGCTAATAGCACACGACACCATAGCCATCTCCATAAACAATCCGACACTAAGCTCCTGCGATGACGAGCCCCTAGCTAAAGAGAGTAGGAGGGTGAGCCTCATGCACAAGGCCCAGTAGGGATTACCAGTTCCTCACTGGCTAGAGCAGTAGGAACTCCAAAAATAAGAAACTACACCAGAAAGCTGTAAAGCAAAGGAACACCTACAATAGGATACTATAGAGTAAAGAAACAGAACAATGCAATGCCACGACCACCAACCTAGGTTCATAACACACACACGACTCCCACATAAACTAACGGAGTTAGGCACAACACAAAAACAAGCCTTGGCACACTCGCCCCAGGCAAGAGTCTCACGGAGACCATGGAGCAACCTCGTGGGAAGGACGTCTCACCGCAAGCACAACCACCTCAGACCTCCACAAGGTCGAGGGCCTATAGGTAGAACAACCCCATACATACAGTGAGGTTAGGAAACCACACATGTCGGTGCCACCATAGACTGGCATCAAAGAACGGGACTACGAAATCGAGGGAACACCGAAGAGGAAACCACTAGAAGCATGGGCCAACAATGCTAGACCAACGATGCCTACGGAAACTAGGCATGACCAGGATATAACCGTCGTGCAAGCTAGGGAAATGTATAACAAATGGAAATGTCGTGAGGAAACACCATCACAACAACAACAACCAAGCCATCGCCACTAGCAGCTAAGAGGAGGATACATTGGTCACTCCCTCTACTCGCCAACCTGGCTCCTGCCTCTAACCTCCCTGGAAGAGTGAGACAGAGCCGCCACAGCACCCTCACCCTCACCAAGCTGTAGCCTTACACTTACCACTACTACATGGCTCTGGAATCAACGTAAGGAGAGGCGGTGAGAAGGACTCTCTAGGCCACACCTGGAATAAAACATCTGAATAACCATGGCATCCCGCCCCAAGCAAGAGAGCTCTACAAATGACTCGGCACCGCTATCCAAACCTCATTTTCCCCTTTACTCTAGAGTCTGCCAACTAGGCCGTAGACTCAAGCATGCCTGTCACCCAGAGCACTTCCTTAGATGGACACACTGAGATAGGGGTCCCAAGAAATGGAGATAACCTATGAATTGGACAAGCACTCAAGTGCTAAGCACGAGGCGAATAGGCGGGGCAAGCACAATAAAAAACAAGCCGAACCACTGGGTTGTAAACCACGACAAGCCTAGCAAGCACAAGGCACACACGGACCCTCAAGAAGGCCGTCAGCCAACGAAGGCATGCCCAAGCAAGCCAGAACCTCAGAACACCACTAGTTGGTATGGAAAGCCCGTCGCTCTGCAAATAATCGATTGACTACTGGTCAATCAATTATTAGATAGATCCAACCCCCTAGAAACACTTCCAAGACATGACCACAAAGGTGTCACCTTCGGTCACTGAACAGAGTGAGGTAACCTGCCACATACACCACCTAAAGGTCCTAAGGGCAAGCCAGCCCTAGGGTACACAACGACACCCCAATCGGAAGCACGGAAATGCCCGAGGCAACACAGGTGCTGTGGCGTCCTCCTCGGCCATCGCGATACCATTGAGATGGGAAAAGGCACTGCGATAAAAAGCCTGTCGTGATGGGGAAGCACGTCATGATAAGATCGCGTCAGACTGTCGCACCGCGACACCATCGCGTTGGGCCGACAAGTCGCAACACGATCGTGCCCTCTGGTGTCGTAATGCCCACCGCAGTCGCGACACCAGAAGAAAGGGAAACCAGTAGGATGCTCCATCCCGGGGCCACCTATGAGGCACAAACACACCACATGGAGGAGAGGAGCATGGAGAAGTAGGAAATGCTATCTACAAACCATGAGGGGCTCCCAATCCATCCGAATGAAGAAGTGTACAAGCCATCCATACGTTTCAAGAAGAAACGAACCCATTGGGGGCCCTTCACATCAGATTGGCCACCACCTCATCACTCTACGCAAGCTCCATGACACCGGGAACACGAACACAACCCTCCTCCACGCCTGAAACACAAAAGGGGAAGAGAAGGAGGTTGAGCTCTCATCAGAGGAGAGGAAAGGGAAGAGGAAGAAGAAAGGGAAGAAGGGTCATCGGCCAAGGCCTTAAGCCTTTGGCACCCAAGTCACAACGGGGCAACGCATCGCGTTAAGAACCTTAATGCAATGGGTCAACCAACCGCAACACCAACGTGTCTCGCAGGGACACCGCGACAACTAGACATGTCATGTCCTGGGAATTACGTAGCGGATAATATTTGGATAATTCGAGTCGATATTCCGATACGTGAACAGTCGGCAAATAAGCCTCTAGCTAGCAAGCACTAAACGTATACCAACACAACATCATAATAGGGCCCAAATAATGAACTCAATGGAAATTGTATTCAAATCTCATCTCATTGTACCAAAAGGAACTAATACAAATCTTAAACATTGTATAACAGGACTAAGACTCAATAAAATGAAAAGTACATATATTCCTCACTTCCTACTACATGTTATAACACTCAAAATATGAACTAGGGATAGACTCTCATATTGAGATGCTCATCACTCGGACGCATCCTCATCCTCGACTTGTTGCTCTTCATGTACTTCATAGTCACCTAGAATGGTTAAAAGTAGGGAATGAGTAAATTAGCCCAGTAGGATTTATATCTCAATGTGCGGGCAATGATTTAAGTGATTAACAATTTAGAGCTAGGTAAGATGATTGTCATGATATGCATGTATAAATAAAACTTATTAAAACATGATACATGAACAAGCTAGATAGATTGAACATGATAGAGCTAGATCTAGAACGAAGTAACGAGCAAGAGTATTCAATAGAATGTCATGTATCAACCACGCAGGATATCACTTAAATTGCAATAATTGCACGATGGGCATTTCACGCAAGCGAGCAAGCACGAGCACGATCATGTAACACTAATCAAGCACGAAGACAATAATGTACAACAAGGAAAGATCCACCTTGAAATGCACACTAGGACACGTGTATGTGGTTATTGTATCTAGTATTCAACACGCAAGTACTCCCAGTGCAGATTATTGAGCAAGTACTCCTAAGAAACTAATTTAACTTTTTAAATTATTATAACATTGCTTTCGCTATGACAAAATATTTTAAATGACCCTTTACACATTAAATACACTAATACATATGCCACAGAAAATATTTTGAACAAACTACACCTCAAAATTTTCTTAGTCCACAAACTACTCTATGTATATCATACTGAATCCGACTTCATACAGTCAGATTCTTCATTCTGGACTTCAATTCTCCGAATCGAATTATTTTGTATCCGACTTATAAAGTCTTATTATCTGTCTTGTTTCTGTCTAACTCCATGGAAGTCGAATTATGACATTTCTATCAGACTTTCTAAGTCGAATGATATAATCTCAAAGCAACTTCTGATGAAGTCGAATCAGTCTATTCTCATGTTTCTGTCTCCGACTCCTAGATTCGAAGTACACTCTCTTCTGAATTCAACTTCACTGACAAATCCTGTACTTGTAGTTTTTCTGTGTAGATAATATTTTATCATCTTATGAAATGTTGATTGCATATTATCTTATCTTTTTAATATGATTTCTGTCAGAACTTACATTGACTGAATATTTTCTCTGTCCATCAAATTATCATTATTTAAATATATTCTGACAAGATGAAACATATTATACTCAAAATATTCTTTTGAAATTTTCCATGAATATATTTGATACATCTGTTCAAATTGATCTCTTACTTCATGACATTACTATAGATTTTCTTCATTTCTGAAGATATGTTGCATTTATTATTTTCAGACGCATGGCATCTGACAGAGGCTCACCTACCACTGTCAGAACTTGTCCATACCTTCTGTTTGCAAATTGTTTGTCCATCTTTTATTAGTCTGAAAAGCTATCTGCCTGAGGTTTCCATACTTTTTATTTTTCTATGACTTACCTACCTCAAAAAGCATGGAGGTACCCTGTCCTTTTGTCATGTCTTTACTCCAGGACATTTATTAGACATGTTTTCAGCATGAACTTTCTCAGAGTAATTAATTGGAAGTTGACCCCTTAGCTGTGAAGCTACAAGCCTCGTCTAAAGTCATTGGAAAGAGACAAAGGTAGGAGGACTTATGGACAACAACCTCAACCAGCATCCAAAGGATTAAAAGTCTCTCCTCAAATGGCCACATTCCCAATAGCTATTTTTTTAAAAACGGCAACATTCATTTGAAGAATATAAAAAAGCCAAAAGTTTGAAAGGAGAGCACAGATAACTCTTAGAATTTTCAGAGACCAACTAGCAACTCTTTCAACTCTCAATTGTCTTCTACTAGCAAAAAGAGATCTCCACAAGCCTTCTTCCAAGCTAGAAGATTGAGAGCTCCATATTCTGAAATTCTCCAAGCTCTCTCCCTTCTCACAGAAGTCTTGTTTCGAGTGGCATTTGTAATTGATATATTTTTGGCCACCTCTATAGTTCTGAAAGGAGTCGAATTACAAATCTTATTGTTTTCTCCTTTCTGAATTTAGTGTGTTTGCTCATTCTTAAGGCAAACACATAAGAGTCTTTACATTTTCTTTCTATGTAAACCCTGCAGGAGGATTATTCCTGCTGTTTCCCCCTTGTGTTGGGAAGACCTTGTGGAAGGTAGTCTTGTACCCCTAGTAAGGGAAGAGTTGCTTAGGAGCAAGTGAGCTTGTAATACCTCTAAAGGGTTAGAGAAGGCCAAGTTCTCTTGGCAGTTAGTGAAATCTCAAGTGGTTGGCTTGAGGACTGGATGTAGGACTTCCATGTAGGAAGGGCTGAACCAGGATAAAACTCTTTGTGCATTTGTGTGATTGTTTCCACCAATTTACACTTGAATCACACACCACACTAAAATCTAACTGATTTGTTTCGTGCTGTTTAATTTCAGATAAAATTTTAAAAGTACAAGAAGTCCTATTCACCCCCCTCTAGGACATCATTAGTGCCATCTCGGTGTTGACGTTTCGTTTCGCCTCCGTCTTCGAATGCCGACTGGTGTGGCCTTCTTCGACGGTGGTTCACGGACGTGCCGCTCCTTCGTTGGCGATGGAGAATGTGCCGGTTGACCCCGTTGACCCCGAGTTGACTGAGGAGAAAACAAAGGAAATCGGTGATATAAGGGAGATAGTTGCGATCGCCAGGGCCTTACCTGTGCCCAAGGGGTTGTTCTGATCACGTTGATGTAGCAGCCTCGCTTCGCGGGTGATGGTAGAGATCCAACTTCTCCTCCTTCAGCCGGCCAAAGGAAGAGAGCTCCACCGTCTTCTTCGGATCGTTCCTGCCACAGAACAAGACTCAATTAGACCCTAAATAGTGCAGCAAACGTTCAAAACGAAATGTGGAAGGCCCAAAAGGAGAGTCCCGTACCGGTTGCGGACTTGAGAAGAGGGGTGGCCAAGTGTTATGACCACCCTTCTTCCCTCCATTTTTGGTTGGGAAACCCCTTTTAGGTGTGTAGGAAGGTGCCCTACGTGCCTAGAGTGTGTGGGAAAGGGTGTGTGACATGCAAGTATCTAAGAGAGAAAAGGAAGAAGAGAGGAAGAGGGGGGAGGTGATCCTCGTTGTTGGTGATGCTAGCTCGTTGCAGAGGCTCCTTCAACTCCAGAGAAGCCTCCTTGGACGTCCCAATGGTTGAGAGGAAGTAGAGGATGACTTGGTGAAGCTTGGGTGCAATTTTCTCTCTCCTCTCTCAAAGCTTGAGCATATGGACGTCCAGCCTCTCCCCCCTTGTTTAGAGGGACCAAGGGGGAGTTATATAGACAGTGAGCTCGGGGTTGAGAGCATTGGATGCTCAAGTGTGAAGAAACACACTTGTACATGTGGCAATCCTTGTGTTTAAGCTCCAACCAATGGGTAGAGGCCATGTAGGATTTTTACTGGGTCAAGAGGGTGCCTAGGTGGCCCATATACCCGTTGGGAACGGCTATGTGCGTTGCATGGCCGAGACAAGGGCGCTAGTGGGCTGGAATCTCGGGTTAGTTGCGCAGACCTGGTAAACCCTATTGACGTCCATGGATCAGGCCGCCAACCTCATGCAGACGTCCAGAGAGGTGGACGCCAACATGGGTAAGCGTCCAGGGGTCTTGACGCCAACAAGCAGTAGGCGGCCATCGATGATGCCGTCTACATGGGATCCGAGGCTGGTCAACACATGGTCAAACGAGGCTTAATGGGCCAAATAGCCTTGCGGGAGATGGGCCAAATCTCGCGTCTACAAATGCCCCTCCGAGACGTCCGGCCTTGCAAGGGAGCAGAGCGGACTGAAAGGTTGGTGTCTCGGTAAACACAGGACGCAGAGGGCCATCTCCGAGGATAGGAATTCTAGCGAACCAAACGAAAGAGACAAGCTAGAAACAAATGACGAATCGTCTGAGAGACAAATAGGGGTAGGAAAAGGATGATCTACCCGTGTAACTACAACTGCGACCCAATGGCAGGGTCCCTGGCGTGGCCGTGTTGGACTTTGACTAGTTTCCGGCGTGTCTGAGTCAAAGGAGTTGTAATATGACGGTTGAATCAGGAGGGTCTCGTAACCGGAGTCGTGGGCTCGCTGGCCTAATCAGGACGTCGGTCCCGAATTTAGGAGGTCACGAAGACAAGGAGTTGGTTGATCTCTCAAAGGATTATCAAAAGATTCTAACTGGAATCACATGCCTGGAAAGCCTGAAGTCCGGAATTAAGCTCGCGGCTGGCGAAGGCTCAAATGAACTCAATAAGGCTGCTTGATCAGTTGTGAAAAGCACGGTGGGACAAGTGGAGAATGGGGGCAACAAAAACCCGATATCAACCTGGATAGTCATGAAGGGCGGACCCAGTAGGCTTCCTGAGCTGGGGGAGCCATGGAGCAATCAAATGATCGAGGAAAATCACCATTTTTTTTTTGAGTGTTAGTAAGAGAATGTTAGCAGTGAAGATGCATGCTGGTGTGGGTTGCCTATCTAAAATGCAAGTTAGCACCAGAGGAAAATTCTAAAGGCCATACGAATAACTGAGAGATCGCAAACCCGTCATGGTTTTTGATGAAGGGGAACTCAGGGTTCACGGTCGCCAAGTTATTCGCCTCTGGTGGGGTCCTATGTTAGACATACCTGTAACGCTCAAGGTCGCATGAGCGTTCCGAAGTTGAAGCGCGGCTTGTGCTTAAGATATCTGCAAAACAACTTGAAGCACAAGATAAAGGATAATGGCCATATAAAGATTAAGAATTTAAGCATTTCCGGTCAGTCAACGTCCACATCGATGGCCGCCAGTAATCTTGTTAACGTCCACATATGTGGCCGCCAACCTTGAACTGACGTCCACCGATATGGACGTCTACATGACAGCGGATCAGACCGAAAAAATAGGTGATGAGAGTCCATAAGGACTCTTTCATCTCCTACCTCCGTCCCTCCCTGCTCCTGCTGCGAACCAGAGAGCAAAGAGACAGAGAAGAACAGCAAGATGGCCTCCTCATCAACCGGACAATCTACAGGTGCGAATCCCGGAGTTCTAAGTGAAGTACCGGGACACCTGAGCGCACGTCTGGCCAATGGAGAGGTAAGCGATGATTGTTTCTGCTCTTTCCCGGGCTGAAAACACCCCAAACAGCACTCTTACAGAACCCCGCCCTCATGCAGGAGATCCCGGCATTCCCAAGCCAAGGCCAGGTACGGGCCTTTTCCTGGCTCGTGAACTTGGTTAACGCGATAACTCTGGACATGCGGAGCTTCATCGGAATGTGGAACTTGAACTTCATGGTAGTCTTGGCCAAGAACATGAAAGAGATGTGGTGGGGATTCGACGCCCTAGGAGCGTTAGTGGAGAGATGGCACCCGCACACGCACACGTTCGTGTTCCAGGGCTTCGAGGCGAGAGTGTTGCTGGAGGAGGTGGAATTGTTCCTGGGGTGGCAGCGGTACCTGGAGTATGATGCAGCGACTCCTCTCCTCCCGTGGGAAGAGATTCTTGCTGACATCGTGCGGGACAAGAAAGAGGTGCTGCGAATGACGAACAAGGATGGGATCTTCCTAGACCGGCTGGCTTGGTGGCTGATCCAGCATGCCCGGGAAATTGGCGGAGAGAGAGCGACGCGAGGACTGACTCTTTGCCTGGCCGGGGTGTTCCTGTTCCCCACGAGCTGCGACTTCATCCTGTACGAGCATGTTGGGATACTCACTCTGCTGTGGCGCGGGCAGTCACTTGCCCCTGCAGTGCTGGCCCACCTGTACAGTTCGCTCACCACCATGAGCCTAGGAGGACGCACGTGCGGGAGTTTGTTTCTGCTCCAGGTATGGATGGAAGCTCATCTAATGTTTGATTTTGCTGATGCACAACCTACCCCCTCCAGAGTCTTCCTTCGGAGTTCAGTGCACTGCAGCAGGGCATGGTACGAGCCAGAGGATGAGATCAAGTGTGTGACCGCGCACTTGAAGGGCCGAGATGCTTGGAGAGATCACTTAGCATATCTGGGCATGGATGAGTTCATCGTGAGGCCACTGTTTATGAGGACTATCGAGTTCAAAGCGCGGACCAGGGAAGACAAAGATTTATGGTTGATTGGAGCAGATCGGATGGTGGCGTATCAACCACATCGGTGCCACTGTCAGCTTGGGATTCCACGGGGAATTCCCATTTCATTCAACGGCATCGATATGATAGTCACCGGAAGAAATGAGAGGCTGATGAAGAAAGCGATGAAGGTTTGGGCGAGACATACAGTGAGCAGGAAGGTGGGTTTGGCTGTTCAGGAGAAACGGGAAGAGATCTTGAAGTATGAGGAATACAATTATAGCATTCTTCCCGTTGCTTGTGTTATTTCATGGCCCGCAGGGCAAAGTGATGTACTTTTCAAATCTGAATAAGTGTAACACAATTAGATGAATAAAGATTCTTTTGCATTTGTGTTCAATTGACTTGCATTGATTGATGTGTGGAATGAAATGTGGTGAAATGGGTGTAAAAGGATCTCAAAGATGTTCAAAAGACAGTGCTGCGAGGGCTGAGCGCGGAGTAGTTGGCGTCCACATCGATGGCCGCCAACCTCTGGTTAACGTCCAAATGCTGGTCGCCAACCACTGAGACTGACAATCGACGTCCACATCTGTAGCCGTCGACATTCAAATTAGACGGCCAGAGATGGCTGTCGACTAGACTTCGAGGTCTGACATTGAAGAGATATTGGCGTCCACAGACTAGCCGTCGAGAGTACGTCAGCGGCCTAGGGTGGACGTCAGATAAAGGTAAACGGCCAGCCCTGGACGTTGAACCAGTAAACGCCCTTTTTTTGAACCGACGCCTTCTCCCGGGAGCCCTTCCATCTTCCCAAGCGCCGGGAGAAAGAAAACCCATACCCTTGCTCGAGACAATGAGGACCAGGGAGAAACGAACCATCACTCGGGGCCGTCGCCAATCGGAGGAGGAAGAAGAAGAGGTGGAGATGGCTACGGCGGGGGAAGAAGAAGAAGCGGCGGTAGAGGACGTACCGGAGGGGGACGAGACCGAGGGAGGAGATGAGACGGAGGCGGAGGCACCTCGACGACCTCGGGTGAGTACCCCAAAACCTCTGTGTGAGTGTGATTTCATTTGGTGAAAAGAAGGGGAAAAGGGGAAGGGCCGTCGGGTTAGACAGGAACTTGACGGCAACATCGGTTGCCGTCGAGTTCCTGTTGGCGTCCAACCCTTGCCGTCAAGGGGAACCTGACGTCAATGGGCCGGACGTCGACACAGGAACTAAACGGCCACCCCTGGACGCCGACTAAGAGTAAACGGCAGACCCTTGCCGTCAGCTTTGAGTAAACGGCCATCGATACTGACGTTAAGCTTTCTGTGTTTTTTTGCAGGGCAAGGGCCGAATGAGGAGCAGGGTGACCTGGGATTTATGCTGGGCGTGGTACCATGCGCTTCCAGAGGCCCAGCAGGACCAGATAGCGAGGATGGGGTTCGGACATCTACTGTCGGTACGCCCTTTCCACTTAGATGTGCCGTACCTGGAGGCATTGAGGGAGAGATGGGAGGAGGACTGCAAGGCATTCATCATGCCTTGGGGTCACATGATACCCACATTGGAGGATGTGGCGTATCTGACGGGACTGCCGGTTCAGGGAGAGCCGGTAGTCGGATTGGAGAGGAGGGACTACTATGACGACATAGTAGAGCTACTGGGGCCAGAGTTCGTGGCCGGGAGGAGGAGACCGATCCGGAGCATCCTGCTCGGATCGTTGTCGGAGGCAGTTGGATTGAGGGGGAGGAGGAGAGGACCCCTAGAGTCACTTGATGAGTTCTATGCTGGAGTGCGGGGGCACTCGACCTAGGAGACCGGAGCGAGGAGCGCTCGGTACGGATTTTTGTCAGCTACCTCTTCGGACGCCTGTTGTTCGCGACGCAGTCATCTCAGATGAACTGCAAGTTCGTGCTGTTGCTGAGGGACTTGGCGCAGGCGGGGAGGTACGCTTGGGGTGCTGCGATGCTGGGACACCTTTTCTCTCTCCTCCCCAGCAGCTCGCAGCGCTCTCAGAGCACTGGGGGCTTCACCCCCTTCCTTCAGGTACGCAATTTTTTCCTTTAAAGCTCAACTTGAATTTCAATTGATTAAATTGCTTGACTGACTGACTTTCTCTTCTTGCAGATCTGGGGGTACACCCGCTTCCCCATGGGGCGCGGGACACTTGTAGAGGGGCGCCAGATGATGGTGCCTCTCATGACGAGGTGGGCGGTGGCCCCGGACCCCAGGGTCACCGACAGGAGGGCAGGGGATGTGCGGGTCGCACTTGACCACTACCCGCATGATCAGGTATGAAACCCTCAACTAGCTTTTGCATTCTCTCAATTACTGCTGCATTTGATGTTACTGACCAGTGTTTTCTCATTCTTCTCAGGTGGTGTGGACCCCCTATGTGGGGGAGGCGGACGCCTCGCACCCGGCGGTGGCGGCAGGTCGCCCCTTGTTCGACCGCCACCTCCTTTTACTGTGCCTCGGGACATGTGAGGTACTGTACTTGGAGTTGGTGGTACGGACCCTGGGCTGGCACCAGCCGGCCATCGAGGTGCCCTCCCTCGGGAGAGAGGGACACTCACGCCGGCGGTTCTTTGCCGAGGACCGCGACTGGGGGGCAGACCACGGCAGCACCGTCGCATATTGGCGCGAGGGCGGCGAGCAGGTGGTACGAGTGACCGACCTCCAGGACAGCTCGGCTTATATGGAGGACTACCAGGCACGATACGCCGGGCGACTCCGGCTTGACCGACGAGTGGTGAGTGAAACTCCTAACTCTAAGCCTTGGTCGGATCTGAATTTGAATTGATTCTAACCTTGAAGCATTTGGCAGATGCCGGAGTCACAGGCCATCCGCCTCTTGGAGGGGCGACTGGCCGAGCAGGAGGTGGAGCTGACGAGGCTCCGGGCCGAGGTCAGGACATTGGTAAGTAACATTAACCGTTGATCTTGAAATTGCCATTGATTTGATTTGATTTCTGACCAAGATTTTGTGCATGCAGAGAGGAGAGCTATTGAGAGCACAGGCGAGCCGGGATGCGGGGGCGAGCTCGTCCCCCAGCCGGCCGGAGGGGACCTGGCGGTCCGCTTGCAGAGGGCCCTGGACCGAGCGGAGGCGAGAGTCCGGGAGCTTGAGGAGCAGGCTCGAGAGATTGGGGCTCAGGTAAGACACCAAACTAGCACTTTCTTTCAAAGTCTATTGAATGTTCTAACATGCTTGCCCCTTGACATGCAGCGGCAGGGAGGAGATGTGGCTACTCTCCAGGCACAGATGGAGAGTTTGCGTCTGGAGCTAGAGGCGCGGATTTCCGTCTGGAGGCCGAGGTAAGACACTTTCTTCTTTCCTCTTTTTCCTGCACATGTTCAGGACTGATCCTCTTTTGCTTTTGATGCGCAGCGGCGGACCATGGTGACAGCCATGGAGGAGTTGAGGGACGACCGGGCCACCATGAGGGGTCGCCTGCTCGAGGCCCGAGACAGTCAGAGGGAGGCCGAGACAGCTCGGACACGGATTGCCGCGGATTACGAGATCCTCAAGGACCGGGTGCTGAAGAAGCGCCGGGAGCAGCAGCGGCAGGCCCAGCAGGCGACGCCGGCGAGGACCGTATCAGCGTTCGCCTCCCTTGACGACATCGTGTCACTAGGGGACCCCTCCGTGGTGCGAGGAGGGGTGCAGAGACCCGAGGCGTCCACGGCTTCCAGACCTCCTCTCCCAGACCGGCGTCGGGAGAGGGAGGAGGAGAGGTGAGCAGCTCCCGTAGCAGAGGCCTGCGGAGGGGGAGCGGAGAGAGGAGTGACACTTTTGTACCACCAGGGGTATGCCCCTGTCATGATATGTACACAGACTTGATTATCATAGTGGAATTTGTGGATTTTTGTCATTTGCACTTGAATGTTTTGCTTTGTTCCTGTATCCTGCATCCACAACACTCAAAGAAACATGTTAGTGTAGATCTGTTTTTAGCCCCTTGCCTACGATATACCTTTCTTGAGATCTGGTCAAGGGCTAATTTCTAATCAAAGATAGGAACATAATAAAATAACGAAAGGGAAATATGCACATGTACTTTTTTTTTTTTGTGTTCTTGTTTTTTGTTGTTTTTTGTTTTTGATAAGAAAATAAGGAGAATGTTAGCATATATACATGGTACCACTATTTTTTTTTTTTGATTTTTGATTTTTCTAATTTTTTGGCTTTTGAAAATAAGGGAGAAATTTTGGGAGAAAATACGTACATCGTAAAATATATACATCAAAAGACTCTCTTTTTTGTTATTTTTTGCATTTTTGTATTTTTTTAGATTTTTGGACTCTAAGACACATATTCATCACATGTTGTAGTGTAGGGTTTACGCGATCTACTTAACCACAGAGGCCAAGAGTGAGGAGGGACGTGCACGAATTCCTTGATGTTGGAAATTGCCCCTAGCCTTCTTGATATTTTCCACTACAGAGGATCTTATGCAATCAAATTGCCCCTAGTGAGAGAAATGGGAAGAAATGTATAGGAAGTCATGTAGGACTTTGGTTCAAACTACTTTTTGTTTCCAAACCGACATCTCATATCAAGCAGACTTGGTCAACCATTGTTTTCAGGGGATTTTTCATTTCTTATTTTATTTCTGGGGTGGAGGCACGTACTTTTTGCTACCTCCTTGAGTTGGTCAGCCTTTTTCCGGGTACGTACTTTTTGCTACCCTTTTTGACCTTTTGGCTCTTCTTTTCCCATTGAGGCTTGATTTGACATCTTGCCCCTTGTTCTTATTAGTTGCCCCTGTTTTATGGTGACCTTGTCCTTTTAAAAGAGAGTGGGTGGTCCCTTACTCGTAGTTTGTTCCGCTTCCAGACACGACCGAGTGGGAAAAGAATAGGGGAAACATATTGACCGGATGAGACCGCCCGAGTGTACTAGTGATTTTCCAAAGGGCAATATCTCAACATCGTGTGGTGTGTGAATAAGTCCTACCTCACTAGTGACCGAGTGGAAAAGTAGTGCTCAACCCGCAACGTTGACATGTGATGAATGACCGACCTGACTGACTGGCTAGGATAGAACTTCTTGAGATAGACTGCATTCCATGGATGGTTAACTCAACTCCCTCGGCATCCACTAATCTATAAGCATTCCCTGAGTATGCTTCCTTAACAACGAACGGACCCTCCCAATTTTCTTGCAATTTGCTCCTGGGACCTGGTGCCTTTATGATTTTCCGCTTCAGAACCAATTCACCCACTTCGAATTTTCTTTCTAAGACTCTCTTGGCATAAAAACGTGCAATTCTCTGACGATAGACTTGTGCATGGTCAGCCGCTATCATTCGCCTTTCATCTAAGAGTTCAAGTTGTGCCAACAAGGCTTCCCGACGTTGATCAGGATCAAGTTCGGAATCTAATTGAACTCTAAGCGAAGGGACGAAGATCTCATATGGGAGTATCGCATCCGATCCGTACGTCAAGGCATAAGGGGTTTGCCCCGTAGGAGTACGGACAGAGGTGCGATAAGCCCAAAGAGCGTCAACTAAGCGTTCTGGCCAGTCAGTGTTGTTGTGAGATTTGCACGTTTTCTTGATTATTTTGATAAGAGTTTTATTAGTAGCTTCCGCTTGTCCATTACCTTGTGGATAATATGGTGATGAATGATGCAAGTTAATGCCATATTTACCACACATGTCGCGGAGCTCCTGCGAGGTGAACTGTGGTCCATTGTCGGTGACGATGTCCCGAGGCACGCCGAACCTTGCAAGGATGTTGCGCTTGATGAACTTGACAACCGTTGATGCTTTGACTTCTATGAACGCTTCTGCTTCAGCCCACTTTGTGAAGTACTCTGTGGCGGTCAGAATGAAGGATTTCTTCCGGATTTCTCCAGTTCTATCCGCAAGGGGACCTACCACATCGAATGCCCACATGGCGAAAGGCCATGGAGCAATAAGGGGATGAAGAGAGGAAGAAGGAGCATGAATTTTATCACCGTGTAATTGGCATTTAGCACAGTGACGGACGAAATGGGTGCAATCTTCTTCCATGGTAGGCCAGTAATAGTGTCGTAGCAACTTCTGGGCAATTGCTCTACCATTGACATGGCCACCACATTCACTAGAGTGAGCAGCTTCAACAATGCTTTCAGATTCGATTTCATCAAGGCAACGGAGATAGACCCCATTGAGGGATTTCTTGTAGAGAACGCCACCTATGATCTTGTACCGTTCGGAGACACGGCGAATAGCCCGTCTATCAGCAGAAGTGGCGTAATCCGGGAAGGATCCATCTTTGAGGTAGTTCTCGATGTCAAAATACCAGGGATGGCCATCATCGAGGTCGATTTCAGGCTCTTTTGAGAGTGCATTGATTTGATGGGAGGGAGATTGAAGTTGGACAAACCAGGGATCAGTATGAGAAGGGATTCTTAGCCTTTGAACAGAGATGGTTTCGGAGGACCTTTCTAAAGGGATGGGAATGGAAGAGGCCAGAGAGGCGAGGGAATCTGCTAGGATGTTTTGGGCCCTAGGAGTGTGGACAAGGGTGAGCTTCCTAAACTGCCGGATTACCTTTGCTACCAACTCTTGATATGGTTTCAACTTGGGGTCCCGGGTTTGGTACTTGCTGAGAGATTGCCGGAGTATCAACTGCGAATCTCCAATAATCCTTAATTCCTTGACTCCGAGCAACAACGCCATCTTCAACCCAACTAGGAGAGCCTCATACTCAGCCACATTGTTCGTGGCACGGAAGGTTAATTGGTAGGCGTGCGGGATGACTACCCCTTCCGGTGAGAGGAGGAACTGCCCCTATTCCACTCCCTTTGGAATTTAAAGCCCCGTCGAAGTAAAGCACCCATGAAGGCTCACCATCGATGATGGCTCCTAACTCTTCATCGGGAAAGGTTTCGTCGACAGGAGAATACGAAGGTAAGGGGTGATGGGCTAGGTGTTCAGCTATGGCATGCCCCTTGATTGACTTCTGGTTGACGTAGGTGATGTCAAATTGATTGAGAAAACTTTGCCACCGCATCAACCGCTCAGTTAGGACGGGCTTCTCTAGCAAGAACCGAATTGGATCCATTCGTGCCAGAAGTTTCACTTCATGCGCCAGGAAATAGTGCTTCAACTTCTGGACCACCCAGACGACGGCTGCACATGTTCTTTCCATGGCGGTGTACCTCTTTTCAGCTTCATTGAACAATTTGGATAAGTAGTACA
Organism: Colocasia esculenta; assembly: GCA_014218235.1. Taxonomy (NCBI): domain Eukaryota; kingdom Viridiplantae; phylum Streptophyta; class Magnoliopsida; order Alismatales; family Araceae; genus Colocasia; species Colocasia esculenta. The sequence continues at coordinate 60,019,756 of CM024753.1, read as the reverse complement.
CCGCTCTCTCCTTCTTCTCGTCGTCGTATTGGGCCAAAACTGCTCCAGTTGAATCTTCAGTAGTTGATACATAGAGCAATAAAGGCCGACCCGGGACCGGAGGAGCGAGAACAGGGGGATTGAATAGGTAACTCTTCAACTCATCAAAGGCCTTTTGACATTTATCGTTCCAATCAAATTTTGCCTCTCCTTTTAGCATCTCGTAGAAGGGCTTACAACGGATTGAATGCTGGGAAATGAATCTCCTAATGAATTGAAGTCTGCCAATCAGCCCTCTAACTTCTCTGATGTTCCTAGGAGGAGGCATTTCGATTATTGCTTTGGCCTTGTTGGGATCAATCTCAATCCCCCTTTTGCTAACTATGAACCCAAGCAATTTCCCCGAAGAGACTCCAAAGACACACTTCTTGGGGTTCATTTTAAGCTTATGCTCTCTAGACCGTTGGAGAACCGCCCGGAGGATGTCAGCATGGCCATGTCGAGTCTTCGATTTCACCAAGACATCGTCCACATAGACCTCCATGTGCACATGCATCATGTCATGAAAAATTGCCATCATTGCCCTTTGATATGTTGCTCCTGCGTTCTTCAATCCGAAGGGCATGACGACGTAACAATAGGTCCCCCAGGGTGTTGTGAAAGAAGTTTTCTCCTGGTCTTCCTCCGCCAGACGGATCTGGTTGTACCCCGAGAAACCATCCATGAAAGATAACATTTCAAACCCGGCAGTGTTGTCCACTAGGACATCTATGTGTGGGAGAGGGAAATCGTCCTTTGGGCAAGCACGATTAAGGTCTCGGAAATCTATACAGATCCTAACCTTACCGTCCTTCTTCATCACAGGGACGATATTAGCTACCCAATGTGGATATAACACAACCCTGATGAACTTAGCTTTGTGCAATTTGTCAATCTCCTCTTTGATCTTGAGTGCTAGCTTGGGATGTAGCCTCCTTAGCTTTTGTTTGACGGCGGTTGCGTCGGCTTTTAGGACTAACCGGTGTTCGACCAAAGAGGTGTCGAGTCCCGGCATGTCCTCGTAGGACCAAGCAAAACCGTCGGAGAATTCTTTAAGGATAGCTACCAACGCATGCTCTTCTTCTTCACTCAAGTTGGCACTGACTAACACTGTCTTCGGGGATTCCTTGGTGCCAAGATTGACTTCCTTAGTAGGTTCGTCTGCAGCCGTGGTGGGCTCGTCGAACCTTTTTGTGCCATCCACATAGGAGCTCACTGGGTCTTCTTCTTCTTCTGACCCAAGATCTCCTAGCCCATCTTTCTCACTGAAATCTAGCAGATAGACTCCTAGACCGTCATCTACAGAATCACCTTCTTCAAAATCAGAAATGGTTTCTACTAAGGCAGGTTCCTCAAGAAATTCCGGGACTTGACTCAATTTGGCACACCTCTCGGCCAAGGCCATGACATATCGGGCAGGAACTTGCCTACCCTTCTCTTTGCGAATGCATGGTTGAGAGGGACCAGACTCTCCTAATCCTGACTCTAGACTGGACCCTAAACCTGACTCTAAACCCAAATCTAAACTAGGATCTAGACTGCTATGTACAGGACAACTATGTACAAGGGAAGTGCTCCCAGAGGGGTGAAAATCTAACGGGGAGAGCGTCGGCCCTTGGCCGAGCGGAAGAGATTCCAAAGAGGAAGGGTGCTCAATGGAGATCTCGCATTTCCAACTTTGATAATTGGCATTTTTTTTTGGGAATCAAGGCCCAAAACCATGAGTTGCTGACTCAAGGTGGCCTCGACTGGATGGGTGAGAGATAGAGATGGTGATAGGAGTGGAGTAGATGCGGATGGAAGATTAGAAGCAGAAGGAGATGAGGGTAGAGATGGTGAAGAGGGGGATTCGGACCCAAAGAGTGAGAGGAGGCCGAAGTCATCACAGACTTCCTCTATTTCTGCCATTTCCTCTTCTGCTTCTTCTTCTTCTTTCTCACTCTCAGAGCAAGGCAGTTCCTCTATCAATGGCTCTCGGGTTCCCATTTGGGTGGGTCCTTGGACGAAGTGCTCCTTCAAGGTCCAGGTAAGAGGTTGATAAGGTATGAACGGGTCGGGATGGACCGGGTCTGGGTGAAAACCTAGACCGGCCTTAGGTAACATCCTCCTAATTGCCTGGACACTCTGGGTCTCCCCCTTTTCATCCGTACCCAACCCGCGGCCATGAACATAGCCGATGTTCGCCATCACTTCCCAACCTTTTCCCGGGAGACATGGGACATGAGGTTCTACAGCGGGCTTGGGAGGTTGGCTAAGCTCAGAGGTGTGGGGAAGTCAAAGAGAGACATGACCGGCTTCTTCCCCTTATCTGGAACGAAAAGGTGTGGCATCTGCTCTGAGGTGATAGCATTAAGAGTCTCCAAAGTGGGAATGCTCTTGATCTTGATAATCCGCCCATTGTAAGGAAATTTGAAACATTGATGGGCGGTGGAAGGGACTCCTAGAGTCTGTTCTAGCCAGGGACGACCGAGGATGGCTTTGTAAGCCGGATCGACATCAAGAACTAGAAACTCAGTGGACATAGTGACTGGTCCGATTTCCAGTTTAAGAGCAATTTTGCCTTTAGCAACCCTCTTGGAGTTGTCATAGGCAGCAATGGTAGAGCAACTCTTCTCCAGATTATTTTCCCCTAGACCCAGCTGTTTGAGGGTCTTCATCGGACAGACATTAATGGATGCCCCGGTGTCAATAAGAGTGGAATCCACCGAAACCCCATTGAGGTTTATGGTGAGACAGAGAGGAAGCGAGCGACAATCGGGAGTGGCAAGATCCTTATCCGAGAAGGAGATTGAGGGTCCTTGGGTAAGACAGAGGATAGCATTGGTGACCCCACTAGGAGGGAGGTCATCATTGACCATGATTTTCTAGAGGAATTGAAGGAGGGTGGATTGATGTGACGGCGATCTCCGAATCAACTCTAAAATAGACACCCTCGCGGGTGCTCTATCTAGATGTTGCAGAATATCATATTCGGTGCCGGCAGGAGGTGGAGGTCCACTGTCCCCCTCATCTTGGTTTGGCCGCGAAGGTGGAGGAACAATCCGATTCCTAAGCGTGACATGAACATCCTCTTGGGGTCTTGGAAGAATCAACTGGAGAGTCCTGGTGGATGACTCACTGGCGGGGGAAGTGAGAACAGTGGGGTAGGTGTCCTGAGGAGGTCGGATAAGCACTAAAGGTCTTTCCTCGAGAATGGCATCCACCGAGGTGGAAGGTTCCTGGGACTCTACAGTGGGACATGGATACCACTCATCAAAGCCCTCTACCCCCCATTGTTGTTCTCTCCTCACGACCCGGGGTTCCGAACAAGTCATGGTGTGGACATTTTCCTGGGACTTGGAGGAGGAGGGGTTGCTGTTTCGATGATTGGGGAGAGGGTTCTGGAAGATGCCTAATTCCTTCTTAGTGTACCTAGACTTGGCTATGGCTACACTGACATCCTCCCAGTTGATTCTCCTTGATCATTCACATCATACACCCAGTCACGGAATGTGAAACAGTTGTTGATATCGTGGCCATGGGTGCGGTGGTAAGGACAGTACTTGGAAGTATCCAGCCTTGGATTTGTGTTTTCCCTTTGTGGGGGGAGCCGGATAGCTTCGCAAGACATGAGTGCGAAGAATATGTCCTCAAGGGTCTCGGGGAGAGGAGGGTAGTGAGACCTCTTAGGACCAGGCCGAGTGTAGCCAGAAGAGGGAGGAGGAACAGCAGAGTAAGGCTTAGAAGGATGTGATGGGAATTGGTGAGGATTAGAGGGAGGATTGGACGGAGGGATAGAGGATTTGTTGGGAGGCCTCAAAGGCTGGCTGCAAGCGCTTACAGACTCATTGACGGTCACCCCTTCGGTGGTAGGTGCCGCGGGAGCCTTGCGTGCCTTTGGCTTTCCTTCAAAGAAGTGTGGGAGAGAGGAGTCCTTGATTTGATTTTCAACTACCCTGGCTCTGTTATAAAGATGTGAGAAGGAGTGGAACTCACTTAGCATTAAGACAGAACGGAGCACAGGGGTAGTGTTAGTAACCAAGAGGGTTATGGCTTGAGACTCCGGGATAGGAATGTCGGCTCTTGAAGCCATGGACCTCCATCGGTTGGCATAAGTTACAAAGTCTTCGTTCGACTTCATCTTTTCTGCCATCAAGTCGGAAAGTGTGGGGACTTGAGTGGCCATGTATGAAAAGTGTGAGATGAATCGCTCGGAGACTATGTCAAAATTAACAAGGTCAGATGCGGGTAGAGAGGTAAACCACCTCAAAGCTTCCCCTTCCAATGACTGTTGGAAAAGGTGAACTAAGAGGACCCGATCATATAACCACCGATGGGAATCCATGGTGAAGCCGGCGAGATGAAATTGGGGGTCGGAGGTCCCATCATACTTGCGGTACTTTGGGGCCTTGAAGTCGGGGGGAAAGTAAGCGTTGGGGAGCTTGCAGTAGTTTAGTAGCGAATGAGGTTTAGAGTGGGATAAGGAATCCGCTACAAGCTTCCTAACGAGACCTTCAACCTCCGAAAGGGGAACAGATTTAGATTGAATGGGGGGTGCGATTTGGATAGGTGGCGAATAGGCGGAAGGAGGAGTGGGAATTGGAGTAGGTAAAGGAGCGGGAGTGACAGGAGGAATGAAGTCGGAGACGGGAACTCGGGATGGGGTGACTGGTTTAGGAGTGGGCCTAGATGTGGAGGCATTGAATGGGGATAAAGATGGAGTGGAAGGGGAGGTAGCTGCCCGGACAGTATGCTTTGAAAGCATAGAAATGATATCCTCGGGCGAGTACCGGGACATGAGTTTAGAAAACTCGGGGTCTTCTTGACTGTTTTGGTCATGAGTGGGATTGACCCTCAAACTCACTTCTTCATTATCAGCCTGAGAGGATGATTGGACTGACTCCTCAGGCTGGACATTGGTGTTAATCATACCGACCATTTCATTGATATTATCATCATATTCAAAAGCCGGTTTATTAGCCATGTCAACAGGGTCCAACCAAGTGTCCATTAGCACACAACCTATGGATTTTAAAGTGGTCAAAGTTGAATAACTTTACTGTTTAGACAGAAATGTGGGTTTCTACCAAACAATGTTAGCAATCAACGTCCCCAAAATTTTAAAAATTACCAAAGTTGTGTGTTGAGTTAAGTTGATTGGTAAGACCGTTCTCTCAAAGCTCACTCGAATCCCGGTAAGTAGGTGACTAGACAAGGTGGGTAAAGGTCCTCCTGCCCCGTACCGTGAGGGAATCCACGGAATTTAGGGACTTATAGAGTTTTCTCCGGAGCCAACCCGATTTACCCGAGCGGGAATCCCCGAGTAAAAGGTTGTAAACCGAAGAAGGGTGATCCTAGAAATGTGAGGGGAGGCTAGAAAAGAGGAGAAGAAGACCCCCTGGAGACTGAGAACTGTTAGTGACAAACAATAAGCAAACAAAAAGTAAAAAAGAAGCAAAACAAACAGAAAACAGAGAAAAACAGGTTTCTGTAAAACTAAACGGCAAACAAGTTGACGCCAAGTTTATCAGAAATAAGTAGACGGCAATATCGACTGACGCTAACAGACAGTAAACGGCACCCTTGATGGACGCTAAGAAGAGTTCAACGGCAGGAAGACTGGACGTTTACCTGGGTAGGCGGCAAGATCGCTTGCCGTCTACCTGGATGCACTCAGACTGCAGTAGCACTGTTGTCCCACGTGATCGCCAGAAAAGAGCTGTTGACGTTTCATTTCGCCTCCGTCTTCGAATGCCGACTGGTGTGGCCTTCTTCGACGGTGGTTCACGGACGTGCCGCTCCTTCGTTGGCGATGGAGAATGTGCCGGTTGACCCCGTTGACCCCGAGTTGACTGCGTTGACTGAGGAGAAAACAAAGGAAACCGGTGATATAAGGGAGATAGTTGCGATCGCCAGGGCCTTACCTGTGCCCAAGGGGTTGTTCTGATCACGTTGATGTAGCAGCCTCGCGTCGCGGGTGATGGTAGAGATCCAACTTCTCCTCCTTCAGCCGGCCAAAGGAAGAGAGCTCCACGGTCTTCTTCGGATCGTTCCTGCCACAGAACAAGACTCAATTAGACCCTAAATAGTGCAGCAAACGTTCAAAACGAAATGTGGAAGGCCCAAAAGGAGAGTCCCGTACCGGTTGCGGACTTGAGAAGAGGGGTGGCCAAGTGTTATGACCACCCTTCTTCCCTCCGTTTTTGGTTGGGAAACCCCTTTTTAGGTGTGTAGGAAGGTGCCCTACGTGCCTAGAGTGTGTGGGAAAGGGTGTGTGACATGCAAGTATCTAAGAGAGAAAAGGAAGAAGAGAGGAAGAGGGGGGAGGTGATCCTCGTTGTTGGTGATGCTAGCTCGTTGCAGAGGCTCCTTCAACTCCAGAGAAGCCTCCTTGGACGTCCCAAAGGTTGAGAGGAAGTAGAGGATGACTTGGTGAAGCTTGGGTGCAATTTTCTCTCTCCTCTCAAAGCTTGAGCATATGGACGTCCAGCCTCTCCCCCCTTGTTCAGAGGGACCAAGGGGGAGTTATATAGACAGTGAGCTCGGGGTTGAGAGCATTGGATGCTCAAGTGTGAAGAAACACACTTGTACATGTGGCAATCCTTGTGTTTAAGCTCCAACCAATGGGTAGAGGCCATGTAGGATTTTTACTGGGTCAAGAGGGTGCCTAGGTGGCCCATATACCCGTTGGGAACGGCTATGTGTGTTGCATGGCCGAGACAAGGGCGCTAGTGGGCTGGAATCTCGGGTTAGTTGCGCAGACCTGGTAAACCCTATTGACGTCCATGGATCAGGCCGCCAACCTCATGCAGACGTCCAGAGAGGTGGACGCCAACATGGGTAAGCGTCCAGGGGTCTTGACGCCAACAAGCAGTAGGCGGCCATCGATGATGCCGTCTACATGGGATCCGAGGCTGGTCAACACATGGTCAAACGAGGCTTAATGGGCCAAATAGACTTGCGAGAGATGGGCCAAATCTCGCGTCTACACTCGGTCCAACAAGTTGTGGCAGAGCGAGGTCTTCTCAGAAGAATCTAAGGATTTGAAAAGAGATGGCAGCTGAAGCTCACAACTATGAAGGCCAGTCTCTTACAAGGCCACAATTCTTTGATGGTGAGGATTATCAGTATTGGAAGATGTGGATGGAGTGCTTCATCAGAGGCACATATTTTGATCTATGGCAGGTAATAGAACAAGGTGATTTCCAAATTATTGGTGAATCCACATCTTGTCTTTCCATAGCTGGTAAAAGAAATATGTCTTTAAATTATAAGGCTAAAAATTATCTGTGTTGTGACCTCTCTAAAAGAGAATTTAATAGATTATTTGCTTGTAGAACTGTAAAAGAAATGTGGGATAAACTACAAGTTACTCATGAAGGAACATACAGAGTTAAACAAAGTAGAATAGACATTCTTGTATCTCAATATGAACAATTTAAAATGCTTCCTAATGAAAACATCACTCAGATGTACAATCAATTTTCAAACATAATAGTAGACCTAAGCTCTCTTGGAAAAGTTCTTACTAATGAAGAAACCGTAAGAAAAATCCTAAGATCTTTAACTAATGTTTGGAGCCCCAAGGTCAGTGCCATTGAGGAAGCACATGATTTAACTCAACTCTCCATTGATAAGTTAATTAGATCCTTAATGGCTCATGAAATTAACATGGAAAGATTATCTGAAAATTCTTCGAAAAGAAAATGCCAATTGCTTTGAAGGTTGCAGATTCCTCTTCATCTGAAGACTCCAAGGAGAAATTAGATGACCGTGATGATGCGGCAATGTTTTCAAGGAAATTGCAAAGAATTCTTGCAAAGAAGAAGAAGTTCGGCTCCAAGAGATTTTTCAAGAAAAATAAGAAGGAGGAGCTAACCTGCTACGAATGCAACCAACCAGGACATTACAAATCTGAATGTCCTAAGCTGAAGAAGAAGGATCATGCAGAAAGATCTGACAAGAAGAAAGGCAAAGAAAAGAAGTTTAGAAAATACAAGACAAAGGCAATGGCAGCAGCATGGGATAATGAAGAAGCCACCAGCTCAGACTCCTCAAGCTCAGAATCCGAAGAAGAAGAAAAGGCAAATCTAGCCCTCATCGCAGGACTAGATCAGGTAAATTCTAAAACATTGTTTACTTCTTGTTCTGAATCTAATTCTGATAGTCTTGAAGATGCTTTCAATGAGTTGTATGAAAAATAGAAAACAGTAGTCAAACAAATGAAGATAGTTAAGTTAAATCTGCTAAATGAAGAAAAAGCTAATACCTTTCTAAAAAATGAAGCAAAAAGGTTAGGACAGAGTCTAAGTGAAACTAAAAGAGCAAATGAACTGTTGTTTGAGGACCTAAAAATAAAAACAATAAGATCATGGAAATATAATGAAATTTAAAAGAACTTAAGGATGAAGAAAAATTAAAAGAAGAAAATAACAACCTAAGCGATAATATAGAGAAAATCTCTAACTGTAAAACATCCTTGTTTCTTAGATTAAAAGGCTGTAGGACAGGTAAGAAAAAATATGGAGTAGGATATACACCTCCTCACAATGAAGAAAATGTTGTGTATCCTGAAAAATATCCAACACCTCTGATGATTCCTTCAGGTTCCCATGTGGCTTCTAGCTAGCATGTCAGGGTGTTGGTCAGACCACCTAAAAAAAGATCGGGGTAATTTCGTCTGATGATTCCTTCAGGTTCCCATGTGGCTTCTTCCACTCCACGATTATTCCACAGAACTTTAACCACATGAATGGGATGGTTCCTAAGTTGTTGTACCTTCCATTCCAATATCTTGGTTGGCTTCTCTTCATATGTCATGTCCTTGTTCAGCACCAACTTCTCATGGAGAATGATGTGAGTTGGGTCGTACACATATTTTCTATGCATATAGACATGAAACACTTTGTGTACGCATGCCAAACTCGGTGGCAACGCCAGCCGGTATGCAACTTCACCAACCCTCTCGAGCACTTCAAAAGGACTGATTAATCTAGGACTGAGCTTTCCTTTGACACCAAACCTTTAAATGCCACGGGTAGGAGATACCTTTAAGAGTATATGGTCTCCTACTTGAAATTCTAGATCTCTCCTTCTCTTATTAGCAAAACTCTTTTGTCGGGACTGAGCGATCTTGAGCCGATCACGAATCACCTGAATATCCCTGGCTGTATTTTGTATCATGTCCGGGCCTAGCCATTGCTGTTACCTAATTTCATTCGAGCATGCAGGGGATCTACAGTTTCTAACATAGAGTGCTTTGAACGGTGCCATTTTAATACCTGCCTGGTAATTGTTATTATAGGAGAACTCAATTAGGGATAGGTGCTCATTCCTGTAGCCTTGGAAATATATGGTGTAGGCACTTAACATATCTTCCACTATCTGGTTGGTTATCTCAGTCTGCCCATTAGTTTGCCGATGAAATGCGGTACTAAAATTAAGCTTAGTACCAAGTGCAGTCTGTAATCCCTTCCAAAAATGAGGGGTGAATCTCGGATCTCGATCCGAGATAATGGACGATGGAACTCCATGCAATTCATGATCTCCTTGACATATAAAGTAGCAACCTTTATACCTTTATGCAATCTCATGGATTTGGTTAGTCGGTTGACAATGACCTATATGTCGTCGAGTCCACCACGAGTCTTGGGTAAACCCATGATGAAGTCCATGCCAATGCTTTCCCATTTCCACTCCAGAATATCTAATGGTCTAAGTTCGCCAGTGGGGCACATGTGTTCTGCCTTTACTTGTTGGCAAGTAAGGCAATGAGCAGCATGCTCGACTACTTCTCTCTTCATGTTCGGCCACAAAAATGTTCTTTTCATGTCTTGATACATTTTGGTACTTTCAAGATGAATTGTATACTAAGAGCATCAGCCACAACATTTCCCTTTCCTAGATGGTACTAGATGTTGAAGTTGAAATCATTTAAGTCATCAAGCCATCTTCTCTACCTCATGTTAAGTTCCTTCTGAAAGAATAAATACTTTAAGCTCTTATGGTCTGAATAGATATTGAACTACTCACCATATAAATAATGTCTCCAGATTGCTAAAGCGAAGACCACGACAGCCAACTCTAGATCATGCACAGGGTAGTTAACTTCATGCGTCCTCAGTTGTCTTGAGGAATAGGCATTGACTTTCTCTTTCTGCATTAATACACAGCCTAGCCCAATTCCTGAGGCATAGATATAGACAGAGAAACCTTCTCTCTCTATTGGAAGAGCGAGAATTGGAGCTGAGGTCAGACATTCTTTTAGATTTTGAAAAATCTTCTCACACTCTTTACTCTGGGAGTAGGGATTTTCCTTTCGTGTTAGACGCGTGAGAGGAACGACGATCTTGGAGAAGTCCTTTATGAACCACCTGTAGTAGCTAGCCAGTCCTATGAAGCTTCTTCTGTGACATTAGTTGGTCTCACCCATTTAAGTACTGCTTCGACTTTGGAGGGATCGACAGAGATGCCGTCCTTGAAGATGACATGGCCCAAGAAGGACAGTTCTTCAAGCCATAATTCGCACTTGCTCAGCTTTGCATACAATTTGTTGTCTCACAAGACTTGCAGTGCTATCCTCAAATATTCTTCATGTTCTTCTTTGGTCTTCAAATATATGAGGATATCATCGATGAAGACGACCACGAACTTGTCAAGGTATGGTCGATATATGCTGTTCATGAGTTGCATAAAGGCTGCAGGAGCATTGGTCAGACCAAAAGGCATTACAATAAATTCGTAGTGTCCATACCTGCTCCTGAAAGCCATTTTGAAGATATCGTCATCCTTGATCCTCCTTTCGTGATAGCCAGATCGGAGGTCAATCTTGGAGAAATATTGAGCTCTAGATATATGGTCGAAAAGTTCATTGACTCGGGGCAATGGGTACTTGTTCTTGATGGTTAGTTGATTAGGTTGTCGATAGTTGATACATAGCCTCATCGACCCATCCTTCATTTTAACGAACAACATAGGTGCTCCTTATGGGGAAGTAGTTGGTCTAATGAACCCCTTCTCTAATAGCTCCATCAGTTGTGTCTTAAGTTCCCTTAGCTCGTAGGTAACATTCGGTATGTTTGATGCGATACTGGGGCAGCTCCAGGGATTAACTCAATGGCGAAGTTGACATCACATTCAGGGAGAACTCCTAGCAGATCATTAGGAAACACATCTGGGTAGTCCTTGACTATGCATATGTCTTCTATCTTAGAAGCCTTCTTTTCAACTATTACGGCCGCAAGGAAAGCAAAGCAACCTTTCCTTATCATGTTCTGAGCCTTTATGGCAGAGACTAGAGACATCCGTCTCTTATGTCTAATCCCAGTGAATGATAGCTTAGGGAAATCACTAAAGGTAACTTTCCCTTTCTTATAGTTGACACTTCCCCATAAGTGGACAACCAGTCGGCTCTAAAAATTACATCGTAGTCTTCCATGGGCATACACACCAGGTCAGCTTTTAGGTTATGTTCTCCTATCATTACATTGGCAGATGGAAAGTATTTGTTCAATTTCTCTTTCTCTCCCAGTGGTGTTGTGACAAGAATTCACATCCCATGGATATAGGTTTAGCATTCACGGTATCAGCAAAGTTTTAAGATATAAATGAATGAGTTGCTCCAATATCAAATAAAACAAATGCTAATAGGTAGAAAACTTGTAGGGTACCTTCCACCACGCCACCTTCCTTAGCGAGCTCTTCATCATGCAGGGCTTGCAGTCTCCCCTATTTCTTAGGCACATTAGTGCGACTCTCATTTTCCTTCAGTAGCGGGGACTCGGGAATATGGTGCTCGAGGCTTCCACAACGCAGACATGTGTCGACTATCCTCTAGCATTCATCAGCTATGTGACCTGGCTTGTCACAGTGCTTGCAGTTGCTTTTTGCTGGAGTGTTGGGAATGAAGTCCTTGGGCTTCTTCTCCTGACTAGGTCCTTCCGTGATGCTGAAAGGACGCTTCTTGCCAATACTTGGCTTAGCAGATGTCATGCCAGTTGTCAGTTCTTTCTTCATTAACTTTCCCTTATTACGATCGGTGAAGTCCGTAGCCTCTTCTAGTAGTTGAGCTTTCTTCACCATCTCGGCATAGATCTGGATGTCGAGAGGGGCCAACTGAGTAACATACTAAGGCTTAAAAACATTGAGGAAACCCCTAGCCTTCATTTTCTTCGTATTTACCTGATGGTCAGCATATCAGGCTAGTCTTGAAATTTATGCTTCATATTCAGCCACAGATAGGCTCCTCTTTTTAAGAGTAGCAAATTCCACAGCCTTCCTTTCTTGCACGCACTCCGAGAAGTACTTGAAGTTGAATGCCTCTTTGAATTCAGCCCAAGTAAATTGACCATTAGCTCTGGTCGCTTCCACTGACTCCCACCAAACGCGTGCATCCTTCTCCAATTGGAAAGTAGCTAGTAGCAGCTTATCCCCAGCTATGCATTGTATAACAGGGAAAATTATATCCATCTCCTTCAGCCAGTGCTCGGCCTCGTCTAGATCCGTGGAACCACTGAACCTAGGTGGGTTCAAGCTCCTAAAGTTACGATGCAGCTCGCCTGCACCGCCGCAATTTTCCCCACCTTGTGCCGCTTGCAGAAGCGCACAGGTGAGTTCTTGGATAGTTTGTGGCATGCCCCTCGTCTGAGCACGTTCATCAGTCACCTTTAGTTGCTTAAGTTCCTACAAAAATAACTTTGTTGTTATGATATTAATGTGGAGTTTAATTTGTGCGTGTGTGTGTTCATTTTAGCTAGTTTCCCATGGTTCTAACAACATCTCACATAGGTAGGATAATTGACTCTAGTCGAGGCTGGTCAACCTAGATCAATCTATACTTAAGAACAACCATGGCTCTGATACCACAAAACTGTCACGCCCCTACGCGGAATATCAGAACGTGAGGCAGTTGTAAGTAAACAGGTACAAAGCATATAATAGACATCAAACTATTGGACAAAGAACAAATACTAAAGCAAATGCATCTCATTAATAATTCCTCAATGTCTATTACAATCACTAATATCATAGCCATTCTATAGGGCCCAATTACATTGAATAAATGTAAAAGACTAAACTCAGACTCTGACATAATACTAAGATGCCAGGGTACTCTTGACTTCACTCCTAGTCATTTCTGTCCTCTTGAGTGTAAGTATCATTCTCGGTCTCACCTGAGAACACATAACAATAACGCAGGGTGAGCGACAATGCCCAGTAGGAGTTAAATCTCATGATAAGGCATGCTTTAATTGATTAAAGTATTAAAAACATAGTCACTACATGATAGAGTGAGAGAGTCAAGTAATGTAAGAGATAGCACAATAGCATGTGATTGAAATAGCACAAGTTTCCAAATATAGCACAGAGCATAATGGCCATAGCACAAATAGCACAAAGTGTAAAAATAGCACAACGAGTACAATATAGCACTTTGATTGTCATATAGATAGTCGAGATAGATAGCATAATCCCAAACACTCTGGTCAATTAACTCCCGCGGGCAAATAGCACTTTTGGGTGCACTTCCCAGGACCAAACTGGGCCCCTTTTTATATTGCCAGGCATTAGTTATATTATTTATCTTTAGACAATCAGTCAATGGCCAATAGAGTACCAAGAAATAGATGAGAGCACTAGATGAATAGACGATATAGTAGAGAGAGTGTGAGTAGACGAGTGTGTTGCCCAACTAGCAATCCCAGAGGGGGGGGTCAATGGGATTCTAAAATTTTTAGATTAAGACCTGTTAACAAAAATGCTTAACAGAAAATACTAAAGGGAATAGTTAGTGTTAGTATGATTGAAGACAAGAAAATGCACAAAAGCAATCAAACATGCAACATGACATTTTTATCCTGGTTCGGCCCTCCTATACCAAGAAGTCCTACGTCCAGTCCCCAAGCAACAACTTGGGCTTTCACTACTAAGGGTACTGTCTGTTGCCCAGCTAGCTAGCCCAGAGGGGGGGGGGGGGTGAATGGGTTATTAAAAATTTGATCTTCGATTAAAAAACCTGTTCACTAAAAGGATTACACAACAACTTAAATGAAGGTTAGAGTTAGAGGAAATGAGATAGCAATCACACAAAATACAACCACAAGACAGCAGGATTTTTATCCTGGTTCGGAACTCCTTTCCACAGGAGACCTACGTCCAGTCCCTGAGCAATACCTCAGGATTTCACTAATCAAGGGTACAGTCCCCCTTAAGGACACAACAACACCCAGCTCAGCTGGTCTTCCTTCACACCCGAAGGGAACAACACCCTGGATACCACCAGGTCTTCCTTCACACCAGAAGGGAACAACACCCTGGATACCACCAGGTCTTCCTTCACACCAGAAGGGAACAACACCTGGATACCACCAGGTCTTCCTTCACACCAGAAGGGAACAACACAAAGAGAGGTTTGAAAGACAAGCCCCTAGATCAAACTGCAACAAGCAATGATCTGAAGGACCTAGCACTGAGAGCAAAGAATCTAAATCTAGGCTCACTCTCAGAACTACACAAGCTCTCTTCAAATGATCTTTCACTAGCTAGTAGAGAGCAAAAGAGCAAAAGCTAAGAGGAATGAAGTTTTCTGCTCTAAACTTTCTTCAGAAGAATTTGAATGTTTTTCTTGAACGTTGTCTTATCTTCTGTTCTTCTGACTTGTATATATATCTTCAATTTGAAATCTAGACGTTAAAGAGTCCGTTGTCTCTCTTTTGAGTAGTCGTTAGACTGAATGACATCTGGAGTCTTGGAAGCTTCCTGTCCTCAGTCTTTTGATTACTTGAGCACGCAAAGAGATGAGATCTTCAAAGATATCCGATGGCTTCTATTTGTTTAACGTTGTACCATGAAGCTAGTTCAGAGGTCTGCACAGATGTCAATCTCAAATAGCAGACAGATAAGCTGTCTCTGATGTCAGTCAACGTCAGTAGCAATAGTCAAGAAAATAGTAATGCCAAATAGCTTAAGTCTAAAGGACGTTATCAGAGTAGGCACGATAAAGGATGATATGGTCTGCATGCATGCAGAGATATGTTCAGATCTCATAAATGCAAAAGCGTCAGAGAGATATCTACGTGGACTTTGACTGGTCAATGCTTTAAGATGAATAAGATATCAAGATATGAAATCGATGACTGTATGACTTATGAAATCGTTATGAGATAGCAAATCGTTATGAACACTTATCAAGTCGTTATGAACTCTAAAGAAATCGTTGCGCAAAGCAAATCGTTATGAACACTTATCAAGTCGTTATGACTCTAAAGAAATCGTTGCGCAAAGCAAATCGTTATGAACACTTATCAAGTCGTTACGAGTTTCAAAGAAATCGTTATGAGAACTAAAGAAATCGTTACGGCTACCAAGTCGTACGAGTTTCAAGAAATCGTTACGAGAACTAAAGAAATCGTTACGGCTACCAAGTCGTTACGAGTTTCAAAGAAATCGTTACGAGAACTAAAGAAATCGTTACGGCTACCAAGTCGTTACGAGTTTCAAAGAAATCGTTACGAGAACTAAAGAAATCGTTACGGCTACCAAGTCGTTACGAGTTTAAAGAAATCGTTACGAGAACTAAAGAAATCGTTACGGCTACCAAGTCGTTACGAGTTTCAAAGAAATCGTTACGAGAACTAAAGAAATCGTTACGGCTACCAAGTCGTTATGAGTTCTAAAGAAATCGTTACGAGAACTTACGAAATCGTTACGGCTAGAAAGTCGTTGTGAGTTCTAAAGAAATCGTTACGAGAACTTACGAAATCGTTACGGCTAGAAAGTCGTTGTGAGTTCTAAAGAAATTGTTACGAGAACTTACGAAATCGTTATGGCTAGAAAGTCGTTGTGAGTTCTAAAGAAATCGTTGCGTCATCTTTAAGAAATCGTTGCGGTATCGATTTGATTGAACTTTTCGGTCAAAAGGAAATCGTTCTGCTTATCAATAGAAGTCGATACAAAGACTTGGACAAGCATGAAATGAAACTTACCTGATTGTCTTGAACTTCATTTTTCTTTTATTTCCTGTTCTCAAAGCTCAAGTAATTCATTAGTACTATTTTGTTAATCATCAAAATTAATGTATATAAATAAGTGAAGTAATTTATATGGGAAAGTTTGGTCATCAATCTCCCCCTTTTTGATGATGACAAAATATACTAAACATTATACAACACAAACATGTTTTTCAGAATAGTTAGTTTTCTCCCCCATTTTGTCAATAAGCAAAAAGATAGTCTATGAGACAAAGAAGAGAGAAATCATTGTATTAAGTGGGAGGAAGATAGTACATAGGAGACAACAAAGAGGCATGCTGTGAGATGACAGCCCATGCCTTGATCTCAAGGTCTTCAAAAGTCTGTTGGAAAACCCCAGAAGCAACTGAAAAATTAGGACCCATGGATGGAATGGCCCTTTGAATGTAAAGTTGCCGTTGCTTTTCCAGGAATTCTTCATACTGATGTGGGTCCAAGATGAATCTGAAGTAAGTGCTCTTTCCAAAGCTGGCACGATGGAGAAATCTATCCAGAGAGATTGGATAGAAAATCTTCTGATCAAGCAGATCCTGCTTCAAAGCATAGAAGGTTGTATATCTGGCTGCCCACTGAACATAGATCTCTTGAATTGGGTTTATGGAGTTGAGATCCATGAAGGCTTCGGCTGAGAGAATGGGCTTAGCTTGACGAACCAAGGAACTGTTGATTGCCTGTAATTGAAGATGGGGTTCCTTGTAGAGAGTTTCCCATATGGTGGGAGTAAGCCTTTCACATTCAGAAATGAGTGGGCCAAGGTTTGGGAAGAGATGCGGCCAGAGTGATATTCTCTGAAAATGAACCGCAAGAAGGAGGGTAATCTGCCCAACTTGGCTGACAAACGGCCCATCTGCCTAGCAAACATATCCAGTGCATGGGATCCAGCATCTGAGTCAAACACTAAAGAGTGTAGCTTTGGCAGAAGAACTGGAGAGTCAACTTTGAGATTGGCAAAGTCCACTGTGAGGGGAAGATTTACTGGACGTTCTGATCTCAACATCACTAAGGCTGAATGAAATTGATAGAACTGTACTTCAGGCAGCTTGTTCAAATAGCAAAAATCACTGTACAGCTGAAAGTTCTTGGCAATTCTGATCTCTTTCAAGATGAAGGGTCCCCACGAGTTCTTATGCTGAATAATGAACCACTCAGAAAGAGTGAGTGGGTGAGCTCGATGGGTAAGAGATTCTGCCCTGGCAGTCAAATATTTGCTGAATTGAGCTTTGTTGCCCTTGACATTGGCCCACTGATCTTCAGTCTTGAACTCAGTGCCCTCAAAGATTTTGGATTTTTGAGGGTGGGACAGCTGGGTAAAAGGGAGAACAATGCTTAGATGCTCAGAGAGGTTGAGGAAAGGAATACCATAGATGGTGGATAGGATGCACATTTGAACATATTCCTTATAGAGGAATCTTCTTTGAGGCTCGAGGGTAAGAGAGTACCAAAGAGGCGGAAATAATGGTGAGGAGGGGATGCTGACAGAGGATGATTGTTTCCTCTTTTTCTTGGCAGGACTGGGAGGATCAGTCCTGTGGATATGAGTGGCAGAGGAGAGAATGGTGATAAGGATATTTCTCTCAAAATCATCCAGCAGATTTGTGTCAAAGACACCACGTAGTGAAGGTTTTTTCGGAATGATAGTGTCAGAGGAAGGAGGAGTAGGAGGATAGAAAAGGTGTTTTGGATTAAATGAAAGACGGTGGTGAAGGAGTGGGAGAGAAGGAGGGTTGAGATGAAATGAGAGAGGAAGATGGTTGGGTGCGAGGCACAGGGTGTTTTTCAGTTGGTGGTGCAGGAGGGGCTGTAGAAGGAGATGAAGGTGTAGAGAGGGTTGGAGTTGCAAGGATAGAAGTGTCAGGGGCCTTAGTAGCTGTCATGGGATCTTTCCCTTTATCTTGACCTTCTCTGACAACTGAAGAGGGTCCTGATGACCCTGAAGCTGGCACAGGTGGCCCTGGTGGCCCTGATGCTTGAGCTGATGGCCCTGCTGGCCGAGACTCTTGAACTGGAGGCCCTGGTGGCCGGGGAACAGCAGCTGGTCTGCTCTGAGTAGCTGCAGGAGAAACTTCACTTGACCTCTAAAGACCTGCTAGCATCGACTTCATATCAGACATTTCTTTATTAAACCACTTCATTGCATTTCTGACTGAAGAGAGCTCAGAGGTAGTCGAAGCTGAACTAGCAAGTATCCCTTGCATACTGGACTGCACTGCTAACAGAATCTCTCTCTGAGCCTTCAACAATTCCAAAACCGGGTTCAGATTGACTTTCCTGTGGCTCTTTCTGAGTTTTCTGTGAACTATCCTTTTGCCTTTCCTTTGAGGTGCTGGTTCTTCAATAGACTACTCCCCCTGAGCAGGAGCTTCCTCTTCAACTTCCATTTGCTCCCCCTGAGCAGGAGCTTCCTCTTCAACTGGATCTACTGGAGCACTGGACTGCTCCACATGAATTGATTCTTCAATGTGGCCTTCTGCCACAGCTTCTTCCATTTCAATTTCACCAGACTGTGAGTCGATTCGAGTGGAGAGAGCTGATTCAATAAATTCCTAAGAATTGAGCCAATGATTGAGGTAGGCGAATCACTGGCTTTATCTGCCACTTCCTCCTCAACTACAGAAGCTGTAAAAGATTCTGGCTGAAATGCTGGTGCTACTCCCTGCTGTTCTGCTGCTGATTGAGCTGCTTGCTGCTCTGCTACTGACTCTTCTGCTTGCTGCTGCTCTGCTGGTGCTACTGATTGCTGGTCTGCTGATGCTACTACTGCTGTTGCTCTGCTGGTGGTGTTACTACTGCCATTTCCTGAACATCAGGAATTTCTACATCACCGATTATGGCCTCTCCTTCGGCCACAGTGGTCTTAGACCATACACCTTCAATTACAGAGAAACCACTTTTCTTGAGATTTCTAGACCTTATACACTGGCCCATCTTCTCCACAACTGCCCCAGATAAATCTATTCCAAAGTGTTTGAAGATCTTTGTAAGTAGATGAGCATAGGGCAATGAGACATTTAACTTACTTTTTGTATCCCATATTTGATCTCTGGCAAATTTCATCCTTTCCAACATGACTTGCGCCATATTAATCTCCCTTTGTTGAATCGCCCAAAACATCATATCAGAATCTGCCCTAGTGCACGTTGAGAAGGTGGCACTGCGAGGAACCAAAATTTGACAAATAATAAATGAAGAAGACGGTTGTATGCATTCATCTGATTAATATCCAATTTTCCGTCTCTTAGCCTAAACCCTGGACCTATAATGCCAAGGCCTTTTGCTTCATCGTTCACTGCATGAACCCCACTGAATCCAGACGTCTTCACTCCAAACAACATGTGCAACAGCTCATGATCGACTTTAATTTGGATTCCCTTTACCGATGATACAAGGGACCCATCTGCCTCTGACCTTAAGCACACATAAAACGCTTTCACCAGGTCGGGATAGCTTACCTCGGTGAAAGTGGCAATTTCCATCCACTGCATCCTTCTCAGAGTTTCTGCAATACTTCCCATGCCATTTTTCTCGAGATTTGGAACATCCACTGCCTTGTTTCCGCAAACCTTTGTCTTCACGAAGGTGAACCTTTCTTGCTGTTCTGCGGTCAGGTACTCAGCACTGTAGCCCCCTACACTTCCGGAGATCATCGGAGCGGCCATGGGTAGAAAGGAGAAGAACTGATCTGGAGAAGGGAGATGATGGAAGAGATGGAAGCTTTCGAGGGATTCTTCGCGGGAAGAGGGGAAAGCTTCAAATCTTGCAGAGAGTCGATGCCGGAATCGTTAGGGCATCGGCTTTGGGTGAATAGATAAAGGAGAAAGGGTAAAGGTAGAAGATGAGTCGTTCCCAGAACGATTTGACTAAATAGGATTATTTTATCGAAAACAGGAAGCGCCAAAAGGCGGTAACGGCACAAGGCGACAAAAGGGTTTGACGAGTCAAACTGCTTTTAACACAATAGCGGTCAAGGAAGAGTAAATAAACTGAGTTTTGCTTAAAGTGAGAGAGAGAGAAATCTTCATTTATTCTGAAAAATTTATATGCCATTTTAAATACAGGAATCTTTTCACAAATTGCACATCCCTAATTCCCTTCTAAGAGATGTAAATCTCTCTTCAGGTAGGGCTTTTGTGAAGATATCTGCTAGTTGGCTATTTGTATCAATAAAGGATATTTCTATATTTCCATTTGCAACATGATCACAAATAAAATGATATCTAACCTCAATATGTTTTGTCCTTGAGTGCTGAACTGGATTCTTGGTCAGATTAATGGCACTGGTGTTGTCACACAGCAATGGAATTGATTTGATATTTAATCCAAAGTCTTCAAGTTGTTGCTTTATCCAAAGGAGTTGTGTACAGCAACTTCCAGCAGCTACATATTCAGCTTCAGCTGTTGATAGTGCCACTGAGTTTTGTTTCTTTGAAGACCATGATATCAAACATCCTGCAAGAAATTGACAACAACCACTGGTGCTCTTTCTATCTATCTTGCATCCAGCATAGTCAGCATCAGAATATCCTACTAAATCTATTTCACATGATTTTGGATACCAAAGACCTAAATCATGAGTTTTAGCTAAATATCTAAATATTCTTTTTACAAAATTAGGTGTGATTCTCTAGGATCTGCTTGATACCTAGCACACATGCATACACTAAACAAGATGTCTGGTCTACTTGCTGTTAAATAAAGTAAAGACCCTATCATACCTCTATAGTTCTTTTGATCTACCTTTTTACCATTTTGATCACTGTCCATTCTGGTTGATGTGCTCATTGGTGTTGACAGTGGTTTGGCATTATCGAATCCAAACTTCTTCAGGAGTTCCTTGGTGTATTTGGCTTGACAGATGTGGGTGCCTTCCTTCCCTTGCTTGACTTGCAATCCAAGGAAGTAGTTTAGCTCCCCCATCATACTCATTTCAAATTCTCCCTGCATAAGCTTCTCAAAATACTTGCAAAGAGATTTGTCAGTAGAACCAAAAATAATATCATCTACATAGATTTGAACTAATAGTATGTGATTGGCCTTTGACTTTATGAATAATGTGCTATCTACTTTGCCTCTATTGAAACCATGATTTAACAGAAAAGAGCTAAGCCTTTCATACCAGGCTCTAGGTGCTTGTTTTAAACCGTATAATGCCTTATGGAGTTTGAAAACATGATTAGGAAATTCGGTGTCATCAAAACCTGGAGGTTGTTCAACATACACTTCCTCTTTTATAAAACCATTTAAGAATGCTGATTTAACATCCATTTGAAATAGTGTCAAGTTTAGAGCTGATGCATATGCAAGTAAGATTCTAATAGCCTCGAGTCTAGCTACAGGTGCATAGGTTTCATCGAAATCTATGCCTTCCTCTTGAGAATAGCCCTGAGCTACCAATCTGGCCTTGTTTCTTAGGATTACACCAGTTTCATCCAATTTGTTTCTGAACACCCATTTGGTGCCAATAACTGGATGATCTGATGGTCTAGGAACAAGTGACCATACTTGGTTTCTCTTGAATTGATTTAATTCATCTTGCATGGCTATTATCCAAGATTCATCAGTTAAAGCTTCATTGACTGTCTTAGGCTCTATCTGAGAAACAAAGGCTAAATAATCACAGGGATTACATTACCTCTTGTTCTTACCCCTATGGATGGATCACCAATGATATTCTCAAGTGGGTGATCTTTCTTGTATCTCCATTCCTTTGGAAGATTTTCATGAGTAATTTCTTCTTGTTGTAATTCTTCCAGAGGTGGATCATCCTTGTCCTCAATTGATGTATCTTTAAGCTTTTTGGACAGTTCATCTGCATCATCATTATCACTATCTACTTCCTTTCTCAAGGAAGGGTTAGTTTCATCAAAAATAACATGCACAGTTTGTTCAATTAATAGTGAGCGTTTATTGAAAACTCTATAGCCTCTGGGTTTAGAAGTATACCCCATAAAGATGCCTTCATCTGACTTGGCATCCAACTTGCCAATGTCCCTTTTTCCGTTGTTGTGAATAAAGCAAGGACATCCAAAGATTCTGAAATGACTTACCTTGGGCTTCTTTCCTTTGAACAACTCATATGCAGTCTTCTTAAGTATTGGCCTGATCATTACTCGGTTGACAATGTAACTGGCTGTGTTGACTGCTTCAGCCCAAAAATATCTTGGTAGCTCATATTCAGAGAGCATGGTTCTTGCCATATCCAAGAGAGTTCTGTTCTTCCTCTCAGCTATACCATTTTGCTGTGGTGTCCTTGGTGCTGAGAAATTGTGCTGAATTCCTTGATCATCACAGAATCTAGCAAACTTTTCATTTTGGAACTCACCACCATGGTCTGATCGAATGGACACAATACTGAACTTCTGATCTTTCTGGACCTTCTTACTGAAACTGACAAAATTATCAAAACTATCATCTTTATGCTCTAAGAATGATACCCATGTGAATCTTGAGTAATCATCTACTATGACAAATCCAAAATTCTTTCCTCCAAGACTGGTAGTCCTCATTGGTCCAAATAGATCCATATGTAAGAGCTCTAAGGGTTTTGAGGTAGTCACCACTGTCTTTGACTTGAAGGAACTCTTTGTGTGCTTTCCCTTAGCACAGGGTCTACAAACACTTTCCAATTTTCCATTGACTTTTGGTAGACCTTCCACAAGATTCCTCTTTCTGAGCTTGTTCAATCCGTCCAAGCTGCAGTGGCCTAGTCTTCTGTGCCACAACTCAGTTGATTTGTCTTTGCTGGCTGCCAGACACACATTTTGCTCTTTGAGTTCTTCAAGGTAGAGCACGTACAGATTCTTCTCTCTATTTGCTTCAAAGATTACTGCTCCATCCTTTAGTATGCTGCACTTTGATTCTTGAAACTTGATTTGATGACCTCTATCACATAGTTGACTTATACTGATGAGGTTGTGCTTTAATCCTTTGACTAAAAGCACATCTTCTATGACTGTTTTTCCTTTGCTATTTACTGATCCACTGCCTACTACAGTTCCTTTCCCATTATCTCCATAAGTGACTGTTCCTTCTTCAGCTTGGAGATGGGAAAACAGCTTCAGGTTTCCTGTCATGTGCCTTGAACACCCACTATCCAGATACCATTTGGATGCTCGAGGATTAACCTGAAATTAAGACATCAAGCTTTAGGTACCCAAGTTCTTTTGGGTCCTGATGGGTCAGTATCATTATTTTTTACTTTCATTATCCACTTCTTGTGTCTTGTTGGACAGGTGGATTTTAAATGACCTAGCTTATTACAGTGACTACAACATGATATTTTTGTTACTCTTTCAATATACTTAAAATTAGCTTTATAGGCTGTATTTTCCTCAGGAACAAATCTTGGAGTTGGATACACCTTAGGTGGAATTATAGTTTCTGCATTTTCAGGTGGTGTGTAGCCTACACCATCTTTTCTCTTACCTGAGCGTCTAGCTCCTTTTAATATTAAGGGATTCTTACCATTTGTAAATTTTTCTAATGTGCTTGCTAATTTCTCATTTTCTTCATTAGATTTTTAATCTCTTTACTTAATTCATCTACACTTTCTTGTTTTTCTAATTTTGTTATTTGTTTATTCTTAACTTTTAAGTCTTCACACAACAATTCATTTCTTCTTTTTAGTTCGATTAATTGCTTTTCTAGTTCTTCATTTTCTGTTTTTAAATCTGAGTTAGTGTTTTCTAAGCATGTATTATTCTTCTTACTAATCTTAAGTAATTTAGACACCTCTTTATATTTGTCGTAAAGTTCATTAAAGGCGCTTTCCAAATTGTCAGAATCTGAATCAGAATTATTACAAGAATCGAAAGAAGAGTCAGAGGTTACCTTTTCTTCGATGTTGGCCATGAGAGCCAGGTTGGCTTCTTCTTCATCACTGCTTGAGCTTGACTCACTGTCTGAGTCACTGCTGTTCTCCCAAGCAGCTGCCATTGCCTTTTTCTTGTATCTTCTGAACTTCTTGGAGCTATCCTTCTTCTTGTGATCATTTTTCTTTAGCATTGGACAATCTGCCTTGATATGTCCAGGCTTCTTGCATTCATAACAGATGGTCTCTCCTTTCTTCATTTCTTTGCCATCTGATCTTTTGAAGTCTTTATTTTTCTTAAAGTACCTTCTGCCGATTGAAATTTTTTCTTCTTGGCCAGGATGCGTTGCAATCTCTTAGAGAGCATTGCTTCTTCATTTTCGCTGTCTACCTCACTCCCGCTAGAGCTTGCTTCTGATGACTCTTCTTCTGCTTTCAAAGCATTGGAGTGCTTCTTTCTGCTAGATGATTCTCCTAGCCTTTCCATGTTGATCTCATGGGCCATGAGGGACCCGATGAGCTTTTCTACTGACATTCTCTTAAGGTCATTAGCTTCTTCGATAGCTGTAACCTTTGGTGTCCATGAAGATGGCAAGGATCTGAGAATCTTTCTTACCATATCTGCAATCTCATAGGACTTTCCTAGACTGGCTAAACCATTGGTGATGTCAGTGAATCGACTGAACATCTGGGTGATTGACTCACCTGACTGCATTTGAAATCTCTCATACTGAGTGACAAGAATGTCGATTCTTGTCTCCTTTACTTTGTCTGTACCTTCGTATGTGATCCTTAGCTTTTCCCACATTTCCATGGAGGATTTGCAGGCTGAGACTCTGTTAAACTCCTTCTTGCTTAGAGCACAACATAAAATGCTCTTGGCTTTACAGTTCAAGGAGATTTTCTTTCTGTCTTCATCTGTCCATTGTGCTTTCTCATTTGTGACAACCAGGTCACCTCTTCTACTATCGACCAGATTTGATAGTCGTGGCCTTGTAGAAAATATTCCATTCTGGTCTTCCAATACGGATAATCTTCACCATCGAACAAAGGTGGTCTGTTGACTGACTGACCTTCGAAGTTGCCTTGGGCTGCCATTGATCTTTGCTCTTCAGATCGTTGGATCTTCTTCTTTGTCGAAGAGACTCGCTCTGATACCACTTGTTGCCCAGCTAGCTAGCCCTAGAGGGGGGGTGAATGGGTTATTAAAAATTTGATCTTCGATTAAAAACCTGTTCACTAAAAGGATTACACAACAACTTAAATGAAGGTTAGAGTTAGAGGAAATGAGATAGCAATCACACAAAATACAACCACAAGACAGCAGGATTTTATCCTGGTTCGGAACTCCTTTCCACAGGAGACCTACGTCCAGTCCCTGAGCAATACCTCAGGATTTCACTAATCAAGGGTACAGTCCCCCTTAAGGACACAACAACACCCAGCTCAGCTGGTCTTCCTTCACACCCAGGGAACAACAGGGATACCACCTTCACACCAGAAGGGAACAACACCCTGGATACCACCAGTCTTCCTTTACACCAGAAGGAACAACACCCTGGATACCACCAGGTCTTCCTTCACACCAGAAGGGAACAACACCCTGGATACCACCATGTCTTCCTTCACACCAGAAGGGAACAACACCCTGGATACCACCAGGTCTTCCTTCACACCAGAAGGGAACAACACAAAGAGAGGTTTGAAAGACAAGCCCCTAGATCAAACTGCAACAAGCAATGATCTGAAGGACCTAGCACTGAGAGCAAAGAATCTAAATCTAGGCTCACTCTCAGAACTACACAAGCTCTCTTCAAATGATCTTTCACTAGCTAGTAGAGAGCAAAAGAGCAAAAGCTAAGAGGAATGAAGTTTTCTGCTCTAAACTTTCTTCAGAAGAAATTGAATGTTTTTCTTGAACGTCGTCTTATCTTCTGTTCTTCTGACTTGTATATATATCTTCAATTTGAAATCTAGACGTTAAAGAGTCCGTTGTCTCTCTTTTGAGTAGTCGTTAGACTGAATGACATCTGGAGTCTTGGAAGCTTCCTGTCCTCAGTCTTTTGATTACTTGAGCACGCAAAGAGATGAGATCTTCAAAGATATCCGATGGCTTCTATTTGTTTAACGTTGTACCATGAAGCTAGTTCAGAGATCTGCACAGATGTCAATCTCAAATAGCAGACAGATAAGCTGTCTCTGATGTCAGTCAACGTCAGTAGCAATAGTCAAGAAAATAGTAATGCCAAATAGCTTAAGTCTAAAGGACGTTATCAGAGTAGGCACGATAAAGGATGATATGGTCTGCATGCATGCAGAGATATGTTCAGATCTCATAAATGCAAAAGCGTCAGAGAGATATCTACGTGGACTTTGACTGGTCAATGCTTTAAGATGAATAAGATATCAAGATATGAAATCGATGACTGTATGACTTATGAAATCGTTATGAGTCATAGCAAATCGTTATGAACACTTATCAAGTCGTTATGAACTCTAAAGAAATCGTTGCGCAAAGCAAATCGTTATGAACACTTATCAAGTCGTTATGAACTCTAAAGAAATCGTTGCGCAAAGCAAATCGTTATGAACACTTATCAAGTCGTTACGAGTTTCAAAGAAATCGTTACGAGAACTAAAGAAATCGTTACGGCTACCAAGTCGTTACGAGTTTCAAAGAAATCGTTACGAGAACTAAAATCGTTACGGCTACCAAGTCGTTACGAGTTTCAAAGAAATCGTTACGAGAACTAAAGAAATCATTACGGCTACCAAGTCATTACGAGTTTCAAAGAAATTGTTACGAGAACTAAAGAAATCGTTATGGCTACCAAGTCGTTACGAGTTTGAAAGAAATCGTTACCAGAACTAAAGAAATCGTTACGGCTACCAAGTCGTTACGAGTTTCAAAGAAATCGTTACGAGAACTAAAGAAATCATTACGGCTACCAAGTCGTTATGAGTTCTAAAGAAATCGTTACGAGAACTTACGAAATTGTTACGGCTAGAAAGTCGTTGTGAGTTCTAAAGAAATCGTTACGAGAACTTACGAAATCGTTATAGCAAGAAGGTCGTTGTGAGTTCTAAAGAAATCGTTACGAGAACTTACGAAATCGTTACGGCTAGAAAGTCGTTGTGAGTTCTAAAGAAATCGTTGCGACATCTTTAAGAAATCGTTGCGGTATCGATTTGATTGAACTTTTCGGTCAGAAGGAAATCGTTTTGCTTATCAATAGAAGTCGATACAAAGACTTGGAGACAAAGCATGAAATGAACTTACCTGATTGTCTTGAACTTTCATTTTCTTTTATTTCCTGTTCTCAAAGCTCAAGTAATTCATTAGTACTATTTTGTTAATCATCAAAATTAATGTATATAAATAAGTGAAGTAATTTATATGGGGAAAGTTTGGTCATCAATCTCCCCCTTTTTGATGATGACAAAATATACTAAACATTATACAATACAAACATGTTTTTCAGAATAGTTAGTTTTCTCCCCCATTTTGTCAATAAGCAAAAAGATAGTCTATGAGACAAAGAAGAGAGAAATCATTGTATTAAGTGGGAGGAAGATAGTACATAGGAGACAACAAAGAGGCATGCTGTGGGATGACAGCCGATGCCTTGATCTCAAGGTCTTCAAAAGTCTGTTGGAAAACCCCAGAAGCAACTAAAAAATTAGGACCCATGGATGGAATGGCCCTTTGAATGTAAAGTTGCCGTTGCGTTTCCAGGAATTCTTCATACTGATGTGGGTCCAAGATGAATCTGAAGTAAGTGCTCTTTCCAAAGCTGGCACGATGGAGAAATCTATCCAGAGAGATTGGATAGAAAATCTTCTGATCAAGCAGATCCTGCTTCAAGCATAGAAGGTTGTATATCTGGCTGCCCACTGAACATAGATCTCTTGAATTGGGTTTATGGAGTTGAGATCCATGAAGGCTTCGCTGAGAGAATGGGCTTAGCTTGACGAACCAAGGAACTGTTGATTGCCTGTAATTGAAGATGGGGTTCCTTGTAGAGAGTTTCCCATATGGTGGGAGTAGCCTTTCACATTCAGAAATGAGTGGGGCCAAGGTTTGGGAAGAGATGCGGCCAGAGTGATATTCTCTGAAAATGAACCGCAAGAAGGAGGGTAATCTGCCCAACTTGGCTGACAAACGGCCCATCTGCCTAGCAAACATATCCAGTGCATGGGATCCAGCATCTGAGTCAAACACTAAAGAGTGTAGCTTTGGCAGAAGAACTGGAGAGTCAACTTTGAGATTGGCAAAGTCCACTGTGAGGGGAAGATTTACTGGACGTTCTGATCTCAACATCACTAAGGCTGAATGAAATTGATAGAACTGTACTTCAGGCAGCTTGTTCAAATAGCAAAAATCACTGTACAGCTGAAAGTTCTTGGCAATTCTGATCTCTTTCAAGATGAAGGGTCCCCACGAGTTCTTATGCTGAATAATGAACCACTCAGAAAGAGTGAGTGGGTGAGCTCGATGGGTAAGAGATTCTGCCCTGGCAGTCAAATATTTGCTGAATTGAGCTTTGTTGCCCTTGACATTGGCCCACTGATCTTCAGTCTTGAACTCAGTGCCCTCAAAGATTTTGGATTTTTGAGGGTGGGACAGCTGGGTAAAAGGGAGAACAATGCTTAGATGCTCAGAGAGGTTGAGGAAAGGAATACCATAGATGGTGGACAGGATGCACTTTTGAACATATTCCTTATAGAGGAATCTTCTTTGAGGCTCGAGGGTAAGAGAGTACCAAAGAGGAGGAAATAATGGTGAGGAGGGGATGCTGACAGAGGATGATTGTTTCCTCTTTTTCTTGGCAGGACTGGGAGGATCAGTCCTGTGGATATGAGTGGCAGTGGAGAGAATGGTGATAAGGATATTTCTCTCAAAATCATCCGGCAGATTTGTGTCAAAGACACCAAGTAGTGAAGGTTTTTCCGGAATGATAGTGACAGAGGAAGGAGGAGTAGGAGGATAGAAAAGGTGTTTGGGATTGAAGAAAGAAGGTGGTGAAGGTTTGGAATTGAATGATGATGGAGCTGAGGTGTGAGAAGGAGTGGGAGAGAAGGAGGGTTGAGATGAAATGAGAGAGGAAGATGGTTGGGTGCGAGGCACAGGGTGTTTTTTTGTTGGTGGTGCAGGAGGGGCTGTAGAAGGAGATGAAGGTGAAGAGAGGGTTGGAGTTGCAAGGGTAGAAGTGTCAGGGGCCTTAGTAGCTGTCATGGGCTCTTTCCCTTTATCTTGACCTTCTCTGACAACTGAAGAGGGTCCTGATGACCCTGAAGCTGGCACAGGTGGCCCTGGTGGCCCTGATGCTTGAGCTGATGGCCCTGCTGGCCGAGACTCTTGAACTGGAGGCCCTTGTGGCCAGGGAACAGCAGCTGGTCTGCTCTGAGTAGCTGCAGGAGAAACTTCACTTGACCTTGAAAGACCTGCTAGCATCGACTTCATATCAGACATTTCTTTATTAAACCACTTCATTGCATTTCTGACTGAAGAGAGCTCAGACGTAGTCGAAGCTTGACTAGCAAGTATCCCTTGCACACTGGACTACACTGCTGACAGAATCTCTCCCTGAGCCTTCAACAATTCCAAAACCGGGTTCAGATTGACTTTCCTGTGGCTCTTTCTGAGTTTTCTGTGAACCATCCTTTTGCCTTTCCTTTGAGGTGCTGGTTCTTCAATAGACTGCTCCCCCTGAGCAGGAGCTTCCTCCTCAACTTCCATTTGCTCCCCCTGAGCAGGAGCTTCCTCTTCAACTGGATGTACTGGAGCACTGGACTGCTCCACATGAATTGATTCTTCAATGTGGCCTTCTTCCACAGCTTCTTCCATTTCAATTTCACCAGACTGTGAGTCGATTCGAGTGGAGAGAGCTGATTCAATTAAATTCCTAAGAATTGAGCCAACGATTGAGGTAGGCGAATCACTGGCTTTATCTGCCACTTCCTCCTCAACTACAGAAGCTGTAAGAGATTCTGGCTGAAATGCTGGTGCTACTCCCTGCTATTCTGCTGCTGATTGAGCTGCTTGCTGCTCTGCTACTGACTCTTCTGCTTGCTGCTGCTCTGCTGGTGCTACTGATTGCTGGTCTGCTGATGTTACTGCCTGTTGCACTGCTGGTGGTGTTACTACTGCCATTTCCTGAACATCAGGAATTTCTACATCACCGATTATGGCCTCTCCTTCGGCCACAGTGGTCTTAGACCATACACCTTCAATTACAGAGAAACCACTTTTCTTGAGATTTCTAGACCTTATACACTGGCCCATCTTCTCCACAACTGCCCCAGATAAATCTATTCCAAAGTGTTTGAAGATCTTTGTAAGTAGATGAGCATAGGGCAATGAGACATTTAACTTACTTTTTGTATCCCATATTTGATCTCTGGCAAATTTCATCCTTTCCAACATGACTTGCGCCATATTAATCTCCCTTTGTTGAATTGCCCAAAACATCATATCAGAATCTGCCCTAGTGCACGTTGAGAAGGTGGCACTGCGAGGAACCAAAATTTGACAAATAATAAAATGAAGAAGACGGTTGTATGCATTCATCTGATTAATATCCAATTTTCGTCTCTTAGCCTAAACCCTGGACCTATAATGCCAAGGCCTTTTGCTTCATCGTTCACTGCATGAACCCCACTGAATCCAGACGTCTTCACTCCAAACAACATGTGCAACAGCTCATGATCGACTTTAATTTGGATTCCCTTTACCGATGATACAAGGGACCCATCTGCCTCTGACCTTAAGCACACATAAAACGCTTTCACCAGGTCGGGATAGCTTACCTCGGTGAAAGTGGCAATTTCCATCCACTGCATCCTTCTCAGAGTTTCTGCAATACTTCCCATGCCATTTTCTCGAGATTTGGAACATCCACTGCCTTGTTTCCGCAAACCTTTGTCTTCACGAAGGTGAACCTTTCTTGCTGTTCTGCGGTCAGGTACTCAGCACTGTAGCCCCCTACACTTCCGGAGATCATCGGAGCGGCCATGGGTAGAAAGGAGAAGAACTGATCTGGAGAAGGGAGATGATGGAAGAGATGGAAGCTTTCGAGGGATTCTTCGCGGGAAGAGGGGAAAGCTTCAAATCTTGCAGAGAGTCGATGCCGGAATCGTTAGGGCATCGGCTTTGGGTGAATAGATAAAGGAGAAAGGGTAAAGGTAGAAGATGAGTCATTCCCAGAATGATTTGACTAAATATGATTATTTTATCGAAAACAGGAAGCGCCAAAGGGCGGTAACGGCACAAGGCGACAAAAGGGTTTGACGAGTCAAACTGCTTTTAACACAATAGTGGTCAAGGAAGAATAAATAAACTGAGTTTTGCTTAAAGTGAGAGAGAGAAAGTCTTCATTTATTCTGAAAAATTTATATGCCATTTTAAATACATGAATCTTTTCACAAATTGCACATCCCTAATTCCCTTCTAAGAGATGTAAATTCTCTTCAGGTTAGGGCTTTTGTGAAGATATCTGCTAGTTGGCTATTTATATCAATAAAGGATATTTCTATATTTCCATTTGCAACATGATCACAAATAAAATGATATCTAACCTCAATATGTTTTGTCCTTGAGTGCTGAACTGGATTCTTGGTCAGATTAATGGCACTGGTGTTGTCACACAGCAATGGAATTGATTTGATATTTAATCCAAAGTCTTCAAGTTGTTGCTTTATCCAAAGGAGTTGTGTACAGCAACTTCCAGCAGCTACATATTCAGCTTCAGCTGTTGATAGTGCCACTGAGTTTTGTTTCTTTGAAGACCATGATATCAAACATCCTGCAAGAAATTGACAACAACCACTGGTGCTCTTTCTATCTATGTTGCATCCAACATAGTCAGAATCAGAATATCCTACTAAATCAATTTCACATGATTTTGGATACCAAAGACCTAAATCATGAGTTTTAGCTAAATATCTAAATATTCTTTTTACAAAAATTAGGTGTGATTCTCTAGGATCTGCTTGATACCTAGCACACATGCATACACTAAACAAGATGTCTGGTCTACTTGCTGTTAAATAAAGTAAAGACCCTATCATACCTTTATAGTTCTTTTGATCTACCTTTTTACCATTTTGATCACTGTCCATTCTGGTTGATGTGCTCATTGGTGTTGACAGTGGTTTGGCATTATCGAATCCAAACTTCTTCAGGAGTTCCTTGGTGTATTTGGCTTGACAGATGTGGGTGCCTTCCTTCCCTTGCTTGACTTGCAATCCAAGGAAGTAGTTTAGCTCCCCCATCATACTCATTTCAAATTCTCCCTGCATAAGCTTCTCAAAATACTTGCAAAGAGATTTGTCAGTAGAACCAAAAATAATATCATCTACATAGATTTGAACTAATAGTATGTGATTGGCCTTTGACTTTATGAATAATGTGCTATCTACTTTGCCTCTATTGAAACCATGATTTAATAGAAAAGAGCTAAGCCTTTCATACCAGACTCTAGGTGCTTGTTTTAAACCGTATAATGCCTTATGGAGTTTGAAAACATGATTAGGAAATTCGGTGTCATCAAAACCTGGAGGTTGTTCAACATACACTTCCTCTTTTATAAAACCATTTAAGAATGCTGATTTAACATCCATTTGAAATAGTGTCAAGTTTAGAGCTGATGCATATGCAAGTAAGATTCTAATAGCCTCGAGTCTAGCTACAGGTGCATAGGTTTCATCGAAATCTATGCCTTCCTCTTGAGAATAGCCCTAAGCTACCAATCTGGCCTTGTTTCATAGGATTACACCAGTTTCATCCAATTTGTTTCTGAACACCCATTTGGTGCCAATAACTGGATGATTGATGGTCTAGGAACAAGTTACCATACTTGGTTTCTCTTGAATTGATTTAATTCATCTTGCATGGCTATTATCCAAGATTCATCAGTTAAAGCTTCATTGACTGTCTTAGGCTTTATCTGAGAAACAAAGGCTAAATAATCACAGGGGATTACATTACCTCTTGTTCTTACCCCTATGGATGGATCACCAATGATATTCTCAAGTGGGTGATCTTTCTTGTATCTCCATTCCTTTGGAAGATTTTCATGAGTAATTTCTTCTTGTTGTAATTCTTCCAGAGCTGGATCATCCTTGTCCTCAATTGATGTATCTTTAAGCTTTTTGGACAGTTCATCTGCATCATCATTATCACTATCTACTTCCTTTCTCAAGGAAGGGTTAGTTTCATCAAAAATAACATGCACAATTTGTTCAATTAATAGTGAGCGTTTATTGAAAACTCTATAGCCTCTGGGTTTAGAAGTATACCCCATAAAGATGCCTTCATCTGACTTGGCATCCAACTTGCCAATGTCCCTTTTTCCATTGTTGTGAATAAAACAAGGGCATCCAAAGATTCTGAAATGACTTACCTTGGGCTTCTTTCCTTTGAACAACTCATATGCAGTCTTCTTAAGTATTGGCCTGATCATTACTCGGTTGACAATGTAACTGGCTGTGTTGACTGCTTCAGCCCAAAAATATCTTGGTAGCTCATATTCAGAGAGCATGGTTCTTGCCATATCCAAGAGAGTTTTGTTCTTCCTCTCAGCTATACCATTTTACTGTGGTGTCCTTGGTGCTGAGAAATTGTGCTGAATTCCTTGATCATCACAGAATCTAGCAAACTTTTCATTTTGGAACTCACCACCATGGTCTGATCGAATGGACACAATACTGAACTTCTGATCTTTCTGGACCTTCTTACTGAAACTGACAAAATTATCAAAACTGTCATCTTTATGCTCTAAGAATGATACCCATGTGAATCTTGAGTAACCCAAGGGGTAGGGCATCGTCGGCAAGGACTCGAAATTGGTCCATGTCGAAGAGGGGATTATGATAAAGCACGATGATTGGAGGGGACTGAATCGATCTCCCTAAACAATGACGCATACACCCTCCAACCAAATTTGGGGGGACACACCTAGACTCTAGCACGACAAGAAAGACAGAGAGGAGAAGGGGAATCAAAGCACTCAAGTTATCATGCTTACAACGCAAATGTCTTAAGATTCGAACTTGACCTTTAAGTGAATTGATTAAGGAGATGTCACTCGGTCATGCGGTCCCTGATAGGAATGGACTCAAGTGCTCCGGTATGACTAAGGGTGGTACACACTCACGCGGGGGTGGTTCAAACTAAGGGGTACAACGGGTACAACCAGCCCAGCGAACCGCAACGTGCGTACGGCCACGGGGACTTACGGAGGTCCTCGGAAGGTGGGTCCGAGTCAGCCTACGAGTGCTCGTAGGTGAGAGGACTCACTCAACCAAGGGGGAACCTAATCAAATGGGATGAACAACGTATGCAAGGGACTAAATGTATGCAAGAATGAAGATAAGGAGCAAACAGGGTGACAAAAGGAGTCCTCGGGCAGAGTCGCGACGGCCGGATACGCCGCGACCCTATCGCGACAGAGCGGGCTGCCGCGATAAAGACAGAGGCCCGAAAACACACTGAGTCACCAACCCAATTCAAACAACTATCCTACAAAACTTAAGGAACACCAAGAGAAACTATAGTGATAAAACATGAATCAGGGAGCATACAGAAGCCAATTCATGGCTGAAAGCAAGAACATACAAGGCAAACCTGATAATGCGTCGCCTGTCCAAACTGCGACAAGGTCGCATCCACTCGTCCGACCGCGATAGGAACTGGAATCGCACAAATGAAACTAAACGGGAAATCTGAACCCTAACAGGATGTTATCAGACAGAAACACGAGCAAACATCATCTAAGCCATGTAACAACGACACATGTTCTCATGGGCATTGAACAAAGAAGGCAAATGGAATAGCAAGCATTAACCTGATGACGCGTCCCCCGCGTGCGACGCGAACTTGTCGCGACACCGCGATCGGTCGCGACAATGACAGAGCGAAAAGTGCAGGGAATAAAGAACAGAACACTAACAAGACACTATGATGACAAACAACAAGGAAGCATGGCAAGCAAACAATAATAATAAAAAAAAAAATCTACGAGGGTGGCAGTGAAGGTCCCACCGTGATCGCCAATAGGTGTAATCACAAGGATTGGCTTCCCCTCGACACGGACATGGATATCAAATATGATAGCGTAGGAAAAAGGATGTGATCGCCACCTAGATAAGTTGCCTAATGATGTAGAAAGACAATGGCTAACTTAAACTAGGAAAAAGAAGAGAACAGGAAATTGACTTGGTGTCGCGGTCGTCATGGCCGCCGCGTCTATCTATCGCATCAGTGGAAACCGACGCTTCTTTGTCGCGTCACCCTAGGCCGTCGCGTTCTCTGAATGCGGGAGATTTGTTGTTGTGACCTTCTTCTAGTCCTCCAGCCGGCCAGAGTACCAGAGCTTCCCGTAGACTTCGTTTGCTTGCCTGCCAATCAAAAGAAAATATAAAGAAAAGACCCTATTAGAACATGTAAAGTGTAATATCTATTCTAAAAGACGAAATGAGGCGGGAGATCATGGCGGGAACGCACCTGGGGTGGTTTTAAACCCCTGTGGGTGTGGGAAAACGTGGGTGGATGGTGGATGTGCTCTATTTAAAAAGAATGTAAAAATGCATGTAGAAATAGAAAAGAGGAAGAGGAGAGGGAATGAGCCCCATTAGGGTGACTTCCTGGCATGGATGCAGCTCCAATGATGTGCAAAGAGGTCCGGGAGATTGCTGAAGTCGCCCTCTTCATGTTCCTTGCTCCATTAATGGTGAAATAAGTGAGTTGTGAGGAGTGGAATGTGAAGGGAATGAAGGGAATGAGTGGCTGCGTGGCTAAGTCTAGTTCAGAGCAAATTTTGGCAGCCTTTCGGGGTGATCATGAGGCTCTCCTCGTTCATGAGGAGGGGCCTTCCTTATATAGAGCTTGGACTGAGAAAATTAGGTATTATCTCCTCAAAAAGGTTTAGAAATTAAAAATGGGGGATAAAGCTCTATCAAAATCGGGTGTAGAGTCCTTAGGGGAGCTTAGGAGAGTCCCTAGGGCCAAGGATCCGTCCAAGGGGTTGGGATAACCCTCTTAGACCAAGTCAAAGTGCATGGGAGGATAAATAGGGTGTGGTTACGGAGGCCAGATATCTCGGACATTGTCGCGTCAGATCGTAGGGTCGTGACTAGAGACTCGACAGTGCGGGGGGGCGCGACAGCATTGCCCACGTGCATGGATAATGCATGGGCTGTTGCGACGGCCCAACCCGTCGCGACTATAGTCACAGCGCCACGATGCGTCGCGACAAGGAACCCGAATTATCTTGGATTATTCTCTCTAACCACATGATAAAAAAAGAGTTATATTCTTCTAGGGACTCTCAAATGATTGATTTCGGGATTTCAAGGTATTTTTAATGGATTAATGGGCTCAAATCAAGGCAAATGATGGGCTCAAGGTGAGTGACCAATTAGGGGCCCACTAAGGTAGCAAGAAATGTGGTTCAACCCATTAGTCATAAACGGGTGTCTACAGATTGCCCCTCCTTGGCTTCTACTTTGCAGGGGAGCGAAGCGGAAATGGTGTGGAGATGTCATGAAGTGACGGTGGAACAGAGGTGATGCGGAGTGGACTGAAAAGTGGAGGCCAAGGTGAAGAGACACCTGATGTCAATTAACAGGCAATTGGAATCTTTATGAAAGCCCTGAGTCGGTTGTTCGAGTAGAATGCAAAGAAGAGCACAAGTCTGGACGAGGGAGAGAAAAGAGGACGATCAACCCCTCCATTGAGAGGTACCCTAGCCAATTGGCCTGCGGGTTTCGCTTTGGAAGGACATGTGCGTGCCAGGCAGGTAACTCATGACTCTGTCCTGGGAGCGGTTCGCAACCAAAACGGATCAAAGGAAAAAAGAAAGTTTGGATAAGGAATCCAGACAGGGAAATTCTTGTCAATCTAACGGGAACAACTTACTCTGAGGCAGACCCTCCGATTCGGACTGGAATTGGATTTCTTGTTTGGAATTTGAAGGATGATTGGGCACTCAACAAGAGCTCATCAATGGTCTAGAATGAGTCAGGAAAGTTCAATGTCCTACATGATGCATGCTGGGCTAAAGTAAAAGGAATCATCAAAACGAATGCGAAGAAAAAGAAAGAAAAAAAATAGAAAATATATCAAGGATAATATTGTTAAGCCAGATAAGAACAGGTCAAGAGACTACCTACAACCGCAGTGCAGGCCTGAATCCATCGTTCCTTGTGCTTAACTAACTCAACGGCCTATCCAACGATTACCAATGTGTACCTAGATCATCATTGTTTTTGGTAAAGGGGAACTCAAATCCCAGAACACATTAAGAACCAGCCGGTCCTTGAAATGATATAATAGATAGAATATCATATAGTAATGCCGGGAGTAGGGAAGAAATACAATACCAGACTTACCTGTGACGAAGTCTCTTTTTTTTTTCGATTTTCTGAATTTCTGATTTTTTTAGGAAGAACAGACACAATAAGGTAATGAGCACAGCAATTTACAAAGAATCAAACAACATATATATACACAGCTCAGAGATGAAAACTAGCCCTCGGGTAGAGAGGTGACACTCTGGACGACCGCGACAATGTCGCGTCGCAGCGCCCTGTCGCGACAAAGTCGCGTCAGATTGCGGCGTCGCGACTCGGACAGAGCCAGGAAAGACCAGAAAAACGGAGTTCCCTTTATCCTAAGACACCCAGACTAACACTAGGACTCCTAAACCTCTTCTAACCTTATCCTAACACCTAGTTCGGGATTAGAGTGGGTTTCTAACTCCCTAAGGCTTATAAATAAAGGGTTAGGGGGGCTAATCCCGCAGCTAAACCCAGCATCCTGCTCCTCAAATTCAAGCTCTTTTCCTTCTCCTGCAACCATGAAGAGGAATTATTCGGCGTTTGCAGAAGATATCCCCGCTTACTCTGGCCCAAAAGCTGCTAGAGAGACGCATGCCGATCTGAAGCAACTCTCCGCCATCCCGGGGCACATCTACGCCCGCCGGATCTTCAAGTAAGTGGCCTTTCTTCTTGAGATTCTGCACTTTCTGCATTGCTCTGCTTTTTTCTGCTCTGTTTTGCTCTGTTCGCTCTGTTTTGTTCTTCTCTTTTCTCCTTTTTCCTTCCGTTCTTCATGCTCTTCTTCTATCTCAGATCCTCCCGGCCAACGGCGATTCTCAAAGATGCCATGGCTGGTACCCATGCTCGAATTACTGCCGCCCGCGTCTATTAACCACTTGAAGGAGTGGGGGCTATCCACCATCTTGTATTAGCCAAAAAATACAACAAGTTGGTGCATGTGTGGGAGAGTGTTACAGCCATGGTGGAGCTATGGCATCCACAGACCAACTCGTTCATCTTCCCTGAATTCGAGGCGACGATCCTCCTGGAAGAATTGGAAATCATGCTCGGCCTCCCGCGCTATCAAAGGGGCGAAGAATCGGCCCTCTCCTACACCGTAGAGCAGATCAACTCCTGGAGCATTCTGGCGTACATTACCACAAAGAAGAATGATCTCTACTCCATGACCAGTGGTATGCATGTTCACCTCCTCCCAATCGCTCAATGGATCACTTCCCAGTGTAAGCGGAAGACCACGAACTACACCGCCATCGCCAAGGCAGCCGCCATATGCATTTGCGGCGTCATACTCTTCCCGGAAGCCGACGGTGCCATCTCCTTTGGCAATCTTAGCATCATCGACTCCATCTC
The DNA here is from genome assembly GCA_014218235.1 of Colocasia esculenta. NCBI lineage: Eukaryota > Viridiplantae > Streptophyta > Magnoliopsida > Alismatales > Araceae > Colocasia > Colocasia esculenta. The sequence goes on along the minus strand of CM024753.1, from coordinate 59,981,233 downwards.
CGAAGGTATGAAAATTGGGCAAGCCGTCCTGGGTTTTCTATATGCTGGCCTGACCTCTGCAGCACTCGGGGGTCCTTTCTACGGATCGGTCGTCGCCCTTGAACTATGGATGGGGATGCATATCCAATTCCGGGCGGTGGAGGACCTGACCATGGAATGCAAGACGATGCTGAATCACCCACTGGCGTATGTGGGCGGACGGCTTCACATGAGCCCTCGGGCATGGTGCAAAACAGCTCAAGTGAAGGGCATACATGCATGGCGCCAATACCTCCGAAGTCTGACCGTGGCGGATTTTGACATGCGCCCACGATTCATGCACGGTCGGACAATTCACCTTCCTCAACGTACCGGACTCGCCTTGAGGCTGCTAGGCAATGGGGCGCTAGTTTCCTACAACCCGGATCGCTGCCATCTCCAATGCGGTGCGGCTCGCACGGTGGTTCCACTTCTATCACACTTCCCACCTATCCAAGAGAGGAAGAGGGGCGATACACAGGACGAGCGCGACATGCGCAGCGCGGTTGTCCATTGGGAAGGATGTGCAACGAGTGCGATTCAAGCTGAGGTGGAAGAAGATGACGAAGCAATTGCGGAATACATTGAAGCTTTGAAGAAACTTCAGCCTGTGGGAAGAGATGCTTGATTGATTTGATTTGATTTGTAGGCCAGATGGTAGTTAAGAAAGCATTTGAAAGCATTGCTTGGTTGTTTTAGAATGGATTAGGGAGTGTAAAGACTTTGAATATGAATAATAAGAAGGATTTTCTGTGCAATGCAAGCGCTCTGTTGATGACGCGACGGTCAGGAGTGTCGCCTTTATGTCGCGGCCTGGCGGTGCGTCGCGACTATGTCGCGACGTCCCTACTTGACGCGACATGAACGCGACGGCGCGCTGCGTCGCGTCACAAACCGATCGATTCAAAAACAAACGGCCCCCTTTCTTCTTCTTTTCCGGTTTTCAAAAACCTTGAACCTTCAAACCCTTGAATCCTTCCCAAACTCCCTGCATTCCGACCTCCTTGCTAGCCCGAAACACAACCTAAACAACCCACTGCGATGGACGGTGGAAAAGAGACCGGCGAGGGCTCATCGCGGGGGAAGCGCCACGCGGAGCGACGGTACTCACGACGACGGGTGGAGGGACCCCGGTCGAGGAGGAGCTGCCCGAGGTCGTCATGGGAGAGGAGGAGGAGGAAACGGCTCCGACCATGAGCGTGGAGGAGGAGAGAAAGAAACGGGCCAAAGCGATGAAGTCGGTAAGTATCATCGACCCTAAACCTTGAATGGTAGTAGTAGAGAGAGCCACGGAGCCCCTGGAGGGCGAATGTAGGGCGAGAGGCCCATGAAAACGAGGATCAAACAAAGAGGGCTCCGGCCGGTTTGAATCTGATAACGTGTCAGCACGACCCGTCGCGACATGGTGTCGCGGCGGGGCGGGGCGTCGCGACAGTGTCGCGACGTCAAGGCAGACGCGACCTTATCGCGACCTAAGAAGGTGACGCGATAAGGTCGCGGCGGCCCGCACCGTCGCGACAAAGTCGCGGCTGCAAGAGCTGTCGCGACTCTGACCGAACACACAAATAAAACCTGAAATTGAACTTGAATGAATCTTTGCAGGGTGAAATGAGGGCTCGAGTGTCATGGACACTGGTGCTGGCTGCCTTCCTGGCCCTTCCCCCTTTTCAGCGAGAGAGAGTAGAGGAGATGGGGTTCGGGCAGATTTTTAGGATTGAGAGGATGAGGGTGGACCCGGCCCTCACCAGGCCCTGCGTAGCAGGTGGGACACGGAGGCGAGTGCCTTCGCGTTCCCTTGGGGCATATGATCCCCAGCCTAGAGGATGTGAGCCGGATCACAGGGCTCAGGGTGCATGGGAGAGCGGTGAGTGGGTATACCTACCCTTGCTACCATGACTTAGCCGAGCGACTCTTAGACTTCCCGTGGAGCGTAGGTCTTCCCTAGTGCCCAGAGTAGCCTTGCAGGAGAGTCTAGGTCTATTTGAGGCGGGGAAGAACGCAGGGGAGACTGAGGATGAATACTTGGAGAGGCTGGCTAGATTCAGTAGGAGGGAGTTAGCGAGTGAGCCTGGGCCGCAGGCGAACTTGGACTTGGGCCGCTTCCTCGTCCTCTTTCTTGGTAGACTTTTGTTTGCCACGAGGGGCGACGCAGTCCACTGCCGCTTCCTGCCCTTGCTGGCGGATTTAGGTGAGGTAGGGGGTATGCTTGGGGGCAGCCTTCTTAGCGCACCAGTTTGATGGTTTGAGCGCCTCCGAGCGGCAGACGTCTACGAGCGGCTTCTACCCCTTTCTTCAGGTACACCTTCTCTTCTAACTCTCTTAGACTTAAACTTCAATTTTGCTTGAACTGCCAACTAATTTGTCTTTTATTTGCAGGTTTGGGCCTATCTACACCTCCCAGCCCTGAGGAGAGGGGATCTCACACGGCCGGGCCTTGTGCCCATTGCACGCCGTTGGGACTCTCGCCGAGACACTCGCCACCTGGCCGACCAGTTGGAGCGCCTCCAGGAGGCAATCGACAGCTACCCTTATCTGGATGTAAGTACCCTTAATCCCCGCCTTTTGAAATTATTTGCTTGAAATGACTGATTACTCTCTTTTGCAGGTGGTTTGGCAGCCATATCTGGGGGAGGGTGATGAGGGACAGCCTTGGTTGGTGCAGGCCCGCCCCTACTTCGGTAGGTCGGTGTGGTTGCATGCACTCAACCTCGTGCTACCTCTGAACCTATTCCTGACCCAGCGCTCCTTGGGCCTCAGGCAGAGTGTCGTGGAGTTCCCCGTCCGGGACCGGTTCCGCCGGCCGGGTCGGAGCTTTCGGGGGCTTCACGACACGACAGACTGGAGGGAGCGGGCGCGCGAGCAGATAGAAAACTGGGAGCGAAAAGGCAAGGGGGTCAGATCGGACGCGACCACCGACGATGCCTACCTCCAGGCGTACGCCTTGAAGTACGGAGGAAAGGTATACAAGAGCGCCCGACACCAGGTAGAACTTTCTAAACCACAGCTCAAAAACTGGGATTTAATGATTAAAACTGATGATTTGGCAATTCCTTGCAGGTGGATGGTGGTGAGATCGCATCGCTCCGAGCCTTGCTCCAGTCGGCGGTGCAAGATCGGGAGGCAGCCCAGAGGCAGACGACGGAGTGGTAAGTATTGTGTTCACTTTTCGGCCCCCTTTGATTTAAGCAAGATTTTGAAACTGACATGCCTTTTGCGTGCAGCGGAGTGAGCTGGAGAGAGTGAGGGGTACCGGAGCAGGCGGTGCTTCCTCCTCTCGGAGCGCAGGGGGTCTCCATCACTCATGGAGGCTCGATTGGCAGGGGCTGTGCTGAGAGCTGAGGAGGCTCAAAGGCACTTGGAGGAGCGGGTAAGTTCATTTGAACACTTGAGTCGCTTATTTCCAAATGACGCTGATTGATTACTTGTTGCACAGGAGAGAGACTTGGAGTTGGCTCACGAGCAAGCCATGACGCTGCAGAGCGAGAGGGACCAGCTGCGCGTCCGGCGGAGGCGGCTGAGTCACAGGTGGCGGAGATGACCCGGGAGCTAGCGACGCTGCGGGTACAGAGGCCATCCGGAGATCAGGAGGAGGTCATCCGACTGCGTGCAGAGTTGCTAGCACAGCAGACGCTGGCGCGGAGCTCCAGCAGATTGTGACGGATATCGGCCGTTCACGCAGCCGGAGCCGGAGCGGCGTGGAGCGTCAGCAGGGCGACCGGCTCCGTCGGGCAGTACCTAGCGGGTTCCTCCAGCAGGCGGAGGAACGAGGAGGAGGAGCGGCGCCAGTCCGGGCGATGATGGTAGAGGGGGTGGCGAGATGTTGCCACCTCCAGATAGGAGAGAGGGATCGGGGAGAGTGGTGGTGGTCAGTGAGGAGTCTTGTGAGCCACCTCCCCTTTATCTATGTACATTTTGTTCATACCTTAGTACAGTTTTACTTTCATGTCAATATTATGATGAATGAATGGTTTGTGATTGACACGAGTGAGAGGCGAGATTCAAACAAGCGAGAGAGAGAGTTCTGAGCGCGACGTCGTACTCTGTTTTTTTTTTTAAAATCCCTGTTCCTGCACACACTTAGAAGAACAAGTTAGATCTGTTCTTAGGTTCGGCCCCTTGCACAGAACATGATAAAAGCTAACTCCGCAATTTGTCAAGGGGCCGAGCCTTATTAAATAGGCGAAAAGACTATGAAAATAATGCATGCTAAGGAAAAGGAATATGTACACACCTTTTATTTTTTCTAAAAAAAAACAATATATATATTTGTGATTTTGAGGATCTTTTGATTTTTTTGGATTTTTGGAAATTTGATTTTTTGGTGTTTGGGGATCTTTTTTTTTTGGTGTTTTTTTGGATTTTTGGGAATTTTTTTGGTTTGGTTTTTTTTTTTGAAAAAATCTTTTGATAGCAACACTTCTTAATGTTGAGCGATTAACCGTGAGCCTTACCTCTATCTCACTTGGCGAGTAAGATTTATGTGCAACGCATATTCCTATTAGGTTCGCTTAAGCTTTCTTGCCCCTGTGACAACAATGTTCCAACACAGACCAAGCGCATGGATTCTTTGGTCATTTTAGGGAGGATAGGAAGAATATAAATGAGATAAGACTTAATCTTGGAGTCGGGGTTGCCGACTTGTAAGACTTGCAAAATAAGCTACATGTGCTGTTCATCTGTTGTCCAGGGACTTTAGGGCCACAAGTTTACTCTTTTGTCTGGGGCATGCGTGCGACCGGGCTCAAGGGCGTCCCGCGGGGAACTGTACTGCCACTCTTTAACATGCCCCTTCACTTTGTCATTTCATCGCTTTATTTATTTTTTTTGTGCTATATGCTTTTTTAGAACTGCCCGTCCCTCCTTGAGACTTCAAACACATGGTCTGTACTGTTGCAGGTTTACAGATTAGCCTTCCCCTTGCCCCTAGAGCTTGTCCGAGTAGGGAGAGAATTGACCTTCTGTTTCCCCGAGCAAGGGCTAAGCGAGAACACTGTATATGAAGGGACAATGACCTTAGGCTACCATGTTGAGTACGTGATTGCACATAAATATTATTTCGTCAATATGAGAAGGAGCGAGACACTTGGCAAATGGCTACTTATTAATTGGTGTTGTTATCAAAGACTTTTGATCAGGGGTAGAATCTTTTAAGATATAATCCATTCCATGGATGAGAGAGTTCATCACCATCGGCATTAACCAACCTATATGCGTTTCCGGGTACACTTCTTTAATGACGTACGGCCCTTCCCAGTTTGCAGACAATTTTGACCTTGGACCTCCAGGTTTTATGAAAATTCGCTTCAAAACCATGTCTCCTTCTTGAAATTTACGCTCAATCACTTTCTTTTGAAAAGACCTTGAGAGTCTGTTTTGATATGAAAGCACGTGATCGGCTGCAGCTAGACGCGTTCGTCTAAGAGTTCTAGTTGCGTAAGTAACGCCTCCCGATGTTCATCGGGATTAAGTTCTTTGTCCAACTGAATTCTTAGCGAAGGGATGAGGATCTCGTGCGGACATACCGCTTCCATCCCATATGTAAGTGAGAAAGGGGTTTGCCCCGTAGGTGTGCGGATGGAGGTGCGGTAGGCCCACAGAGCCTCAATTAGCTTTTCTGGCCAATCAGCAAATTTAGACTCACAAGTCTTCATTTTCAAGTTTTGTTTGTGGCTTCGGCCTGGCCGTTGCCCTGCGGATAATAAGGAGACGAATGATGCAAAGAAATATTGAACTTCTTACAGAGGTCTTGAAGGTCTTGTGATATGAACTGGGGTCCATTGTCGGTGACGAGGCTGCCAGGTACTCCAAACCGTGCAATGATGTTCTTCATGATGAACCTGCATACAGTCGAACCTTTGATTTCTGCAAATGCTTCTGCTTCGGCCCATTTGGTGAAATACTCAGTAGCAGTGAGGATGAAGGATTTTGTTTTATCTGAGCATTAGGATCACCAAGAGGCCCAATGATATCAAAGGCCCACATGGAGAAAGGCCAAGGAGAAGATAGTGGATGCAAAGAGGAAGACGGAGCATGAATTTTATCGGCATGGATTTGGCATCTGACACACCTACGGACGTAGGGGCACAGTCTTCTTCTAAGGTTGGCCAGTAGTAGCCCTGCCTAAGGATCTTTTTGGCTAACATCTGACCATTCACATGCCCTCCGCATTCACCGGAGTGAGATCCTTCCACTATCTTCCAAGCCTCTTCATCGGTCACGCATCTGAGGAGCATTCCATTTAGAGCGCGTCTGTAGAGAACTTCACCCACGAGGGTATACTTTAATGCCGCTCTACGGATAGCTCGCCTATCTTCTGCTTCAGCTTCTTCTGGGAAGGTACCGTCTCTGCAAAACTGCTCAATCTCATGGTACCACGGGCTCTCTTCTTCCATCAATTCCCCTAATTCAACAAGCAACAACTCCTTCGCTTCTTTCTTCTCTGCCTTCAACACTAGGGAGCTCCTAAGGTTTGAGAACCAAGGATCCTGAGTTGAGGGAGCTTCTAATCTCTGAACGGTGATAGTCTCAGCGCTACGGCTGAGAGGGAAGGAGAGAGATGAAGCTAACGATGCCAGAGCATCGGCCAGAATGTTTTGGGAGCGAGGAGTATGAATGTAGATGAGTTGACGGAATTGCTTGGCGAGGAGCGTGACCAGATCTTGATATGGCTTGAGTTGGGGTCACGAGTGCGATAAGTAGAGAGGACTTGCCGAAGAACGAGCTGAGAGTCTCCTATGATCTTAAGGTGACGGGCACCTAAAAGGTAGGCAAGCTTAAGACCGGCTAGGAGAGCCTCATACTCGGAGATGTTGTTGGTGGCGTAGAACTGGAGTTGATAAGCCAAAGGAATGGTGATCCCTTCTGGGGTGAGCAAGACTGCACCTATGCCCCGTCCCCTAGAATTGAGAGCTCCATCGAAATGGAGTGACCAGAAGGGATCGTGAGAGAAAGTGATAGGTTTTCATCGGGGAACTCCTCTTGAACGTATCACTATGAGGAAGAGGAGGTGAGCAAGGTTCAGCAATGGCATACCCTTTTATGGCTTTCTGAACATAAAGGAGATATCGAACTGAGAGAGGAAACTTTGCCAGCGCGCCAATCTGTCGGCGAGGACTGGCTTCAAGGAGGTACCTAATAGGGTCCATTCTAGAAATCAAACTCACCTTATGAGCTAGGAAGTAGTGCTTCAATTTCTGCACTACCCAAACTAGCGCTGCACAAGTTTTCTCCATTGTGGTGAGTTTGAGCTCGGAAGGATTGAAGAGCCTAGATAGGTAGTAGACTGCCCTTTCTTTGCCGGATTCATCATGCTGAGCAAGGACAGCTCCTAGGGAGTCCTCAACAGTCGACAGATATAGGATTAGGGGTTTCCTAGGGATAGGCGCCTGAAGTACGGGCGGATTCATAAGGTAGCTCTTGAGCTCATCGAAGGCCTCTTGGCATTTATCATTCCATTCAAAACTGACTCCTCCTCTCAACAGTTCGTAGAAAGGACGACATCTTTGAGAGTGCTGAGATATGAATCTCCTTATGAACTGCAGCCGACCAATCAAACCTCGAAGTTCAGATATGTTCTTAGGAGGAGGCATCTCATTGATTGCCTTGGCTTTGTGTGGATCTATTTGAATCCCCCGTTACTAACTATGAAGCCTAATAATTTTCCTGAGGAAACTCCAAATACGCACTTCTTTGGATTCATCTTCAATTGATACTCTTGTGCGCGACGGAAAACTTTGGCAAGCACGGAGGAATGCTCTTTTCGGGTCGCGACTTCACCACGATATCATCCACGTAAACCTCAACATCAATATGTATCATGTCGTGGAAAATAGCTAACATTGCTCTTTGATAAGTGGCGCCGGCATTCTTTAGTCCAAACAGCATGACCACATAGCAATATGTTCCCCATGGGGTGGTGAAGGAGGTCTTTTCTTGATCCTACGGGGCTAGACGAATTTGATTATAGCCGGAGTACCCATCCATGAACGATAGAGTTTCGAACCCTGCTGTATTATCGATCAAAACATCCAAATGAGGTAGCGGGAAATCGTCCTTAGGACATGCCTTATTCAAATCCCGGAAATCTATGTAGATGCGCACTCTTCCGTCTTTCTTCATCACCGGGACGATGTTGGCCACCCACAAAGGATAGAGGACTACACGGATAAACTTGGCTTTGTGTAGCTTATCAATCTCTTCTTTCATCTTTAAAGCGATGTGGGGGAGGAACCTTCTTAACTTTGTTTAACGCAACTGCCCCTGGCTTCAAATTAACCTATGCTCCACCAAATCGGGGTCAATGCCAGGCATGTCATCATAGGACCAGGCAAATGAATCCTTGAACTCCCTTAACATTTCTATGAGCTCTTCTTCTTCTTCAAGCGGGAGACCAGAAGCTATAGTTAAGAGCCTGGGGTCCTCTTGCGTTCCCACATTCACCTCTTTAGTAGGTTCGTCGACTGCTGAGGTAGGTTCATCGAATCTTTCATACCACTAGCATACGCCTCAGCAGCGTCCTCTATCTCAACACCATTCTCTCTAATGGGTCTTCTTCGGCTACAATTTCATATATCCCAAAGCCGTCGTCTAGCCCTTCCTCTATCGGCATCTCCTCTAAGTTCAAAACCACCGCTTCTTTGACGAACTCTTCGACAGCTAGAAGAGCGCCACATCTACGGACTAAATCTAAGAGGTATCTACGGGGTACGCCACTACCCTTCTTCTTCCTAGACGGGGACGGGGACTCACCAGAAACTACCCCTGATCTTGAGCTAGGTTTGATATTTACAGGAGGCTCTGAGAAGTGTCCAGAGGTTTATTGGAAGGGAAAACAACAGGTGCCGCAGGGCCGCGAAGATCCTCCGATGGAGCTGGAGGAGGGAGCGGGCCACCCGAGCTCAGGGTGCCGGCAACAGCATCGGGGTGTAGGGGAGCAGAAGGCCCCTCACCCGAATCGCCTAGAGTGACCATGTCTGATCACCAGGTGAAAACACAGTCAGGAGTGGAAAGAAGGACGATGATGGCCTGCCGGGGAGCAGGTGCAACGGGGATCGCCGTTGAGAGCGGGAGCAGGAGGGTGTGACGGGGATCGCCGTCGG